>VWZW01004608.1:756361-1129236 GCA_013397115.1 Edolisoma coerulescens
GGTGCGGTGCTCGGTGCGGTGTAGTGCTCGGTGCGGTGCGGTGTAGTGCTCGGTGCGGTGTAGTGCTCGGTGCGGTGCGGTGCGGGATGGGCTGGCGCCCCGGGCCCGGCTCCACTAGGTGGCAGGATGCCGAAGGGCTCCGCGCTGCTGTCCTGGAGCCCGGGCGGATTTAGCCCTGCCTCTACGTATTGTCTGAGGACACGATAAAATGCGGACAGTTTCCTGGAATCCTGCCTGCCCCGCGGTTCTTACTGGTTTTGTCAGTAATAAAGCAGAATCGGGAAGGATTCGAGGGAGGTCTGAGACACAAAGGAGCCCGGCACGGTGACAGGGTAAGAGGGCACTTCTTGGCTCGGCAATCTGCGAGGAAGAATTGCCAAGGCAAAGAGAAATGCTTTGTGAAAGCACTGCGGGGTATTTCTAGAAATGGTGAAATAAAAAGTGTCTGCAAAGTTTGCAAAGAGTAACAGCTGGTTAAATTGTAGCGCAAGCTATAAGTCCGTAGGAAAGTACGTTCGCTTCTTTACAGAGCCAGTTTAGAGGGCACCGGCTGCATGATTAAGAAAGCACGGCCTTTTCCATCGTATTTTTTTAAGTTACAGAAATGAAAGGACACTGAAATGTGTAAATATCAAATAAAGCATCAAATAAAATTAAATCTTGTACAGAATTAAATGACATGTTCTTTTTTCTTACTTCTTGTCATCTTTGTCTCTTTCAAGTATGCTTTCTGCTGTGCACTATGAAAGCAGTGATTTTGTTTGTATGCCACACATATAAAGCTTCAGAAACAGCCTTGGTGTTAGATCTGGGTGCTTGGGCTCAACTTACTAAAGAGATAACTTCAGTTCGCATTCCTCTCGGTTCAGGTACGGGCCTGACAGAGAACTTGAAAAACTGAAGCAAGTGTATTTTAAAGTAGGTGTGATCGCTCTTGCCTCTCACCCTTCCCTGGGCTGACCGCCCGCCCTCTCCCTTAAGCCCTTGTGCCGCTGCGCTCGCCCGCGGGACCGCGCACAGGCGTAGGGACGGTGGACGGGGGCTTCTGGCCCTGGGTACCCACCAAGGCCAAACCCCGCTAAAGCCGGCCTCGGCTCCCGGGGGTCTCTGTGGGTTGCAAGCAGGCGCCCTGTGTACTGGGACGGGCTCTGCGGTGAGGAGCTGCGCGCTCGGGAGGACGAGGGGGCGTCCGCGCCCCGACGGGGTTGTCCTCGCTGCGCTGTCCCCGCTGCCCCGGACCGAGGGCAGAAGGCCCGTCTGGAGGGGTGGTTTCTCCGCCTCAGCACTTGGTCAGGAGAGGGGTTTAGTGCTGGGGAGAGGCTGGAGACCCGGGGTGGGTGACTCGGGAAGCTTAGTCGGCAGGTGGAGGTAACGGGCTGGGCCAGAGCCGTCGGGGAGCCGGGGAGGAGAGGGTGCGGGGGGAGCGGCGGGGCGCGCCCGGTGCGCGGTGCCGGGCGCGGCGGAGAGGCGGGGGAGGAGCGGCGACGGCGGCAGCGTACGGGCTGGGGCCCCAGCCCGCCCGCCTTTGAACCGGGGCAAAGCAGAGGCGGGGAGAGGGGCCGGGGCAGGAGGCGGACGGTGACATCAGAGCGGCCGGGCGGATAAGGTGGGAGAGCCGCAGGAGCGGAGTGGGCGAGCGAGGCGTCAGCGATTAGCGGCTGCCTCCGGTTCCCCGCTCACCGCACCTTACCTTACCTCACCTCACCATGCAGAGGTCTCCCCTGGAGAAGGCGAACATCTTCTCCAAACTTTTCTTCAGGTGGGAGCCCCGGCGCGGCGGGACGCGTGCGGGCGGGGGCAGCGGGCCGGGCTGGGCAGCGGTGGCGCGGGGAGCTCAGCGGGGGCTCCGCGCCCCCCGCCCAGCCCACTCAGCGGAGAAGGGAACCGAGCACTGGGCGCCAATTAGCTCTGGAAAGGTCTGTGGGGAGAGCGGTGGGAGTCTCGCTTGTTGATGAGATCACTCTTTTTTTTGTTGTTGCTGGGGTTTTAGCACCAGGAATGGGCTCTGTCAGGTATCATAAACCTTTGCTGGACCCGGACAGGTGAATTTATGACATAATTTGAGCAACCTTTGGTAATTGCTCAACTAGTTAATCTGTTATTTCACTGTAAACTTTGAGAACACAGTGGGGTGGTAGGGAGCAGAGGGGAAATGCTCTCAGAACAAGGATTCCTTCTGTTTGGCTGAGTGTTTAGCATTTGCTCAGTGTGCGAATGTAATATACGATCCTACTGGAAACAGTTCCTTGTAAGCCTTGAAAATGTTCTCTTAAGAGCAAACTTCCTAGTGCCTTTTCTTTCTAAAAACTTCAAATAAAAAGAGAAGTAGCCAATAACAGTGCCTGGGCACAATGTACTTTGTAAGACAATATGGAAGCCTGAATACATCTTATGTGACATTGCTAGAAATGACACTGCGAACTGAAAAGAGCAAATAATCTTTTTGGCATTGGCCCACACAGCACTGGTTTTGCCAGAGTTCCCCCTTCTGTTACTGGAGGGTCTTTTGTATGGAAGGGAGGAGAGGGAGGAAATCTTGTGAAAGATATGAACATGGTGACTGAAATGAGAGCGCATGGTGTAGAGCTGTAACTTTGTCATGAGGTCTCTGCCTGAAAAACGCAGGGCTTTTAGCTCACTTTTAAATCCTTTTGGCATAGCTTTCAGCAGGTTGGTCTGTATGTTTTTTAAAGTTTCTTAATGGAAGGGATTCTGTATGAGTCACTGTTTGCCTGCCCCCCCCCCCCTTTGGGTCATTTTAGCCAGATATAATAGAGGGGAATGATCCCAAATATAATCTGTTCCTAAAGTTTTACAAACATCCAGGTAAAAGTAATGATACCATAGGTGTTCTCCAATGGTGCTGCAGTGGGAAAGAAGCTGTGCTTGCTGTCCATACTGTTAGAACCAGGGAGTATGGATGACAGGAGTGTACGCAATTACAAATTCTCCACAAAAGATGCTTCAGTCAGTGCTCCTGTCAAGTATAAGATAGAAATCTGTAGGAAAAAAGTCTCTATATTAATTTAATTGCTCAAGGGCCCACTTTCTCCATTTAATTTTATTTATAAAACTTCTATCAGAGTAGTGTTCTCCTAGAACCTAGGATGCTGCAGATGTGAAGAAAAAAACCCCAATAGCAAATGTATTTCTGATTCCTACCATAGTGAAAGTTTCCATGTCTGAAACCAGATGCAGTTCATGCTCATTAAGTACATAATTAACCATGCTGAGGCCTGAGCTCATCTTTTAAATCACAGTCTTTAAGTCAATTGAATGGTGGTTTAATCATGCTTATCATGCATGATGCGTTATATTGTACCAGCTATAGGTCAGGTGACTGTAACCAAAGTGATAATAATAAAGTATATGAAGTTAAGGAGATGTTCATGATGAATATTAACTAGAGCAGAGAAATGGAAAAAAGATGTATGGAGAGAGATTGCTTTTTTTCAATGATAATGAAATAGTTGCTTTCAAATACAACACAGTACATGTTTCAGTGAAGTAACTTTATAAGACTCTGCTATGCATTTATGTATGAAGTACCAATCTGAATATAATGTGATAAGTTGAAGGTCATGTTAGGAGAAGTGGTGTTAAAGTATTAGCTATTATTATTCAGGAAATCTTGCTGATAAATATAATATTACTATTTAATATTTTACAAGCTGTTATCAGCTATAGGTGTGTAAACCTATTGGCAAGGTTTTATTGCTTCATATATTATATTTAATGGGCTGCAGAGATGGGTTTAAATGTGTTAAAGTCAGAAGGTAGCTCTTTGTTCATAACTGAATAATTTATACATGTTTCAGTATTCTTTGTACCTTTTTTCTTAATTCTTTATGCAAAAAAAAAGTGAGAAATTTTCTTGGTATACAAAGAGTAGTATCTTATAGAAAGTGTTACCTTTTTGTTGTATTAGTGATAATGATACTACTGGGGCAAAAAAAAAAGATAATTGCTAGGAGTGGTTATGATAGAAAGTAATTAAAATTAGAAATTAACTTTCATCCTAAATTTTAAACACTTTTGGTTTAAAAACTGAGCTTTGGTGGTTAAGAAACAAGGTGTGAAAACAAGTGGTTCGAGATCTTCTGTTAGGGGGACATGTAGAAAACACTAGATACTAAGAGTTTGGGGTTTCAGAGATTGTTTTGTGTTTTGTTGTATTTTCCTTATTGCATTTTCAGAGTTGATCTCTTTTGTTCCCAACCACATGCAAGACATTCTTTCTGTTCATTGGCAACTTTTTACCTTGCTTAAAGAAAACAGTTTTATGCAGCAGCAGTGAGATCATCATATGATTAGCTTCATATTCATTGTGAAGCTTCGCTTTTGTCTTTATAACCATTACTTGTTTTCTTTTGGAATTTTGGAGTTTTGCAGGGTCAAGGCCATACTTTTTTTCACAAACAATATCAGCCTACTTTGCGATCACCTAGTTTTTATTGAAGATTAACTGAGATCAGGAAGTCTTGTTAATTAATCAATTTTTATCTGAGAACTGGCACACAGAGTTATTGCTGGAGTTTCAGAAATGGCTGCAACTATGGGACAATTCTGACTTTATTACTTTTCTTTTACATGCAAATTTAGATCTTACAATACAAGTTCTCAAAAAGTAATCCTTGTGCTCATGTCCAACTCTTTAAGCATATACTTTTGCTTTGGTACCTATCAAACGTGACAACTCTTGGCAAGACCTCGTACTTTAGTGCCTGATTCATTATTAAATCCAAATGAGAAATACAAACTAACCCAGCTTTTGTGTCAAGTCTTCTCATGGATTCAGTCAATCAGACCTGCTGTAGTTGCTTCTTGCTTTCCAGACCAGAGAAAAAGAAATCTATACGTTTTTAGATTGCATTTATATACAGCTGTCCAGTGGTTCCTAGAACAATTTAGCCTGTAGGGGATAAATTTTGGGTTCATTCTTCTGCCCTGTGTGTGTTGTGAGGGCTAGGAAAAGGAATTCAATTCTATACCTCACCTCTTCTAGGAAGTAGGACCAAGTATTACCAGTGTTTGGCAGTGAAGGTGTTTTAGTTCTCTGTCTCTGGCTCAGCTGCTTTTTAGAGTGTAAATCAAAAGTGACTCTGTACTCTTCTGAATAAGAAACGTCTTTGCAAGTCCTGATTCCTGGTGTGAGACTTCTTATGAAGTCTGCTAATAACCTTTAGGTGGATAACAGAATTCAGGACTTAAGGTTTGAAAGTACATATGATAAAATAACGTTATTCTATCACTCTTTCTAGCTTAATTCAGTCATAATTTCAAGTTTAAGAGTGCCTTGTACAAGATAGTTTCTGGTTTGAAAAGGCATTCTAGTGAGAATTAAATTGATTCCCTTCGGAGAAAGGAACTAAAGTCAGACGTTCCCTAGGCAGTGCCTGCTGTATCCTTGAACTGCATATCTTAGAATTTAATACCAACAAGTTACTTCAGATTTTCATTCTTGAATTGAGAAGGATTTATGTGTTTTCGTTGAGAAGTTTTGGATTTAATGTGTACATTTGTACTCAAATTTTCTCCTGAAACTGTCTCAAGTTCCTAAAACTCCCAGATTTTGTATAGGAAACTTAAAGGCCTAATTCATGTCTATAAGTTTCACTCTGGGGGGCAGATGTCTGGAAACTGTCATAACCAGTATATATTTGGAGCATCCCTTATCAATACCTAGCTGTAGCATTTTGCTCATCTTTCCTCTTTGAGTAAGGAGCCTCTATGTACAGTAGCAGGTGGGTTGAATGGCACAATGTTAAACCTCAGTTGCTGGGGCAGTCATCTTAGACACTTCTAAAAGGCAATTTTTCTATAGTATATTCTTGAGGCCCTGTATGTGTCTAAGGCCCTGATGAGCTGCCTTTCACTGATCCCAGGCAATCATAAATCCTGGCTGTTAGTGATAACCAAGCACAGATGCAGCTGCAGCACAGATTATGGCCCTGTGAGCCTGCCTGATCATTTGTCTGTTGCCACGAGTGGTCCTTGGAGACCCGCTGGTCTGCCAGCCCTTCAGACCTGTCTAAAACAGCAAGGTGTCAGTGCTTCTGGAAGTCAGGCTGTTCAAAGATGTGTGTGCACATTTTGGACTCCTTTTGAAAATTTGACTTCTATTGCTATTTCCAAGGTAAAATATGAAACCTGAAGTGAACTGGAGAGAGGATGCAGAGTCTCCTGCACTTCATGTAATTTCAGTCAGCGGAATATCTTCCTTAACAATTAAGCTAAATTGTGTCTTTGCCTCAGCCTAATACTTCATCTTTGGTCTAATGACCAAAAGTGCAAACCCTGCATGGCACAGGGACCTTCTCTGGCTGCTTTATAACTCTAAAGCAGAGATGCCTAGATCAACTTCTGAAATATATTTAAAGTCTGTTTTCTTCCTGAAGGAGGAAGACTTACTATCTTGATACTCAAAATGAATTATCAAGTATTTGAAATATTTGCAGACCTGTCTGTACCTTGTTATTTTCTGCATGCTTATTTGATTTTGGGGAGATAGAAAGTAATCCATCCAAATCCTTGATTTTTTTTTTTTTAATACAGTAGGCAGTGACATGGTTAGTGGATTTATTATCTGTATTATAGAGGCTTCTAAATGCGCTAACATGAATTTGAAATCCACTATACTGAGCAAAATATTTGATAACGAAGTCTGTTTTGAAGATCTTGAAATCTAAGCAGATAGTACAAAGGATGGATTAAAAAGAAGTTTCCTTACTAGTTCTGTAAAGAAAGTGGGGTATACAAGGATTGTGATTTGTCCTAGAAGCATGTGGTGGAGTCAGTGCAGTGTGCCTGAGATCTCCTGTCCAGGACTTTGATTGCACAAGGGTATTTCTGGTGTGACAAAGTTATTTCCGAATATTTCTGCAGTGAACAATTATCACCTCTTTCATACTGAAGAATCTTAGTCTCTGAATGGCTACATTTTTGGATATGCTAAATTTCAAAGAGGTGAGAATAGTGTGACTTACTGCAAGAGGGTTCTACAGGTTGCTGTTATCTTGGTGTGTTTTTTCTCTTCACTCACCCCCCCAGCTTTGCAGCGTACGTGTGTAGGTATAGTTGTGGAGGCAGGATGGTGCCAACTTGACACCCAGTGTCACATTCTGTGCTCTGAAATAAATAAGTTAAAGGTGAAAATTAACTAGTACATGAGAAGACACATTAAAACATGTTGCCAAGTTTTGCCATGTGAACTTGTAGATGCAGTTCAACTGCCTTCCATGAGAGTGGGGGTATGCCTGGATGAGATGAGCAAGAACTCAGAGGCTGTTTATGTATCACTCCCTCTTGTATAAGCAAAAGGATCTGCATGAGCTTTTTCAGTCAGCAAGTAGCCAATCCAAGGCTGCATTGTCTTGAAGCTCCCCAGATTAGGAGAGAGTAAGTAGGCATTTAAGACATATTTTGAAAAAGCATTGTTTTTCAATTTAAACCAGAAGCCTTGTGACTGTCAGATATAGGTAGGCATCCTTCCTTCGGAAGAGGATGGGCAGGAGGGGGCATTGATCCTAGAAGGCAGTGCTTGGGGTGGGCTGTTGCAATACAAGTGTCTTGACTCTGTGGGCAAGGTTGTGCCTTAGGAGAAAATCCTGAGTGACGGCTGGTAAAGGTACTTGGTTTTAGGTCTATTCCCATATTTTAATGTTGGTATTTATCCTTTATTTTTCCCCCCCAACTTTTAAAATAAAGGATATGAACCTTTGTTGTATTGGAGTCATTCTGATATCCCACTTTAACTTTCACCTTAACCCATTTTAATGTTAATCTGTAAATTCTGGAATGCATTTATTTCTCTAGAGGCAATAAATACAAAGAAAACAAAACCACAAAGCTCTCCCCAATGTTGCTTTTCTCAAAGCCCAAGACTGTTTTGGAAATCAGAAGATATGAGGCATTTTCTCATTAATTTGCAAGGATCATGCCAAGGAGTAGCATCATCGAATACCGGGTTACAGAGAAAATGGCAAAGAGCAAGTAGTAAGAGAAGCAGCACCTAATTCAGGATTGATTCCATATTACTGTAATGTTAATTTATATTTTAATACTGGGTATGAAAATTAAATAAAATGCAACTGTGTTCACCTATTTGTTTATTCCTGACCACATTATCAGTCGTTGGGGTTGGACCAAATTATAGTTTTGGAAAGGGCCATTGCACCTGATGTGCAACTCTATGCTATTTTATTCTGAAATATATCTAAAAAAATGCATGGCTGACACTGTGAAGTGCTGAATTGGGTGAAATTTGTTGCTATCACTTAGTGACACGTCCGGGAGATTCTAAAATTCAATTAAATCGTGAATAGCACTGCTCTGTAATACTTTTGCTGATGCAAACTTTCTGTAATATTCCTTATTCTTTCAAAGGACTAGGAGAAAAGACGTCTTTCTCTTATTCTTGCTGTGGGATGTAAAATTGAGAAAAAGAGTGAAGATGAAGAAACATCCTCTCCTAGTCAGTCTAGCTGCAGGTATATGCTGAAACAGCCTTACAAACCTTGCTCACAGCACATCGTCACCATTGTTATTTTGTTAGCTTCGTTGAAGAAATATTTGAAGCATATCTTACACTTGACTTAGGTACCTAAACAATTGACAGATTTCAATACAATGAATATATTCTGTCCTTCTATCTTGCACAACCTAACCCCTGATGTGCTTTGTTTTCTCTCAAAAATAGCTCTCAGTACTTCTGCAAACTGAAATATTTTGATTACCTTACTAATAGTAAGGGAAAAGTATTGAGTTTCTGCTACAAAAGCATTTAGAGATTAGCTAATAATTTGAATAAGTGTCACTTCACAAAAACTGGGCATAAAAGACAAGCCTTCCCCAAGAATTTCTGTGGAGTAATCCTAATTAAGATTTGCTATTGAAATCCTGGGGTTTCAGCAGAACATTGATTATTCTTAAAATGGTGCTGCTCACAGCTAGTGGCAGAGTCAATAATATTGCAGCTAAATGTTTTCCATGTCAAATAACACCTCATGGGGAAGAATTGTTTATTAGTGAAGAAATTAAAATCTTAATTTTTGTGATCTGGGGGAAAACAACAACAACAACAAAAAAGCAGAAATCAGTAGGGTCTGCATTTACCTTCTGTTGTTGAGACCCTGCAATCATTATATTTTAAAATTAAACTGTACTGCATTTTTTTGTTTATAAAGGGGGAAATTCTAAAGTTAATATGGTTTTCAAAATATATAACATGCTATTTCAGTAGGTTACTATTCAAAACAAAATAACTGCAACCCTACTCTGTTGAGAGTAACCAAGGGGCAGGAATAAGGCTGTTGTGCTCCATGGGCATGCTGACTTGTCCCATCTGTTAGCAAGGATCACAAAAAGCTAGGGTCACCTTTTACAGCTGCATTACAGGATGCTCAGAGAAAACAGCTGGTGGTGCAGACACTCTTCTGGAGAAACAGTTTTGGGTGTAGTAGAACTGGCACTTCCAGTATAAAGTCAGCAACAATTTACAATTTGCTGCCACTGGAGTGATAGGTATCTTTTGTGAGAGGATGGGAGTGCAGAGCTTCTGACGGAGTCTGGTCAGAAGGACTCTTTGGGAATGTCTGAGATCTACGTGGTATGTCAGCCTTTTCTTGCAGCTGGTAAGAATTCATGGCTCTACAAACATCTTGTAAAACTTAGGCTCCAAAGCATCATAATTACGGCTTGATTATGTTCCTTCCTCCCTGCCCCCTCCCCCTTCCCCCCTCCTTAATTGTTGGGAGGAAGGATAATTAAAGCCAGAGGTGCTTTTCTTTCTCTCTCCGTGGAATTTTAGGCCCAGTTCCTTAGGAGCTGCAGTCACTATGCTTAATTATACTGTGCACAGGTATTAGTGCTTTGTAGAGGGGAGTGAAACCGTGGTCGCCTTTGCACGGCTCAGTAGATGTTGCTGTGTTGTGCACAGCCCCTGTTGAAACGGCAGCAGTCTGATCAGTGACCCTTGCAGGACAGCTGCTCTGTTTTGCTGGTATTGGGTAGCCCAGCACCGCTGTTCTGCTACTGTCTCAACAACCTGTGCTTGATCTGAAGAGCCTGATGGAGTTAGGGTATTCCTGTGCCCAGGAAGAAGATCTGGGCAGTTGGCTTAGCAACACAGATGCTCCTTCTGTCTTGAGTAACATGCAAAGCAGCCTTAAGAGAGAGTCAAATCCTATTGACAAATTGTCTGTGTTAATACTCTCTGGAAAGCCAAAGACATCTGTCCTATTGATACAGTTTGCTTGAGTGGGATGAGTCTGAACATGCTGTAGAAAGCTATAGCTGTAATAAGAAATCTGTTACGTACTGCTTAAGTAAATGACAAAGAAATGATCATTACAAATCTGCCAAACAGTATGTTATATATATGATATTTACATATCAAGTTCTTAACATATTTTTTACTACAGGCAATAGATAATAGATGTGGAACTTGCCTTCTTTTCTTCTTTCCCACAGTACACCCTTGAAACTTGTTCCCTGCTGGGTTTCATATGTGCATACCCGTAATAACATTCCTAGTTAGTGGCAAAACTCTCACAGCACTACAGGTTTCTCTGTGAAAGGGTTCATTAAATGCCAGCCAGTAATCCGATGGCATTTGCTAACATAATGCTGTAAAGCCAATCTGTTTCCCTTCCTTCTTGCTCTCTTCTTTTCAGAATAAATCTCTCTTTCTCAACAACTTCAGGAAAAAACTTAGCATTAATGCTGACCAATCATTTCCAATAAGCCAGAAAAATAGAAGAGCCATATTCATTGGCAAACTCTGACTGAGCTATGTCACCTAGTGTTATGGAAACATGGAAACTACAGGTTATATTACCAGTTAAAATAAATTCATAGCCATTTTACATTTCAAATCTTTGCAAAGAATCTAGAACATAATGGCAATTTGGATACTATAGAAATCTGGCAAAAAATTGGCTTTATGAGATATTTATGTATTTTACATCTAGTATATTCCTTTTAATAAAATACAAACTGCCTCCCACAGTTCTTGATAGCACAACTCAAGCAGCTGTTGAAAATCCACCTTGAGACAAGCATCAGGCCAACTCCTCCCACGATTACCACTCCAACCCAAAGCCACTTGGCACAGTGCACAATTTGGCCAGATCTAGTTAGGGTGGGACTTCCAAGCAAGGCCAGGGCAGCTGGGAGATGAACATCTCTGTGCAAGCCCTGCCAGCAGTTTGCAGTAGGAACCTGGCTGCAGACTAGGAGGTCCCCAGGGGAAGGTGTCAGCACTGCTCCTTTAGCTGGCTGGAGGAATTTATCGAGCACAGTTGCAGCTACCATGATGAGCAGTGAGATGAGGATGAGGACTGCGTAAGTCTGTATCAAACATTGACTTGGGAGAGGAGGGTGGTTTAGGGACCACATAATTTTGATGGCAATGATAAATGCACCCGGTTAACACAGAGTTAAGCATAGAGTAAAACGAGAGACATTTCTAGAAGTACAGTAGATCTGCTAAGCGTGCTCCTTCCCCAGATGATAATACAGCCACTCAGCTCACTTTCTAAATGCAGTCACATTTTGTTAGTTCAGGCTGTGGCAGAATGCCAGGGGAGGTGTTAATCAAAACTATAAATAAAATCAAATATGTGGAGGGAAACGGTGTAATAAAAAATGTTTTCTCAAAACATACAAAGTGAAACTGTAAAGCACTTATCTTTTGTCAGGTTGGGAATTGCTTATTGCAGTCTCAAAGCATTAAGGGGCTCAGGAAGGTTATTACTTAGCTACAGTGTTGTGAATTAAAGAAGTTGCCTAGGAAGTATTGTCACTTCCTTGCATGAGCTGCAGTAGTTGTTTTGTGTCTCATAACTTGTATTCACTCTGTCATTACTGAAATATCTACATATACAGGACTTTGGTGAAGCTGGTTGATGAGAGTTTCTATTCCTGAATGACAAGGATTAGCCAGTTCTCCACAAGATGTGCACAAAGCCAATAGCAACTGGTCCTTTCTGCCTCCAGGAGCTGGCAAAATACAAATCAGTACCTGATATACCATTTGCAGTAGCCGTGAAAGACTTTCACATAAGTGTTACATGAAATTCAAAGGTTTTCTTCTAATCCGTTTTATCTCTGAAAACATTGGCCCCTATTTCCAGTAGTTGTAAAGTTTATGGGTGTTTTACCATCTCCAAATGGTAAAATAAGAGTCCAGTGACTCTCCAAAGTGGGCTTCCTTAGCTGTCTTCCTTTAACATACCACGAATCACTTGTTTTTTCTCAGCTGCAGTGGTGTGAAGGACTGAGCTAGAAGTCATATGATTCATCTGAAACCATACTATTATTGCAGAAGTGAAGGATACTCCTTCAATTTCTTAGAGCATATTCTCTTTGCAGTGGGTGTGATATAACCATGCACTTGGGAAATATCTTGATGCTTTGCTGAATTATGGGGATTATAGACTGGTGTCTCACGCAATTCAAAGTGTCATTAAAAAAAACGTTCAAGTGTGCATGTGTGTGCACACAGTTGCACACAAGTACTCTTCATCTGTTGTGTTAAGGTCTTTTTGCACTTTTTTAGTGTTTAATGATGTTCTTTTACCTTTGTATCAACTTCTTTGCACCTTCAGAGGCTGCAATTGAGAATGTGGATTACTTTGTGTGTATGACATATGTTCTTACAGGCATACAGGTAAGCATATCCAATAAGCTGTTTGTATTTTCTAAGTGACTTTGGGAAACATTATTACATATATTTTGTATTTTTTTTAGCTGTTGTCTACAAAAACAGCTTAAAACAAAAGTTTTGAAATGATTAAGGTTTTTCAGAATTTTATAATAAAATCCTGACTCATGCAGGGTTTTTTTACAAACTCTGGTTTACATATGGAAGTATGACAGCAATCAACCACAAGCTACTTCTTTTGCAGGCTTTTCATTTCTTTAAGGAAATATTGTTTTATCAATGACAGTAAAGCAGAAATTCAGGTGGTTTCAAAATACACCGTTAGTTCAAAACAGTTCTTATGTTTTGATCTAGTCCTTTGCTTTCAAAAAGATTTCTGAATACAACTTGGTGAAAAATTTTGTATAAATTGAACCTTGGAGATTCATAGGCCTTTTTGGAGCTGAATTGTTTGATAAAATTAGTCATGGCTTATAAAGATTTTCTCTATAGAATAGACATTCAGAGTAGTCTCCTCCTGCTTTGTTTTATTTCAACATGCCCTTTGAATTGGTACTAAAATTTTAAACATGACATTTGAAAAAACAAATGCAAAATATGTGTATATAATGGACACAATGAAGATCTTATGAGGAGTTCTGTGCAAGATTTGTGTTGTTAAGTGCATACAGCAATGTAAGATGTCATAGAATCATGGAATGACTTGTGCGGGAAGGGATCTTAAAGATCTTTGGGTTTCACCCACTTTCCACTAGACCAGGTTTCTCCAAGCCCCATCCAACCTGGCCTTGAGCACTGCCAGGAATGGGGCATCCCCAGCTTCTCCGGGCAACCTTTTCTAGTGTCTGGCTACCTTCGCAGTAAAGAATTTCTTCCTAATATCTAATCTAGACCTCCCCTCTTTCAGTTTAAAGCCATTCCCCCTTGTCCTGTCACTACATGGCCTTGTAAAAAGTCCCTCTCCATCTCTCCTGGAGGCCTCCTTTAGGTGCTGGAAGGCTGCTCTAAGATTTCCCCGGAGCCATCTCTTCTCCAGGCTGAACAATTCCAATTCTCTAAGCCTTTATTCATGAGGAGAGGTGCTCTGTCTTTCTAGTTGTCTTTGTGGCTTCCCCTGGACTCCAACAGGTTCCTGTCCTTGCTGTGTTGAGGCCCCAGAGCTGGCCACAGGACTCGAGGTGGGGTCTCCCCAGACCAGAGTAGATAGGAATGAAACTTACATATCCACTTTACTGTAGTTCTGATTTATTATTCATTTATGTGGATATAGCACATAGCATATCTGGAAATACAGTACAAAGATTTCAATCCCCTGTTCATTTGTCTCCTTCCATTTGAATCAGTAGGAAGTTTGGGGCATGGTCCCACCCCAAAACTTATAAAATGCAGGAGTTTCACAATTATTCTTTTAATATTATATTTGTCAGTATAGTTTTGTAAATATAATGCAGGGCTGCACTATATTGTGTCATATATGTGTGGGTATGTGAGTGCATGTGCACTTAGACATACTTGGATGCTGTGGACAAAATATTCAGGGTGAGACAAAGCAACTCCAGAATTAATCTTGAAAATTTTTTGATTTCTAACTTTTTTTTTTAATATTTGCTTAGATGGACAAACCCAATTTTGAAAAAGGGTTACAGACGACGGTTGGAGCTGTCAGATATTTATCAAATCCCTTCTGCAGACTCTGCTGATAATCTTTCTGAAAAACTGGAAAGGTATGAAAGATTAATTAAATAAATTTGTTTCAGGAGTCACATTGAAATTTTTGTTACAAAGCTCTTTGATGAAGTGTTTAAATAGTGTTGGGTGCAAGCTGATTGCACACAGTTGTACTTTGGACATGACTGGGATCCCTGGTGCAGATGTACCACCTAGATGGTCTAAATTACTATATACAGGTACCTGTGATATCTGCCATTGATCACAGAATCACAGAATATGCTGAGTTAGAAGGGACTCACAAAGATATCAATTCCTACTCCTCCCCCTAAAGAGGACATCCTCAAGAATCACACCATGTGCCCAAGAGTATTGTCAAAATGATTCTTGAATTCTGTCAGCCTTGGTGCTGTGACCATTTCCCTGGGGAGCCTGTTCAGTCCTCAAACACCCTCTGTGTAAAATACCTTTTTCCTGATATCCAACCTCAACCTCCCTGACACAACTTCAGGCCATTCCCTCGGGTTCTGTCACTGGGCACCAGAGAGAAGAGATCAGTGTCTGCCCCTCCTCCTCCCCTCAGGAGGAAGTTGTAGACTGAAATGAGGTTTCCCCTCAGTCTCCTCTTGTCCAGCCTGAACAGACCAAGTGACCTCAGCCACTCCTCATATGGCTTCCCCTCAAGGCCCTTCACCGTCTTTGTGACCCTCCTTTGGACACTCTCTCATAGCTTTATANCTCCTCCCAGTTTTGTATTGTCTGCGAACTTGCTCAGCATCCCTTCCTGTCCTGCTTCCGAGTCATTTATGAAGATGATGAAGAGCACAGGGACAAGGATGGAGCCCTGTGGAACCCCACTAGTGACAGGTCACCAGTCTGATGTCACCCCATTTCCTGCAAACCTTTGTGCCCAACCCATGAGCCAGCTGCTCACTCACTGCATAAAGTGTTTATCCAGCTGTGGGATGGACATTTTTTCCAGAAGGATCCTGTGACAGAAAGTCTCAAAAGCCTTACTGAAATCCAAAAAGATCACATCCACTGGCTTCCCTTGGTCAGCAGGGTGGGTCACCTTGTCATAGAAGGAAATCAGGTTTGATAAGCAGGGCTTTCCTCTCATGAAGCCGTGCTGGCTGTGACCGATGACTGCATTGTCTTTAAGGTGTTTTTCAGTACCTCCCAGAATAATCTTCTCCATAACTTTGCCAGGCACTGAAGCGAGACTGACAGGCCTATATTTTCTGGGGTCCTCCTTCTTGCCCTTCTTGAAAACTGGAACAGTGTTTGCCAGCTTCCAGTCAGCTGGGACTGCTCCAGATTCCAATACTGCTCAAAAATCATCGAGAGAGGCTTTGCAATGACATCAACCAGCTCTTTGAGGATTCTTGGATGAATCCTATTAGGCACCATAGATTTGTAGGCATCCAACTGGAGCAGCAGATCCCGCACAATTTCGGGGTGATGAGCAAGGCTAGACTCAGAGTTTCAATGTTGGTTCCCTGAAAAGTGAGACAGCAGAAATGCTGTTCTTTCTTCCCAAAATAATCTTGTAAAACCTTTGTTTTCTTCAACGAGATAACATTCTTAATTTCCTTTGATACCACTGTTGACAGACTAATTGTTTCTGCAGAAATCATACTGCTGACTTTCCTCATTTAAGCTTTCACTCTTCTTTACCCTATTTCAGTGGGTCCTAATTTAGAAATTGTACTGCACTTTTGACTAACTCTTACAATAGAGGTGCCTAAATTCATATGGTGTAGCTTTTACTGGTTTTTCAGGGCAGCTTACATCTGCCCTGTTGTGCCCATCCAGTCACTTGTAATTGCAGTGTGGCATAAGTGTTCCAAACCAGTGGAATTTATTGAGAACACTGGTATGCTTAATGCATTTTGATAGTTTATAAATGAAATATTCTGGTTATCTAATATTCTGTTGGAAAATGGAGAAAATAGTTAGTTGAGGAAATTCTCAGGGATGCTTTAATCTGTGAGTTGAATTTTGCTGAAATATATGTTCTCTGTATACAACATTGCTTCTGATCTACAATTTATTGTTGAAAAGAAAGTTATTGTCCCAACAACAAGGTTAAAAATAGTGCTGTGCAGTAGAAAAGTCACATTTTTGATGCTTTGCTGGTGCTTTCTTTTTTGCAAGACTGGAAGAGCTCCAAAACGTTTATTTGCCTATTATTGTACTTTGGTTTTAAGTACAGCAGGTTTCTTTAAAACATACAATGTGACCTTTTCATGAAATAATTCCCTGCAGGGTGATGTATGACTGAGTGTTTGAAACTACCAAATATGTGGCTGAACTAGGTTTGAACTTGTATTGATCTATCAAGTCCATGAAGGCCAGATCCTTGGGGTCTCTGCAAAGCTTTCTTTTCATTAGCGACCTTAGCTAAATCTCTTTGGATATACTTGAGTGAATTGAAGTATGTCACAGCTATAGACCCATGTATTTGCTCATACAACTTAATGGTTCTGTTTCTGGTTTCTTTTCAGAGAATGGGACAGAGAACTGGCAACTTCAAAGAAGAAACCCAAACTCATTAATGCTCTTCGACGATGCTTTTTCTGGAAGTTTATGTTCTATGGAATAATTTTATATTTAGGGGTAAGAATTTTTCTCCTCTTCAGTAAAGTTTTAGTGTTCCTTAAATAGATCCAAGTTTTAGGGACTGCTAAATTAATACAGAACATTGTGAATAGCTACAGATTTTTCCTGTGTATTGCTTACAAAGGTGATAAATACAGAGATGTATTCAGGGGCTTTCATTAAAAGAAGTAGTTTCTGATAGTATCTTAATATTTTTAAAACATACGTATTAATAGTTTTTAAATGTTTCTAGTGCTATTAGTGCTCCCAAGTGTGTGATCAGGAACTTGATGTGAAAGTCTGAACTGATTATGTTTATGACCTTTCCAACATGTTAGGTAGGATCACCTTGACTTACCAAATGCCACCTGTTTGTTTGACAATCCTATCACTGGAATTTAGAGCTGTGAAAATAATTTATTGCTAATGGTGTCTCACTAGGTGTACATTATGCAGCCAGACTGTAAATCTGAAAATTACTGTTAACCAATATGCACATTAAATATCTTGTGTTACTTCCAAGTTTCTGTGACTTAGTAGCAAAAAAGAGAGCTTATCACCTCTATAAGGAGGGGCAGGCAACTTGGGACTAAAAGGATGTTGTGAGGTTATGTAGGGAGAAAATTAGAAGGGCTAAAGCCAAATTTTAACTAAATTTGGCCACTGCAGTTAAATACAGCAAAAAAAAAAAGGTTTCTAGAAGTACATTGGCAGCAAAAGGAAAGCTAAGGAGAGTTTCCATTCTTTGATGGATGCAGGGAGTAGTGTAGTGTCAGGGGGATACCCTTTAGGTACTGGACCCTAAATGGCCTTTGTCCAGGTAGGGCAGTTAACTGTCTAGGACAGGGCCTCTTGCTGTAAGGGGATGCATGATAACCCTTATCTCTCTGCTCTTTCACTGGTTTTGCCAGCTCTTCTCTGGGAGGACATCTTGTATTTGTGGACCCCTACTCAATCGTGTCTTTTATGTGCTCCTGTGATGTCATTACTGCCTTTAGATTTTAAACTTGTTTACTCACCAAGCCAGCAACTCCTTATTCATGATAGGTTTGTGTTTAAAAAAGCCCCACCAACAACAAAATGGTTCTACAAATGTAGCCTACCGTACACTGTAATAGCTGTTCCTGCAGAGTCTGCCAGCCGGAACCTTTGCACTAATGCATTCCTGTTAAAAGTTGAGCAGCGTCTGAGGGCTTTTGCAGGCAGACTTGAGGATAACCCTCTTTCCCAAAGTTTAGGCAATGTGTGTGGGCATGCATGTACAGGATTGATTTCTCCTTGTGCACTTTTTTTAGTGGAGTGCAATTTTAGAGCAGACGAGGACAGAACAAGACTGCAGGATTTGAGTCATAACCTTTGGTTGTGTGTATGAGGTTTTTTTAAAATTTCTTTAAGAAATCACAGACGTGCAGTTACTATTTACATAGTAAACAAATCTGCACCTTTCACAATCAACATGGAAAGATTACATCTTAGTTTGAATTCTTGATTCTATTATCATTAGTCTTCATTTTATTTAAAGCTGCTTCATTTTATTGAAAGAGGAATTGTAAAAAAACCAAACTGCTCCTAAAGCTTCTGGTGCTCTTTGCAGGCCTTGCTCACGGAAATTAATGGGAGCTTTGCCATTAATTTGAAAGGGAACAGGATGTTGTGCCGCGCTGGCATAGGTGTAACCAAGTTGTGTGTTCTTTTGAACTTCATTTTCCTTTCAGCTCTTGTCTTGTCTAATCTCTGAGCTGTTTTCATGGCATCTTTCTTGGACTGTGGTTTAAACTCTGCTGACATCCCTGCTGTTTGTGTAGTTGTCCTTTCAACTGGCATCACAGCTTTGCTCTCATTAGGTCTAGCCTTTTTTCCACCTCTCCCTTGTCCCTGATGCGCTGTAGGTAATGATGTTATTGCAGGGTGGACACTTGTGCTCTGGCCCCCTAGAGTATTACAACCCCCCCTCATAAATAGTGTTATGTTAGGCCCATTGAGTTACTGCACTTAATGTATCTGCTCCCCTGCTGTTTGTGACAGTTTCCATTCTTCACTCCATCAGAATATGATTCTTGCAATTTAAAGAAAAGGTGTTATGGTGGTGAAACAAAAATATTGCTGTTTAGTTTGATACCTGCTAACCAGCTAGGTACTTTGTTGTGAGGATCAGTTTGATTCTATTTGTATTTTGCTTATATTTATCGCCATGAAATTTATATTTCCACTCAGGCACAACAGCTGCTAACATTATCTTAGAAGTGGTTTTAGTGTCATATCCCAAAGGACCCTAATGAGGATTTCCTGAAGTTCTCGCATATGGGTCACGGGCGTGAGTGAGGAGGCAGGGAGGGAAGCACTTCTTGGCCATATGCCAAAGAAGAGATGTGCATTGTTGTCTTCAAATGCAGAGTGTTTAAACATATGGGGGATACATGTAACATAAAAGTTGTTGTTGCGTAAGAATAATCATACCCAGTCAGATTAGCACAATATCCTGTGTCATAATCTCATTTCTCTTCAGATCTTTGCTCTTTTAATTAAGATTTCTGTGAGGGGGACATTTATGGGTTTCTCAGTGGCCTATGATGAATGCAGAGGGAAGAATAAGGACAGGCGAAGGCAAAACATGACTCTGGAGAACTGAATTTTCTGTTAGGTGTACAAATTCCATTCTTTTTTTTTAGGCGCGTTGTTCTAATCAGTTTATTAATATTTACATCAGTGGATAATTCTAAGTTTACAAGAGGAGAAATGAAAACCAGGTAGTTCTGCTTTGATTTGTATGTAGACTAGATAATATCTTTGGTAAGCAAGCTGATAAATCTCCATTGTAAACCAGTGGACTTTTATGCCCCATGAGATAGTGTATGACTTGGCTTATTGCCAGGCCACTATTCTAGTCTGTAAATCTTTTTTTCCAGCAAGCTCGGAATGTATGCAATACATTTATAGTCACAACAAACACAGCAGCAGAACATGTCATTTTCACTGGAATAAAAGTAAACACACAAAAAAATTTTGCTGTTTTAAGCCTATATAGAAAAGCTTATCTTGGAATCTCCAAGAATTGTCCTTGAGAGGTGAATGTTTTGTGAGTTTTGGGGAGTCTTGGCTTGACGCTTTGGGATGCATATGATCTAAGCACAGCTGTCTTGGGTCATGTGTTTTTTAATAAACACTCCTCCCTTTGCCTACTAATAACACTGAAGTCTTTGTCAAAGCTGGCTCCTGATTCACAGCATTTGTTTTGGGGCAGAGTGGTGTTTAATTTGGGTAATGCAGCACATAGTACAGGTATGCTGTTTGAGATGTAAAATTCTACGTTTTCTGTGGAAAAAGTGAATGATGAATATCAGCTCCACCAACAGAGACATTCAAAAGGGATTACAGTCCAGGTTATAGAAGTACTTGGGATTGCTTTTGTTTAAGAGAGCACAAAGGAGAAAAAAAAAGTTAAAGGGGATTTATCTAATCTGTTTATCACAGTAGAACATTAATTACAGCTAAACTTCACCAGTTCCCTTCTCTGAGTCTCTGTGGTGCTCTGTGTGGTTTTCATCTGGAAGGCAGTACTAATAACTTTTTGGCAGAATTTAACACATCTCTGTAAAAAAGAATTCAGTAGTGTCTCGTTACTCTGGAAGTGTCAGATGCTTTCTGCTGCAACACAACAGAAAGAAGGATAAGGAGATGCATTTAAGTTCATAACACTATGTAGATTTAAACTGAACATAGCGTGAAGCGAAGGAGCACATACATACTTCACGTCCTTCTGAACCTCATGCAGAAGATGAAGCAAAATTTTAGACCACAGTACACAGGTGATTTTTGCAGTTCTTTGGGAAAGGCTGGGTAAGGAAAGAGGAGGCAAGAGGCAGAGATGGAAAAAGATGAGATTAGAGGACTGAAAGTACTAGAATGATAGGGCAGGGAGGGAAATGGAAGGCAACGGTGAGGTAACTCTGGTGGGGTTTAATTGCAATGGAAAAGGAGACTGAAGACAAATGTAATAGACTAAAGTGAAGTCAGGGCTGTAGCAAATCATTTGGATATCTTGTAGTTTAGTGGTTTGACCTTACCTCTTTCTGCTCTCCTACCCTGGTTCTCTACTGTGCTGCTCATACCTGGATGGGAAGTGCTGGGCCTCCAACGCAGGAGGGACTGTTTTCTCTCTGGGACTTTTATTGAACTTGCCTCCCCTACTATTTACTCCCTCTCCTCCTGGTTTTGTTAAAAAACTGGATACAATGTCTAGAACTGTTGAGTAGGATGATCCAATTATTTATACTTTTATTCTGTTGCTATTTCCATTTAGTTTTTTGTTTTAGCTATATTCTCACTGTCTTGTGGGAATGGTGGTGTTCATTTCAGGAGTTCTGAGGCTTCCTGTGTCCTGTAAGTCCAGTAAAGTGCAGTGAGAACTGTTTCCTTGGGACCAAAACCGAGATCCAGCCTGGTAAACTGGATTCAGTCATATGATATAGCTAATCCATTACAACTCTGTAAAGTAAATGTGGAAGCTAATCTCAGTTGTCACTTCTGTAGAAAATGATCAAACAAAATTTATGAGCTAGGTTTGCTTTGGTGGACTTGCAGGAGTATCACAGACAGCAGTGAGTTGTCTGTTCTCCTGTGCAATTACTGCAATTTTCTGTGGTTTGCACAGCAAGCAGGCCTGACTTCCTCATTTAAGATAGAAAACGTTAAATCTCACTTGGTAGGACTTGAAATTGAAATGTTAGACATTTTGAAAAAAATTAACGAACTGCTGACCAAAATTATTTTTCTTGTTTCCCTCTACAGGAAGTCACCAAATCTGTGCAACCCCTTCTGCTGGGCAGAATAATAGCTTCCTATGATCCGGACAACTCTGATGAAAGATCCATAGCCTACTACCTGGGCATTGGCTTGTGCCTTCTCTTCTTTGTGAGAACACTGCTTATACACCCTGCTGTATTCGGTCTTCATCATATTGGAATGCAAATGAGGATAGCTATGTTTAGCTTGATTTACAAGAAGGTAATTGTTTCATTTACACTCTAAGCCAAGCCTCTGTCTGTAGCCTATGTAACTTATAGGCTAGTTTGTTGAAAGATTGATAGTTTTGTTAAGGTACACAAAGTACACAGAAGAATAATGTGGCTAACAGTTTCTGACAGCTCTCCATTTCCCAGTCCAAAGAATTAAATACCTGTCTGCAGCTGGTTTGACTGAAATCAGTCTCTGTGAGTTCAGACTTGCTGGATATGTGGTGAGATGCCTTAATTGTTCTACCACTGTGCTCCTGTTAAAAATGTGTACTGCAAAGGAAGAATAACATGCTGGTGGCCAAAGAATATCTTCAAAAGAGAATTAGAGGTGAAGATTAAAACAATAAATGTAACATTGAAGGGATTGAGTTTGAATGATACTGTGTGACATCTCTATAGCATGAAGAGTCCATCCATCCCATGTTCAAAAATACAAAGATTTAAAAAGTTTCTTGGTTTTACCAATACCCAAAACAGCTAATTTAAACAAACATGTTAGTTATTAAAGCTCACTGTGAAAGCAACTTCCAGAAATATTTGTCAAAAGGGGCAACAGTAGGAGATTTTTGAGGATGCACAGCAGCACACAGCATGCATGCTTAATTAAAACTTGCATTTGCATATATATCTAAATCCATAAAATATTCAACAGAAAGTAAGGACTAAGTCAATAAATCAATATTTTTAAAGCAATTTAATGGCTATATTGAATTCAAGTGACATAAATAACAAGTTTAATGAGACTTTCTTTATAGCGTAAATAGATAAGTGGATTATTATTTATACTACTGTACCATTGCTTATCATTTTTATCTTTATTTATTCTGTTTTATGGAGATAACTTAGATGACCATTTTTATATGATTTTGTTTTCTTTTACAGATCTTAAAACTGTCAAGCAGAGTTCTAGATAAAATAAGTACTGGACAATTGGTCAGTCTTCTTTCCAACAATCTGAACAAATTTGATGAGGTGAGTCATCAGTTGTTTAATTCACTTGGTGATCCATCAAATACAAATGTAATCCTTCAAGCTGTTCATGACAGATATTAAGGAAGGAAGGAGCATAAATGAAGAACTGCGCTGAGTGCTCTTTGTAGATTAACTGCTCATTCATTACCTTAAGAAAATGTGTTGGCACATGGTCATAAAAACGCTCATTCTGTTACTTATGAAATCCTTTATCTCCTATGCTGGTTAGAATAGGAAATCTAAAAAACAGTTACATCATAAAAACATGTTTGTTCTGCAGTCCAGTGAGAACCTGCCAGGAAATCTCTGGGTTAAACAGTTGGTTTCATAGAAGTCAGAACTTGCTGGTTCAATCCTTCCATCCTACTTCCTGATGACTGTATCTTTTTACTAAGGTGATCCACTCCATTTCTGTCATTGAACAAGCCATAAGGTTCAGCCTCCTGTTCCTGTTACTACCCAGTCCACTCAAAGGGATTGTTGATTGAAGACTGTGTTAGGAAGTCTTAGACATCTGTCTTAGAAAATCTTACAGAGTCTTCTGTAAAACTTCTCTTTTGTTAGAGACTACAGTAAATCCCTGCTAATGCCTTTAGGAACTGGAAATTCTATGAACTTCTGTTCTTCATGTGTGTTTAATTGGCCCTTTGGTAGTGTAAGATTTTCTTGCCATGAAAGACACAAGATCAGAGAGACTGTAGACACGTGGCTGGAAGTGCAGGGTGTATTTACTTTGAGCACTGTATGACTATATAATGTCAGCTAGTGCTACACAAGTTAAGACAAGTGGTCTGTCATTGCAGCAGTGTAGCTGCAGTAACACAAACTCTTGTGCACCTGATCACAGGATTCACTCCAAAATCTCCTGAATGCGAAGCAATGTGACTGAAGTAGGCGGCAATCTGCTTTGAATTAGTTGTGTTCATACAACAGCCATCTCTTCACCGAAGTAATATTTGCCTTCTGCATCAGATTAACACGCTCTCAGAAGATTCTTACATGTATTTTTCTCATCTTATAGTGGTTGAAAAAGCCAGCATTGATGCCAAATTCAGTTTACTTTTACAAAGCTGTGACTTTTCATCATGCATATCCATAACAAAGAGACAATTGCAGATTGAACTTTGCTTTAGAAAAATCAAAGCTTAGGTGTGGAATGTATGTGTATTGCTGCACTGTCATCATGATTAACACCTAGAATGCTATGTGCACAAGTCCTCCTTTATAAACTTGTTTTTCTACTGGAAATATTTGTACCATTCTTCATTACATTTTTCAAAGTGTCACTTTAATGACTACTTCCTTTTCTTGTCATTTTCAGAGCACATCTCTAACTTTTATTATTATTTTCTACTGTGGCCTTCCATAGGGTCTTGCTCTGGCTCATTTTGTATGGATTGCACCATTACAAGTGGCACTGCTGATGGGATTGCTCTGGGATATGTTAGAAGCTTCTGCATTTTCTGGACTTGCTTTTCTAATAGTCGTGGTCTTATTCCAAGCCTGGCTGGGACAAATGATGATGAAATACAGGTGATAAGAATGTTCTAAAATATTTCAATATTTTTTCCTGAAACACATTGGTTTTAAGAAGTTTAAACCACCTGACTAAGGGACTCTGATTATGACATTACGTAGGATGAGTCCAAAGAGTGTTTTCTGCGTAAGGAAAGTTATAGACAGAACTTTACTTATTTAGCAGCAGGTGTCTAGACTTAAAAAAATGTAAAATCTAACATGGAGTAAATAGTGATAAAATTAGATTTAGCATTAAATCTAGAATTTTTAGAATTAAAACTGCTTGTTAGTTACTTGATTTAGAGTTTTTATTTTCTCCTTTTTAAACAGTTACTGGATTTCTAATAATTCCTTCTACATTCTTGATAATAATTCTGTTAAAGTAAACATTTTAAGCAGAAGCATATATGGAAGCTGTTTTCATAAGATATAATATGATACAAGCTAACTATACAGGATGAGAAAGATGAAGATTGACCTATTGCCTTTTTACTTTGTAGGAATAAGAGAGCAGGAAAGATCAATGAGAGACTTGTCATCACCTCAGAAATAATTGAAAATATACAGTCAGTTAAAGCCTATTGCTGGGAAGATGCAATGGAAAAAATGATTGAAAACATCCGTGAGTAAGTGTGCTCATTTGTTACGCAAATTTTTTTATGTGCTCAGAAAAAAAAATTAGGTGGCTATGAACATCATCTGTGGTCATGTTAGTTAAGATGTAAAGCAACAACTATTAATCCTCAATAAACTAACCATGCATTCCCACACTGCAGCTTGGGGTTTTTTCCCAGTTTTGTTTTTTTTTTTTTCAAGTTTACTATGGAGGTGAGAGGTTTTTTTATTTTTTTATTTACTTCCTCGTTTGTTAGAATGATGTTTCAGTGGTTAGTTTGCGCAGGTGAAACAATTGTGGGGTCTGTGTTTGTTTCTGGCCAACCCTGTCCCCATCTTAAAATAAAAAGCCCTTTTGTGACGGTTACTTAAGGCTTAAGAGGCGTCCCTATTCTGTGGTGAAGGAAACAATATGAATCCTGTGCAGCCATTTTCTGAGAAATGCAATAAAGCTGGTTATAAAATTTGCATACAATCTGTGAAAGGAATGAAGTAGATTCATGTATTTATCCTGCACATTTACATTAACATTTATTGTCTGTAGATGGCCTTGTAGAATGCTTATCTCCTCAATTAATATAAGGATTGAACTGTAAATACCAGACCTGAGGGAGAAAGGAGGTAAAAGTTAGCTGAGGCCTGTGAGAAGGAAGTCTTTGTTACTGTCAAGGAGTCCTGGGGAAAGGGAGGAGAAGTGACATATTGATTGATGGGTGACGCTGCATTAAAGCTCTCCCATGTGTCCCGTGTGTTTGTTTAGTCCTTTACAGAGAAATAAAATTCTATGCCAGGTGTGTGGTTGGGAAAATAAAAGAAATATAAGTGTCATATTATGATGTAAATAACAGACATAAAATTATATTGTTCCACAAACACCTTCTTGTTCAGCTGCTTTCTGAAAGACAATCTGGGGAAAGTGAAATGTTCTTTACCATTAGAATTTGTAATTATTTACTATAAACAATTAGAGAAAACTCAGTCTGAATCCAGGTCATGAATGCTAGCTCGAGGATGGAACTAGTTTAGGATTTGACTGATGTCACTAGTCACATATATTGCTTTTAGGAAATTTGAGAGCACATCATGCTAGAAAGTCCTCTAGAAATAAATTAAATAAATTTTAGTCCACAAACTGGTCACAGAAACCTGGAAATTGGACTGTTATTTTATTATCTATATTTTCTATAACAGTTTATAGTAAATTTTGTAATGCTGCAGTTTATTTTTGTTGTATGATGCATGGATTTTTAAAAGACAAGAATGCTAGCAATATTACAAGATCAGAGTACTTCTCCTACGAAGAAAGGCTGAGATAATTGGGATTATTCAGCCTGGAGAAGAGAAGGCACTGGGCAAACCTTATTGTGGCCTTTCAGTACCTGAAGGGAGTCTACAAGAAGTCGGTAGAGGGATGTTTTGCAAGGGTACATAGTGATAGAACAAAGGGGAATGGCTTTTTACTGAAGGAGGGTAGATTTAGATTTGATATTAGGAGGCAGTTTGTCCCTGTGAGGGTGCTGAGGTGCTGGAACTGGTTGCCCGAAAAAGCTCTGGATGCCCCATCCCTGAAAGTGTTCAAGGTCAGGATGGATGGGGCTTGGAGCAGCCTGGTCTAGTGGAAGGTGTCCCTGCTTACGGTCAGAGGGTTGGAACTGGATGATCTTTAAGGTCCCTTCCAAACCAAACCATCCTATAATTCTATGATTCTTCTGTATTTTTTTGAGTCATCCATCAGGTCACTTGATGAAGACATCACCAGAGCAGGTCAATCCAGGAATACCAGAGTTTCTATTGAATTTGGCTGCTGAACCAGCTCTGCCGGACCTCCCTGTCATTTGGCTTGTTAAGCTGCTAGGAAAAAAGACCTTGTGCTTGAAGCCATGTGTGTTTTAGCCAGTGTGTTATAACTCAGTCATCACAAAACCATTTTTGCATGCTGTCATTTTCTCATACAAGCAGTTTAATCAGCTTCAGAGACACCAATATGGGCTGCCTACTGTGTGCCCTCTTAAGTCTGCACTGAAAATAACTGTTCATAACAGGTGCCTGAATAAACATACCTGCACTCCTATGGGCTATGCAATGTATTCAGAGAAGCAAAAAAAACACCCCACCAAACTGTTCCTCTGAACCATAGCATAGCACTGGAGAGGGTGAAGGTTGGAAGTGCCTGTACTTTGCCAGCAGAGACACATCTTTATGTAAAGCAAAGGATCTCAAGCTTATGTATTAGTACTGGTTCCTGCAGCATCACTGGAAAACAGGCATACACTGGCCTACACTCTGTATGTGCACAAGGCTCGTAGGGTCCCTTACATCTCTTTCCAAGTACCCATATTGCATCAGCAAGACCTATCCCAAGTGAGTGTGTAATCTACAGGGCTTTCAGGTCAGACAGAACCACCTCTGGAAAACTTTTGCTTGTGGCTGCATCATTGTGTGCCTGGTACATGGGAACATACTGAAAAGGGTTAGTGCTTTCATTCTCCCTCTTTGGAGTAGGGCTGTGTTCTTCAGCACTGGGGGTCTTTTTGATAGCTTCTGGGCAGACATTTATGTGGGACTGGATGAGCACCAAGTCCTGAAATCTTTGTTATCCCTATTTGGTGCTGCCACTTGCAGTATCATATGAGCTCTGGAGGGACTTACAAGGCCCTTTGTCCCCGGCAGGAGCTCTATCATGGTGGTGACTTGCATGTCTGGCTATTTTATTCAGGCTTCTCTTGTGAAATACAGACTTAACAAGAAATTCTAGACACCGCTCCAAAATGGGCTGGGCTCAGATTTTCTGTCAGGGATTTTTAAGATCTCTTTGGCTGACAAAAGTTGGTAGGATGCTGGGTGCATGTAGAAGTCTCATGCATGTGTGATGGGCAGATGAAAGGGTGTTTCACACAGCACCAATGTGGAAGAACTTTGGATGCAGACACTGGGTCAGTATAAGAAGACACATAAAGGTTGTGGTGCTCAGCCTTGCAACACCAGGTCTTGCCAGCAATCTGTCTGCAAACTTGTGCACAGTATTCCAGTGGTTATAGCACTCACACAGTGAATGGGCATCATGGGGTCTAGCACCATCCCTAGCCCCAGTTAATTGCTCTTGCAGGAGAGCAACTGCTCTGTCACTGCAGCAGAGGTGCTTCTGTCCAGGCAAAACTGAACTGCAGGGCACCTGGGGGATGTGAAGTGAACAGGGTCAAAATGAGAGCAGTCAATAGAAATCTTCAGCACTGTGAGTTAGAGCTTTCAACTCTGAAAATTATTTATATCCCCTGGATTATTTATCTTTTTATTTAATAGCTTGCTATAAGATATAGACATAGACCTTGTGGAAACAGCTAGGAATAATCACTGATTGCATTCCTGACCTCACAGGAGTCAGTAAGTTTCTCTGTAGACTGACCTTCTATAGAGAAAAGAAGGTGGAGAGCAGACTCCCTGCCTTCCATCTCTTCAAACTGAGGTTAAGTGACACCTTAATTCATGGGTGAAGCTGTTAGTTGGTTGCCATGCAAGAGAAGATGACCTTATAATCAGGTTGTCTATTGTAAGATTTTTTTAATGGTAACATATAGCAAATCTGGAATTTCAAAGTATCTTTTTTCTAGGGGAGTTATGCATCTAAATGACCAGATAAGTATGGGATGATGCTTCTGGGAGTGCATCACATACCACAGTGTTAGATGCTTAAGGTTGGTTGTGCCAGGAATTGTAGAGGCTTGTGGTTTATTTGGTATCTAATCATGACAGATTATTGTTATTTTGTCTGACATCTCTGAACACTGATGTCAAAATTTGACTCTAATGATTTTTAAAGCCCAAAAATAGTTTGGAGTCTTACTTTCTAGCTGCAATTCTAGAAAATAAGAAGGATGAGTGAGCCTCTGAGTTAATTGTTATGCCGACAGTTCCATCCAAAGTATTTGTAAATTGAAAACTGTGAAATCCGACACTAATTATTTGTGTTTGTTTTTTTTTTAACAGAACTGAACTGAAGCTTACCCGAAAAGCTGCTTATGTGAGATATTTCAACAGCTCAGCCTTCTTCTTTTCGGGCTTTTTTGTGGTGTTTTTAGCTGTGCTTCCGTATGCCGTGATTAAAGGAATTATTCTCCGAAAAATATTTACCACCATTTCCTTCTGCATTGTTCTTCGAATGACAGTGACCAGGCAGTTTCCCGGCTCTGTACAGACCTGGTATGACTCTATTGGAGCAATAAACAAAATACAGGTAGGGTACATAGACTAAAATCTTCCCAAGTACGTAAGCTAATTCTTTATATCATGTTATCTTGTCAGCTGATCAACAAAAGCACACAGCATTTATGCCGACTTTTTCAATATATGTTGCTTTGACTAAACACCATGAAACGTCATTATAAATCTTGATATTGTTCCCCAGGCAGCATAACCACAGGAGTCTCATGCTACCTGCTTGCTGCTTTTTTTTGAAACAGCGGCATTTAGTTAGTTATTCTCACTGCAGAACAAGGAACTTAGTAAAATCATGAGCTGTGGTGCTTAAGAGATGTTTTCCTTCAGAAAAGGAAGTTCAAAATTAGGACATGTTTTATATAGCATAGCTTCCAGGAGTTGCAGTCACAGATCTTCTGTTTTTCTAGATATTAGTGGCAAGAACAGCAGGAGACTGTGCGTTTTATGCAAATGTGCATCTCATTCATTATGAGTAGCAAACATGATTAAGGTACCAGTCAAATAATTATTACCCACCTTACCTACTGAGATCAATTGCTCATGTACCAGCATGAGAGGCTTATCTGCAGAGTCAAATCAGGGTGGATTCTCATTAACTCTGTCTTTTTTATCTGCTGTTCTGAAATTATTCCCTCGGAAAAGAATTCTTACACTATTTTGGGGTGAAATCTTAGACCTTTTTCATTACATATTTATAGATGTGGCGTTTTTTGTACAACATAGATTTTATTATTTTTAGTGTGATAAAAATAACTAATACAGAACTCAGAGGTCTTAATCAGATGTCTGAACCTCAGTCAAGAATAAGAAGTAAGTGTGGGATTTTTATGGTTTTCAGCTGGGCAGGAAATTCAAGAAATCAAGCCATAAACCTTTATTTTTGACATTCAGAAGGCTGCCTTGTTAGGTCCCATTGTAGGCTTTCCTTGTGCTGTCAGATTCCCTAGGCATTGGTGGAAGTATCCTGTCTCTCCTGATTCATGGAAGAGCATGTCCAGTGCCCTGGACACAGTCACAGAACTGGCAAGCCCAGCTGTCACACCGTTGCCCTCACTTCACCGAATGCTTGTCTTTGGAGATATTAGCAAATGGGTGCTCCAGAATTCATAAATAATCATCTCTTTGTGGCAGGTTCAGTATAGCCCCCATAGACAGACAGGACAGAATCCCAGAACACCAAGGCCCTTTACTAGTCTTAAGAAACATAAATAAGAATAATAAACCACTCATACATCTCTCTGATTTAATTTCCACATCAGTTTGGAGAGTTGACTGGGACAGGTATATCCCCTGGGTTATTGTATTTTCACATGTTTTCTAGACCACCATATTTCACAATAAGTGTGCTCTCTCTGACTGTCACTGCTCCAGGAACTCCATTGGATGACCCCTTTGTCATGAAAGCATAGCTATAATTTCCATTTCTTTTTTTTTTATAAACCATGTGTGTTTTGCTTTCCAGTTTTTCAGTTCCTGCTCTTTCAATCATCTGCATTTTCCTTTCTTCTTGTTCTGCTTGGAAAATTTGCAAGTGTGCTCTTGAGAACTTATTTCCCCATGAGTCTGCTTAGTTTTTCCATTGTATTGCCCATGTAGATCTATTTGCTTCCACGTAATTTAAAAAAGTAGAACTTGGAGGAGACCATATCTACAGACTATATAACCTTAATAAAATAATGGAATAGAGAGGCTGTCTTCCCTACAGTAGCATAGGCTTCCTCTTATTTTCTAATGCTATTCCAGAAGGCAACACGAGCACTGAGTTGCTGACTTGTGTCATTTGAAATTACAGTACATCAGTGCTGCACTTGCCAGGATCGTTATCTGCCTTTTATTTTTGTTGGTAGAGAGATCATTCCAACTCTTTTAAACTCTTGCAGTTTTGGACAAGGGAGATAGCAGCATGTAGCTGCTTTGTGTCACTGTTTACCAGAGTGCAACCTTCTACATCTTACTCCAAAATCAAAGCTTTATTTGAAAAGGGTTAAGGTCAGAGGGGTGATCTTGCCTGATACAAGTCCTGAAAGTAAAACAAGTGCCATGTTTTGATATTCTTTCTAAATCAGAACCAAATACCTTTATGGCTATATTTTCACTAGCAATGAAAGAATTGGTAGCTTCAAAAACATTTCCTTCTGCATCCAAAAGATGTTGTATAATTTATAATTATGCCTCTCGCTGAAAGAACTGCAAAAGTGCCACCAGAAATATTAGTGCTCTGTGTAGGCAAATATGTACTGCTTTGTGCAATATGACCTTGTCCCTTACTGTTTCATCTGCTTTCATGGTGTTTCTAGGATTTCTTGCTGAAAAAAGAATATAAAGCTCTGGAGTATAATCTAACAACCACTGGGGTTGAGCTGGACAAAGTAACAGCTTTTTGGGATGAGGTTGGTACTTTTACCCAAACTATATTAAAACACAGAGTGTATTTTTTTTTTTTTTATATTTGCCATGATGTTCTCTAAAAAGAGCAGCCTACACTCTTTCATTTTAACTAGCTCCAGCTCTCAGCAGGTAAGGAATACTTAGCAAGTAATTAATGCATGATATCAAATTATCCACCGTTGAGAAACTTTGGAAGAAACCTTTTAATAAGTGTTAAGGCCTGTAATAAGTAGCTGTTACTGATTTAAGCCAGCCTGAAAACAGGATCAGGCTATGGCATGTATAAACATTTGAAAACAGTACTAGAATAAGAAAATTTTGTTTGTCTCCACAAATTTAGGCGCAAGTGCAATACATCTATTAAAAAAAAAGTATATTTAAGAACATAATGAGTATTTTATTGATAGGCAAAGTAACATGAGAAAAGTAAGTTCATATGTTTTCATAAATCCATAACATGATATACATCTCTGCATATGCATGTTTTATTTATTTTTTATGTACATCAAATACATATCCATGTGTGTTGCAGGGAATTGGAGAGCTGTTTGTAAAAGCAAACCAGGAAAACAACAACAGCAACTCTCCTAGCACTGACAGCAATCTCTTCTTCAGTAATTTTCCACTTCATGCCTCTCCTGTTCTTCATGATATAAATTTCAAGATTGAGAAGGGGCAGCTATTAGCAGTTTCTGGATCTACTGGAGCAGGCAAGGTATTTCTGTTTCTGCTGGTTCAACAAGAGACCTAACAATTATAAGGAATAATATTGTGTTGTCACCTGTATTGTTACCTGTATTGTTACTGTGTTCTTGTTATCCTGTGCTTGCTGCAGGAATGATGTCTGCAGGAAAAAGTCTGGATAAACTGCAAGTTTCACCAAAATAATTATTTGAAGTTTTACTCTGTGGCCGATATGAGTTTGCTGGATATTTTTTGTAATAGAAGGTTACAGAATTATAAGGAAATAGCAATTTAATGACAAAATGTTTTCCCATTTGAAGTAAAAGGAAATTTTACAGGAGTAATGCAGACCTATACCTAAAGTTAAGGCTCATGGTGAGAATCTCCCTGCCTTTAAAAGAAATTAAGAATACAGCGTAGATATTCAGATGGCTCAGTGTGCTAGAAAGCTTTTTTTTTCCCCTGCCTTGCTAACATTTTAAGGAAAAAATTGAACACAAGATGGTTCATAACCTGACAAGCCTGACAGGAATATAGCCAGGTATGTGTGCCCTGGACATGTGGTGTACCTGATCACTTAGCTCTGGTTCCTACAGTGCCTCCTTTGGGCTTCCTGAGACCCACATGAAAGCCTGGGGAGATGCTGCTGAAACTGGCAGTTTTCTGTGAAAAGTTGTGATTTAGATTGTTCATCATTTTATACACCAAAATGTTATCAATGCATTTAGTTTGCAGATGGCACATCCCATTAACATCATTAATATAAAATGAGTTGAACTGTGAAACTCTTATTCACTTTGAACAGCAAGTAATTAGATGAGTCTTTCATCTTCACTGAGGTTTTGGAGGAGATGTGAAAGTTAAAACAAATGTTCATTATGCTTCTCCTGTTTAACAAATTACAGGTGAAAATATTATGATTTCTTTTACTTGCATGGGGTAATATCTTTGGTCTGTTGGAGTCAATGACAAAGGACCCATCAATTTCAATATGATCAAGGCTTCTTATTTTTCAGTAATGATCCCCACAAGAAAGAGCAAGGGACTTAGAACATTAGATTGTCCTCAAGATAATGTGTTAAGGTGCATTTTACTGTGCTACTTTTGAATTAACAGAACAGTTTAGTTTATCTATGGCTATTGCTAATGCTGGTAAATGTAATATAGAAATGTGAACTAGAAAATGCTGAAGGATGTATGTATATCTCCTTTATTCTGCTACATAAGAAATTGAGGAAAATTCAGATTACACTCAACAGTTTATGTGAGTATATACATGCCAAAAAATTGCCCTTTCAAGGCAATAAAAATAAAAGCTTTATAATATTATCAAAAAAGTTACAAAAAATAAGGTTCACCTCCCACCACCCCCTCAAAAATACTGCCCTTCCTTTACACCTTCTTAATGTAAGGTTCCTTCATGTTGCTTGAGGCCGTTACTGTATATTCCAGGAATTGTCAGGCCTGTGAAACAGACTGAATAACTATTTTATCTATAACAGGTATGAAGCCTGACATCAGCTCTTTAATATTGCTTCAGTATTAGATAGGGTTTGTTTTGGTTTTGGTTTGGTTTTTAATTTGTGTTATATGGCACAACATCTAGTATACAAAACATACCAAGCTGTCCTTTGCAAGATTGGAAACTTCTTAGCATTTTGGAAAAGTCAGATTCTGGTATAATGGAAGGAATCTCATGAGACTCCCCCAATATATTGTATAACTTGCAAAAGGATCTCTGGGCTTGACAGCATGAAACTGTGACTTAGACAGATTTTTTTGGAACTTTGGCTGTTACGTCCCAACTTTGTTGACTGTTTATTAGTGATAAGAACACCACTGCAATGGCTCTGTAACAAATTTTTCCGTGTATTTCTCAATTCTGTTCTTTGATCTAGTAGCCAATGATGTGTGACAAGGTTACTACGAGCTACTGATTAACTTTGAAATTATAACATGTCAGTACTGAAATTGCAATCAATTCTTTTATGAAGGGAAATAGTAAATATACTTAGGTCATGCATTCACGTAAATGAGTTAACAGTTACAGAGGAAAATTCAGAGCAATTGTATATACATACACAAAGAAATTGCATTTTTCAAGGCAATACAGATAAAATACTTACGAGCACTAGCAAAACGATAAACATGAATTATGTTGTACAAAGAGCAAACAAAATAGTCACTGGTAATGTGAAAAATCAAATAGCGTTCCCTATAAATACTAGTACCTTATGTCTGTATGTGTTTCACAGATTTTTTTTTTTTTTTTACCTTGTAAAATTGATAGCTTCATTAAAATGACATACTTTTGCAGCAGCATGCCTTTTTTACAAGATATCTTACACAATTTTTATCATTTATTAAGTTTCTCTCAAATGAGAGGCCTTTCAGAATCACACATAAGAAAATCTCCACTAACTGCAGTTTGAACTAAATCAGTACTTACAGGGACACTCTTGACAAGACAAACATGCCGTTTAAGTGACTTAGCAGAGTGATTTTCACTTTGTTCTACATGTCTTTTTGTTGTACAGATCTCTGATATACTAATCAAGTGTTAATGTTTTTTCAGACTTCTCTTCTGATGTTGATAATGGGAGAATTGGAGCCTTCGCAGGGTAAAATTAAGCACAGTGGAAGGATATCCTTTTCACCTCAAGTCTCCTGGATCATGCCTGGAACAATAAAAGAAAACATAATTTTTGGTGTATCTTATGATGAATACCGCTACAAGAGTGTCGTCAAAGCCTGCCAGCTAGAAGAGGTTAGTCATCTAGGACTTTTAAGATCTGTGACCCAACCCAAGTGAAAAACCCCAAAGAAAAAGTCAGGGAATAGGGCTAAGTGAGAAATTTCTGAGATTTAAGGAACTCGGCCTGGCGTCCCAATTTTTTGGAATTGCAAGTCTTGTTGCCAGCTGCTTGGGAGATTCACTGGCAGTTATGGTACACAACAGAAGCTAAGTAAGCTGTCTCAGACATTATATGGTGTCTGCCTTCTCAGCCTTCCTTGCTAGTTAAAAAACTGAGTAAACACACTGATGTTGAAAAAATAATGTACAAATATATTATTCCTACATTTTTTTGTCACATTTCTTGTGACACATCTTCTTTGTCACATCTGCATTATTTAGTGGAAAGTCTTGACTAAAGTCGGGATTTTTTCTGTGTATACCCTAAAAGTTCTTACACTGGAAATAATGTCAGGATCGATCCTTATGTGACATGTAGCCCAAAATGAGTACAATCACATTAAAATGTCCTTGTATGTGTTTCACATTGATGGAGGGTAGTATAGGAAAATACATTTTTCACAGGGCAAGATACAAAAGGAGCCAGCATTTGAGACCTTTGCAAACTTTGCTATGCCTTAAGATTTTGCCTGTAATATGCAAATAGAAACAGTAAATATTTAACTGTGCTGAGTAGGATTTTTCTTTAGGCCACATAGTGAAACGTATTTTTCCTTAGCACCAGTAAAGCAAGAAACTATAGCCAGTCTGTTTAAAAATAAGATAAGGTTACTGCATTTTATTTCAGAGCAGGGTATAGTTAAACAATAAAGTAATATTTTCTATATGTTTCTGGCCATTTCAGCTTATGTTCGGATTTTTGATTTGGTTCGCTGGAAATTTCTTTGGAAGCTCCTGAAGACAGGAGAATTAACTGCTTCTGTGTTAGGCTTTCTGAAGACTTGTCCTTAACCCCCATTGAGAAAGTTGTAGTTAATGCCAAAGCTCCAAGAAACAACTGGCTTCAGCAGTTCAAAACTGCCCTCGCTCAAGGAGGCTTCCCGAGCCAGGTCCTTCCTAGAGCAGCAGGTGATTAACGGTGACTCAGTGCCTCAGTGCCGGTGGGACAACTTGCTGTCTCAGTGGTCATGGGATGGCTCAGTGTCTCAGTAGGCTACAGCTCCTTTGTTCTCCAAGCAGGCTCAATCAAGCCAGCTTTGATCTGTGTTGGTGCAGCTCTGTGCAGAATGATATGCTTCACCTCCTAGCAGGGCTTATTATTTGAGATCGGGTTTTATACTCTTTTTTTTTTTCTCCTGGACTGAATAAATTGGACTAGCCTGAAGAAAAGGCAGAATAGTCTGGAAGGAAGCCAAATGCATTGCCTTATTGCTATTATTATGCTTTCTTGTCTTGTTAGCTTTCATGTATTAGTTACCAAACAAGACTCAGTATGACAGATTGAAGGATGGACTTCAAATACTAATTCCCTGTTTATTCCCCAGTGCGACCTTTTAGGGGTTTATTATTTTTACTCTTTACATTGGCTGTATATGTACTCTTTACATAAGCTGTGTGTGTGTGTTTGCTCTCCTTCTTCAGAAAGGAGAAACCAAAGGGTTTTTGCCTAAATGAGTTCACTCTGTCCCCTTCTCTGCAGCCTTCCTAGGCAGTTATATATTCCACCTGAAAGCAGGCCTGCTGAGTCTAGTTCTCACGTGGAGCCCTCAAGAAAGCAAGAATTGGTGATACAAGAGAGTTTATTTCCTTATTGCTTATATGCTCCAAGTCAGTTAGCATACAGCTCTTAACAATGGCTAAGTCAGATTTATTTCCAAGCTCCATACTCAGCAAAACGTTTTTGGAATGCAAAGATGTCTTCTTTGACTCAGTGGGCAAATAGATGTGTTAGTAAGGCAAAAAGCAACATACTTGTGAAATGCCCCTTTTACTTTGTCATTTCCACCCTCAATCTATAGAGGAAGTAAACTGAAGATCTAGTCCTGAATTTGATGTCTTTTCCCCTTCTTCTTTATTAGTGCCAATAAAATACCGCAGGTCACTTTATGTGGGTCATGTCATACCATTTACATGGGTTTGAGGCTTCCAGACACACAGTGAGTAGTCTGTTCTCGTCTGCAGCAGAACAGGATGCTGAAGCCAGGTGATATCATACAAGGTGCTCTCCGCTTTGTTTTACATCTGTAGAGATTTGCAAATGATATTACAGAAGTGTAACTTAAATAATCCGGTTATATGAGAATTTTCACAAAAGTCAGTCTTACATTCTCCTGCCTGACTTTTTTGATTGGTATGTAGTTAATTTAATAAGGAGTTATCACTTAAAGCCTCTTTAGAGTTGCTAAGTATGCAAAGTAAATTTATCTCTAAGTAATTATGAAAGATGGAAAGTGCAAGTAAATATTTCCCAGAGCTTTCCATACTTTTAGGTGTCCAAGAATAGAATTTTCCATGTATGGGAAATCAGATCTTTATTCACAGGTTAGAATGTGTTTTATGTTAGATTTTTATTCTGCAAAGTTGTAGAGAATGTCAAATCTGGTTATGTTAGCCATTACCTAAACAACAGGTTTGCTTTGGTAGGTTTTTCTTGAATGTAAGAATTTTTTATGTTGTTCTAAAAGATATTCCAACAGCTTTACCTTTTGTTCTCTTTGTGTATGGAACCATCAAAAGGAAGGTTATTTCTTCTCCAGTTAATTTTGATTAATCACAAAAAATGTTACTGAAAAGCAGTGAAACTATGAGCAACAAAACAATTTTCTTTTATTTCTTTTATGAGCTTACATAAGTTTATAGCAATTTAGAGCACTGAGATGGGACATTTTTTAGTCCAAGTAGTTCAGTTAGCTACATTTGAACATCCTTAACTCTCTTAAGAGGTTTCTCCCTTCAGCTTCTTAGTCTTGTTGCCTTGATGCAATTCACCTACCTTCCAGTTGTGCCATTATACCTGTTCATGATGTAATGTGAAACAGAAGATGAAGATTAAAAAGAAAATTGTTATGATATATTGGAGGTCTGCGTACCTCATAATTCTATGCCAAGATAGTTTGACAAAGTGTGTTTGTGTAGGGCACAGTGCACTAGGATCTCAGTCTGTGCCTGAGTTTACAAGCTTAATTAATGTGTACATGTCTCTCAAGCATCCTTTTTTCTTGTGCATGGTGTGGCTGTTGTCTCACCCAACGCCCCTGACACAGGCGCGTGACTGGTGGGCGGTCGGATGCAGGGAATTGTCGTACAGCAGATACTGTTTTGTGAGTCTGCGTGTGGGAAGCGTGTGTTTTAATGGTGCTCCTTGGAGTGTAGTCCCATTTGATGACACGTGTGACAGCAGTAGAGTGCCATCGGTTTCATTCATGGCCCTTGGTCCTCACAGCTCTTCTCTGTAGCGTTCTCTGGCACGTGGGGACGGCAAGGGAAAGAGACACCACAGTGCAACCCAATCTGAGTGAATGAGATCCGAGTTGCTGAATTGATCCATAATGAAAAACAGTCATGTGTTGAATGTTCAGTGGGGGAAGTTTGTCAGAGCTAAGTACTACTGCTTCTCATAATTTCAGGATGTCACTGTATAGGTACATAATACTGAAGAATCGTGAGAAGGGTTCTCAACTGCATCTCTGTGCATCAGTGAAAGTATGCCTAAGGGTACTTTTTAAACTTCTCTTTTTATGTATGTTTTTTATGGTTGTGTAGCCTGTTTTATATGTGTAAAATGATTCAGAACATGATTACAATTACATTTCTTGATTATATTTTTCCTTTCAGAGTAAGTAGGGCATCAGAGGAGTTAAAATTATGTCTTACAGTGTTGTTCTCATTACTGCAGTTTGTAAATGGGAAGAGGTTAAGAGAAAAGCAGTAAAAGGTGAAAGAACAAAAAAGACTGCTTTGGAGTTGAGATAAAGGGACTGTAATTAAGAGCTACATTAATGTTCTTGATATCCAAAAGAAAGAGCCTTACTGGCAAAAATTCTTTCCAAAATCCTGGCACGCACTGAATATGACTGCAAGGAGATGTAAGTTGTGTGTAGACATGGCCCATATTTTTGTGATGCTGAACTCAAGGGAATGCCAGTACATTTAAATTACATGACACATTCTGTGAAACATCGCAGTAAAAAGTTTTCAAGATGCATAGGATAAGGGCTGCCTGTTCCTTCTCCACTGCCGTCTTGCTCTTTTTTTCCTTTTCTTGAGAAACACTGATTATTTCAGCAAAAGAAAGCAGGATGAGTGCCTAATTTAATATGCCTTCTAAAATTAAGGTCCCAGTAAGCAAATAAGAAACTGAAGGCATTCACCTCCTTGATTAAACCGTTCCAGCACAGATCAGTAGTCCTTACCACTTGTCCTTTATTTAGAAGCTTTTTTGAAATGAATTGTTTAATGAGAGTACTTTTGAGTTTTCAGGTGTTATCTCAAGTCTATTACCTCTGGAGTCTTATGTTGGCATGCTATAATAGAGAGACGAGAAGATGTAATTGGTGTGGATTCTGAGTACATTTTCTAAAGGCAGTCCCCATAAGCAAGTTTAAAGGTACTCAAAGAGTAAGATAAGAGGAATTGTTGCTGCCCCAGCAGCACTTTTGACAAAGTAGTTTACCCTTTTTATCACGTACTTTTCATCACATTCATAATAAAAATTGTAGCAAGAGAATGTGAACTTTTGCCAACACTTCAAGTTAAGGACCAAGTATATAGCAAAAGCCACTGAGAGATGTGAACTTCCTGAGTTTGTATGTCTGTTGAAACTTGCCACTAAATTTGAAGTAATTCTACAAGTGTGACTTCCCTAAGGATTATATTAATTGGAGGTTGTATTATGTAATGGCAGGGATAACATGAATATAAATGGAAATTTGTCATATTTGATTTGTAGGGGGTAATTTGGCTTGCAAAATCCTTTTTACTCGTGTTGTGAAAATGGGAAAGGAATGTGACTTGATTTTCAGATATTTAGGTTGAAAAATCAGTATTAATAGCCTGTTATATGCAGGATATGGGATTTTTGTTTGATGCTAGCACTTGATAAGTTAAAAAGATAAAACCTTTGGACAGTTGAAACAGGAATTTTCATGTTTAAATGCTGTTAACATTGAACAAACTCATCCTAAGAGAAGGCATTCCTCCAGTCAAGACTACAGAAGCAGGCCTGTTACAGTTATTCATGTTTAAAAATAAACAAGTATCATATCACATTTGAGTGGGTTCAGTAGTTCATGAGTTTTGAAGCCGTACTTCCATAACTTCCAATTTTACCTTTTTTTAATGTAAGATACATATTTTTCCACCTAGTTAATTCATTTGATCCTTCAATAGTTACCTAAGAGGCCATAAACACGTAATGGCAAACTACCTTTGAGAGATCACCACTCTCTAAGTAAACACATGTTCTGATTTGAGAGACACCAGCTGCTCATGAATGTAATGTTTAACATGGCATGCAAATAGAGGAAGTGTTTCCATGTGAAATCGAACTATATAGTAGTAGTAAAGAAATTTGTGGCCAGATTCTGTGGGGTTTTGAGCTGGGTTTATAGGGAGTGCAGGAGATTCATTTTCATCTAATAACTAGATTATGGAGAGATTAACTATAGAAAGAGACAGTCAATGGGCCAAGTCCAAGTTTGTGTTCCTGTGTGTTCAAAGTCTCCTTGCAAAGGGTGGTATCCATCCCTGGGTGAGAAGTTCACTTCAGTGTCAAGGATGCCCCAAAACAGAAACACATCCTTGCATCCCACTGTACTGCTCCAACTCCTTTTATTTGTGCTGATTTTGGGTTGGTTTTTGTTTGGGTGGTTTGGGTTTGGTTTTGATTTTTTTTTTTTTTTGGTCACATGACTAAATCGGTAGGTGTAGAGAGGTTATTATGTCAGTGAGTGAAATACTTTGTGCCCTGATTTTGAGCCTTATTTTCACAAGGGAAATGGGCAGATTAAAAAGTGTGTGGAAGAGATGAACAATAAAGAGTTCAAGTCTGGAATAGAGTGCTTTACGGTATGTAATTCTCTACAAGAGAGTATTAAATGGTAGCTTGGTTATTTAATCAGGTGCACTTCTACAGTGTAAATTATGTGAGAGCAAGTGACTTGTCTTCACAGCTGGGGAGAGCCACTGGCATATTAAGGTGAAGTTTATCACAACCTAATATAAACAGCTAAAAGAGTATAAATGCCTCTTTCAGACAGAAAGTTCACGTAATGTGTCACAGATTCACAGAATATTCTGAGTTGGAAGGGACCCACAAGGATCACCGAGCCCAACTCTTAAGCCCACACAGGGATTGAACCCACAACCTTGGTGCTATTAGCACCACGTCAAAGCTCCCACTACCGTTGTTGCATCTCAGACGTGGGGGTCAAAAGCTGGCTACCTTTATGCTTTTTCCACCCCACACTGGTGTGATCCACTGGCATGCGCAGACTCTTCTACCTGAAATTCCTGCCTGTGGCCCAAAATCATTGGCAGGTCAGCTGTGAAGCTGCAGACACAGTGAGTTTGCTGGGTGAACTGGAAGTTAAGAGGCTAGCACAATTTCTTTATAGCAGGGGAACATTTCAATTAGAGACAAACTCCCAAATGCACTGACTTCAAGAGGTTTATCAGTGATCACATAAATGTGTATAACAGACCCCCCTGGCAATGTTCTCTGTTGGTATAGTTTAGTTAAAAACCTGTTTCAGTCAAGACAGCTCTCCCCACCCTTTTCCCTGTCTTAGGTACAGGGCTCTGGACTGATTACCTTGGATGTTGTCCTATCTTCTGTGTCTTTTCTGGAATCATATTTAATTCTCTTTCCTTGCGTTTAACCTACCCACATGCAGTGCACTGACTACTTCATGTTTCAAAAATCTGTTCAACAGAAATATTTCGCCATAGAGAAAGCAAGTTTTGCCAGTATTCGTGTGAGTTTTGGGTGAGCCTGACACTCTGTTCAAGGTCACAAACTGTTGCAAAACCAAAGCTTCTGCTTTTGGATCATGAATCCTTCATAAAGGTTCAGCTAAAGACTAACAAAAGCCTTGGCATACAGAATCACAGGGAGTGAGAAGAGAGTTACCTAAATAAAATAAAATTTTTTAAAAAATCTGATTTTAAATACTTTAAGGAAATCTGTTTTTCTGGCTTCGCTCCCAGGAAAATGAGTATTTTTCATTTTCACATTCAAGTATGTTCAGGCTGGTTACCTAAAAGCCAAGATTCAAGACGTCGTTGAAAATTCGTCTTTTAAAAATTCATAGAAGTGTTCTGTAGTAGGTTTGAGTCTGAAACACAAGTCTTGATTTCAAAACTTTAAAAATTCAAGTTTTTCAGTTTAGTTCATATCTGTCTTATTTCCAATATAATTTTTTTTCTGAAAATCAGGACAAGTAGAAAGCGATATACTTTCAGCAGAATGACATTTCATGTTTGTTACCTAAGGATTTTTAGTAATCACTGAATTCAAATCCAGAGGTCTGTTTCAGTTCCATTTCTACCTCGATGGTATATTAGAATTGAATATGATTGCCTGGAAGTACACAAGTAATCATATTAGTGAGAAAGTAGGTAGCAGTTAATTTTTCCCATATAACTAAAGGGAAAAATTGTGAAATAGAGTGGAATGGTATTGCAACTCCTGCTCGAAACCCCTGGTGCTTCTTCTGCTTAACTTGTATTCAGCTTTTTATACAATAAAGATTTCAGCATTTTCCTTCAAATTTAGTGCAAATAGTCAGTCTATAGGAAAGGAATGGCAAAGTGTATTCAGAGGCAGTTTCTCTAATACACAGAGACAAGATGATGATGATGATGATGATGATGATGATGATGATGATGATGATGATGAAAGAGGGACTACTTTGGTAGCAATGAGAGTAGGGGGAGTTTCTGGGAGCTGTGAAAATAAATATAGAGAGTGTTAATGGCAATGAAGAAAAGGAAGGGGATCAAGATGACTGTAGAGGTGACTGTAACAAAAACCAGAAATTAAATAGAGAACTGAAATAGAGTGAAGATGAAATGCAGAGAGTCAAGACTGCTGCTCTGTTCCATCAGTTTCATGACTGTTTTGTCTTTTATGAGGGAAGGTGGAAGAGAGAGGATCAAACCCCACATAATTAAAGACAAATTTAGGGAAGAAAAAGAAGTCACATAAATAAAATACTTAGGTTCTATAATTAGAACCTCTTGGGTAGTTTGAGTAACCTTGGATATATTATGCAACTCTTGGCTCTTAGAGACTGTTTTCTGTCATGCTTTATTATCTTCATTGTTGCTAATGATTTATCAAATTATTCTGATAACAATTAATCTCTGCAGAAAAGACTTGGAGTGTGAAGTCCATTCTGAGATTTCCTTTTTTAATAACAAGCCCGTATTTCCTGTTCATCCTGAAGCTATCCTGGCTGTATTCTTCCTTACCAAGCCCTAAGGTACTATGAGGGCCATCTCTTTGCTGCTGAGGTAGATGAATATGGCATTTACACTGCAAAAAATTCAAATAGCTATTAAAAAGAGTGCCTTCTCCTTGAGTCTGCCACTTGAGATTTTTTAGCTCTTGATATTAGAAGCATCTGCAAAAGTAATTAATGTCTGTGGGAACTGTAGGGGTTTTCATGTATGAATAGTTACCAACAGGTTTCTCAATTTAAGCATTTAGAAATAGATATGTTAAAGAAAATCCAGTGGCTACTTCATACTTCATTAATATGCTGAGTCTTGTGCCATTCAGCATCATTACATTAGGTTTGTCCCTGGCTTGATTTCACTTCCTGCATAAAATGACAGCAAGGATGTATTTGGACCAGCCCTATGTACTTTTTTACAATAGGTCATGCGTGTTCCAACAAATAGCATTGTGTGTCTATTGGACTTCATTACTTTGTTTACGCCTTTGAAAGAAATTACTAAACATTTTTTTAATTATTATAATTACAGCCTGAAAAGTTCTTTGTCTGTTCCATGCCATATATTATCTTGAGGTGAAGGATAGAGGAGAGCAGAAGGGGAACTCATTAAAAGTCTGATTAAAATTCCATGTTGACACACCTGCAAAGAAATGTATCTGATGAAATCCCACTACCATTTAAGGTAATGGGAACCCTGGAATGAATTTCAGTAGAGCTAGGATTTTACTCTGTTTGCAGGAGAAGACATTCTGGGCCTAGTTCTTCACCTGGCTTATTTGGGAAGGAGTAAAACCAGGAAACAGCAAGGGTACCAGCACCACTGCAGGCTGCAGTACTGGTAGAAATGGAAAGAGCTGAAATCAGCTTAGAGATCTGGATACTTAACCATGCGAACCCCTATGTTAATGCCAAAGTTACAGATGAATAATGTGACTCCTGTACACATAATGAGACCACAAGTGAGCTGACCAGGTTGTCTCAAATAAATGCCGGAGAACATTTTATGCCAGAATTTCATGTGTTATCTCTACATACTTCATGACCTATAGGAAGGTGATTTTTTCACATTCAGAAAATTTTTCTTTAAAACTGTTGCTGGCACTGTTTTTCACATTCCTCTTTCAGCAAATACTTGAGCTGTTATGTTAGTACCAGGGATTTGCTTGTGTGACTCCTTTTACGAGCGGGAAATAACTAGTTAACGTGAGAATAATTTAAAAATCACCTGCAATAGATTTTCCACACATGGGAGCATCTTGATTTTAAGGTCAGAATCCTCTAAGTCAGGAAGTAAATGCTATTATCAAATTAAAGAGTTTTGAGAATCTCCCATTTCCTGACAGACCAGGCAGTCAATTTCTAGCTCTTGAGTGGCTGGACCCTTCATCTGTCACTGTTCCAGGTCTGAACAGCATTGTTCACTCTGTTCCTGAGGTCAGGGCAATTTGCAGGGGAGGAAGAAGGAAACATTTTTTGGAAGGATTTTTATTTATTTATTTATTTTGCAAAACCTCAGAGGCCTGGAATGCCAATAGGCTGCCCAACAGAGAGTGATTAACCATCGAAATCACATCAGGGGTCATCAAAATTGGATTGTATCTGACTTTGTATGAAATGTGACCTTACAGAGAGCAGCTCAACTTAGAATCCCAGAAGCCCTGAGAGTGCTTCATGTGTGTTCCAGTCCGGAAGCCATAGGATTTCTGTGGGTGCTGCAGAGGGTGTGCAGACAGCTGAGTTCCTGCCTGCCTCATGGCTGCCTAGGGGATGAGACCCCAAAACAGGATACCCCTTCCAAAGCACGGCCTAAAGATTGCTCTTGAAGCTCAGATTCTGAGGGATAATGCATGCCACTTTTTTCCCCCCAGAAGCTGCACCAAAAGGAGAATATGTGTGGTGCATGAGAACGCTGGAGCTAATTTTGTCTGGTACTGGGTGCCTCAGTCAGCTTCCTTGGCTGCAGGGGATCCCTGCCTTGGGAATGGGAAGGTGTGCACAGGCAGTATGGTGCTGCTGAGCAGTGAGCACAGGCACTGGGAGTTCCTGGCATAGTCAGAGATTCCCACCTGCTGCATGGCAAACCGCCCTGAAGTTGTATCCCCTGGAAGCCTAGGTGCCATGAGGCACAAGAAGCTCATCCAGCCTGTGTTTCTGGGGAAAGTCCCCTGAAACTACCTCCACCACAGCGATAATGGTGTCACTGTATAGGCTTACGGATGTAGGTCAGGTAAGGCCTGAAGGCAGAATTAATGTTTTTTGTTAAAGCAAGTCTAGAAGTAGAAAAACTAGACAGCCTTCAAGCACACGAGCCATTCTCGTCTCCACTTCCACGAATTTCTGTGGTTTGCATGCATCATCAATTTCAGTGCTAAAAGCGCTCCTCTCAAGAAAATTTCTGGCTCTCCCTGCCAGTGAGACACAAGAGTCTCCTTTTCTCCTTTCTGTGTCTCATATGAGAGTGAAATGCTATTTTCTGCTCTTATCCCTGGCTAAAGATTTGTTTTTAACATAGTCATGAGTTTTAAGTAACTTACAGCCCAAGCAGTGGAACTTGGTTCTAAACCTTCTGCAAGCCTTGAGCATTCCTGGCTGGGAATTTAATCAAGACTTTTTTAATGAACCTGCCTGAAGTATTTTCTCTGGGTTTTGAAGAGCTCAGATACAGAATTTGCTTCTTGCTCTCCCTAACTTCAGCAGCAAGTGCATTTATCATTACTTGACAGAACACTTGAGCAGTTATGTCTTGGATTGGCACTGTATGAAGGTACATTCCTTGCTTTTATGGTGATTAACTATTCAGACATATTTGTTCTTAAGATCTTGCAGCTTGTGATTGTTTTCTGCAACAGAATGATATATTTTCTCTTATCACCATTTCTGATTACGTAAACAAATGAAATAAATAAACCTCTATGGGACTTTTTTTTTTTACAACTGCTGTCCAACCTGTCTGTGCACGATTGTACACTATGCTTCTTCCAGTCTGTAGCTTGAGGTTTTTTGAATATGGAAAATACTGATCCTTTAAAAAAATTGTTAACAGGATATTTCCAAGTTCCCAGACAAAGATTATACACTGCTGGGTGAAGGTGGAATCATTCTGAGTGGAGGCCAACGGGCACGAATCTCACTGGCAAGGTGAGTAATTTGCTCTTCAAGTAGTGTACTGTTTCACGTGTATAGACTATATTATGACTAAGCATTTAAATATACGTGGACTATGTCCTGCTAAATAAATATCCTCCAGGTATATCAGGAACTTGATTTTACTATCAGAAATCTGAGTTTTGCTATGCAATTTTGTTTATGATACACTTGCATATTAATTTACTGAATTTTAAAAGTTTGATGTCAGAAAAATGCTATGGCTTAGCATAAGCTGAATCTTTCCCTCCCTGATGCAAGATGCCTTTGGAAATTCAGACCTTTAAGTGTAGCTTTTCATGTACTGAAGAAACCCATAGAAAGATACAAATAAATATTCCAAGATCATTCCGTGCTATGACATTTCTTCAAAGTGGTTTTTATATTGATCAATGACATACTCCCTGTCTGCAGGTAAATGGAAAAAAAAAAAGCAGCCATATTCCAAAGAATTTTGCTAACACTTTTGGGCTTCTCTTTTTCATAAGAAGAAGAAAAAGGGGAAAGCACTGACTAGTCAGTACCTATGAATAACTGCCTTGTCTGTTTGACCTTCCAATGTTAGTAAGTAATTCTGAAGGTCTGCAGAACAATAACATAGGTGTTTGTCTTATAAATTAGCTATGTGTTTCAGCAGAATCACTTAGCTATTGTCAGAAATCCAGTAATGACAGCTCTGATGTGTAAATGGCCCCATTTATTTCTGTGCCAAGTGCAAATTGTGTTGGTTCCCATGCCCAGAAACACTGGGTAGAAGTAAAATCATGTTATCGTGATTTGTACTGACATCCTGTGAAAGATGTGCACATCTGTGTGAGGCTAAAAGATGGGATCATTAAAATAGAGAATCTTTCGGTGTGTGTTTGTGAGACTGAAGAGGCATATGGATTGTTCTGGTTTATGCAGTGAGAGGAGAGAGGAGGGGAAGAGCAGGCAAAGCTTTCAAAGCATGTAACCCCAAAACAACAAAACCCACTTAAGATTTTCATTTAAATTGCAACATTTGCATGGACTATTTCCTAGATGCTATGGATAATCATGTCTGTCACTTTTCAGATGGTCCCAGCTCATTTCCTGGAAGGTCACAGAACTTATGTATTTATTGTCAGCTGTCGAATAGTAATTTTTAAAACAATTACATGTCATAAAGACAGTGACTGTCTTACATTTTGTTCAGGCTTCAGTCCAAGCTCAGCGTGCTACAAGGTGTGCAGGTATTGAGGTGTGGGTTGCAGATGAAGCTCTGAAAAGTCAGAGGTGCAAATTTAGGATTACAGCCCTGGGTTGTACCTAGGTGATAAACTGGTGATACACTGGACATTATTTTCTTGGACTGGCTGCATAAACTTATCTGGTGTAGTCTGCGCAAGGTCAAGTGAAATGAGAATCGGTGACAGCAGTGGCATCAACCAGCTGTCATGAGAAGCAGGGGGAGATTGCGTGAGTCCATATTCCTTACAGAGCACTGTCAGTGCCTGCAGCTGCAGCCAGGGGAAAGAAAGGACCAAGGGAAAGAAATAGTGCATGTCCTGGACTTGAGTCAGCTTGCTGGCCTGGTACCCTAAAGCCAGTAGCTTTGTAGCTATTAAGTCCAACGCACAAATTATAGCAATGAAACCCTGCAAACTTCTTGCTGATAAAAGCACCCAGAATAGTGCGAATTTTTGTTGTTGTGCAGCTACTACATCATAATGTGTGGTCAGTGAAATCCCTAGTGTTGGAGGATTTTTCAATAATGTTGCTTGTTTTATTAACATAATACACTATTACTGAGGGCTTTTTCTCTTGGTGGTTAAGTATTTTCACACTGATTAACATACTTTAAAAAATACAGAAATGCAGCTGTCCAGATTTCTTTACTAATTATATTCTGATTGATATCGCATGATGATTTTCATTCTCACAGAGGAAGGCAGGGGGTCTTTTTGAACTTCTATTCAAATTGTTTTTAAAAAAAAACCCTCTTAACCAGAGCTTTAGGTCTCAGTGAGCCATGTCTAGGTACATACTGCTTAAGGTCCTTTTTGATGTCTTCAACTTGAAATATTGTACAGTCCCATTGCAAATAATGTTTGCAAGACAATGCCTCACTAATACACTTGTTTTTGCTCACCATTTAAAAAAAATTACCTTTAAAACTAAGTGCTGAGACCTAAGTCTTTTCACGTGTTTATTTACATATATGCAATATTCTCTCAGGCACCAGTAGATGTTACAGTAGATACTAAATTCCCATTGAAATGGTCATTGTACATTGATGGGGACTGTCAGATTCAGGCCATAAACAGATCTTTAGGGTAACCTGTGTAAGAGACAGCCTTGTTTCATTGCACAGAAATTAATAGAAAACCGAGTTAGTTTGTAATGTGGTCTGCAGCAAGAAAAGGCTTTATTGAAAGATGTCTTATAAGCATATTTCATGTTAAACTCCAGCTCCATATTGATGCTGTAGAAAGTCTATCTATTAGAAGATTTGAGGCACCATTCTTTTATTTTTTTAAACTTATAAGAGATGTGAAAGTTAATGTCATTTCCATTTTTTCTGTTCAGAGCAGTGTACAGAGATGCTGATTTGTATCTCCTGGATTCTCCTTTTGGACACTTAGACATTTTTACAGAAAAAGAGATATTTGAAAGGTATTGTATGTTTTGATAGATTGTATTTAAGAATCTCACCAAGCAGCACCAAGTAAAATGAAGGGTTTTTAATAACAATACAAAAATACCAAAGTGATCAAAATTATAGCTTTTGGGTATGTTTATTTTTAAGGTTTCTCATAGTATTTTGTGTTTTGCATTTTGAATATTTCGTATAAGTGGTAGGACAATGCACCGTGCAGGGAAAAAGCCTGGGCCAGGTGTGAGCATTACTGCTCCCTCTTCCATCTCAACATATGGAGCCTGCTGTAATCTCTTACTCCCAGTGTGCTTGGCTTTATATATGACAAGTCTTTGTACCAGAAAGGCTTTCAATTTAAAACAATTACCTGCTTTGTAAGTATAATTTTTTACAAAAAGCTATATTTTGTCCTGTTTTTCTAATCACTGCATGCTGAATCTCCTGAAACTGCCTGCTGAAGATTGGCAGTAGGTTGGCCCCAGTCAGAGTCTTTTGGCTTGTCCTTTTGATGAAAACAGTAAGGACACACCCTGCCATCCATGAGATTTTCAGCCACTGTAATTCTGAAGTTTTGAAATTGAAGTAATACTCTTAAGTTTGGTAGCAGCAGATCTGAGTAACCTTACGATGAAAAGAAATACTTCATGATGAACTATGCTTTTTTGATTGACCTGAAAAATGATTACATTTTACCTCTTTTTTGGTTCCTGTGATAAAATACTCATGCTTTATGCATCTCAGCTTTACCACCTCCTTTGCAGTTTGAGGGAGCACCCAAGACTGCTCATACTGGGAGCTGGGCAGGTAAAAGAAAATTAAAAGTGAAAGGGATAATAGTATAATTTAATCATGAGAACAAAAAGTCTAAATGTTCACACTTGCATCTTTTACAGCTGTGTGTGCAAGTTGATGGCGAATAAAACTAGGATCTTGGTTACTTCAAAACTGGAACACTTAAAGATTGCTGACAAAATATTAATTTTACATGAAGGGAGCTGCTATTTCTATGGAACATTTTCTGAACTTCAGGGTCAACGGCCAGACTTCAGCTCAGAGCTGATGGGATTTGATTCTTTTGATCAGTTCAGTGCAGAGAGAAGAAATTCAATCCTTACTGAGACTCTCCGACGATTTTCCATTGAAGGAGAAGGCATGGGATCACGAAATGAAATAAAAAAGCAGTCTTTTAAACAAAAAGCAGATTTTAATGACAAAAGGAAGAACTCCATAATTATTAACCCCCTTAATGCAAATAGGAAGTTCTCAGTAGTGCAGAAGAATGGGATGCAGGTCAATGGGATAGATGATGGCCACAGTGACCCACCAGAGAGGAGGCTCTCGCTGGTACCTGACTTAGAACAGGGGGACGTGGCTCTGCTGCGGACTGGCATGCTCAGCACTGACCATCTGCTGCAAGGGCGGAGGAGGCAGTCGGTGTTGAGCCTGATGACGAGCACCTCTGTGAACTACGGACCAAACTTTTCCAAAAAGGGAAGTACAACATTTCGGAAGATGTCTGTAGTGCCTCAGACAAACCTGTCCTCTGAGATAGATATCTACACCAGGCGTGTGTCTCGAGACAGTGTCTTGGACATAACTGATGAAATCAATGAAGAGGATTTGAAGGTGTGTGTTGATTTGCATTCATCTTGGGTTTGGTTATGGTGATGGTTTCGTGCAATATGCTTCTCATCTATTTTTCTACTTGACTATTTCCTTCCTAATGCAGTATTTCTTCGTGGAATATGTTTTTTGAATGCCTGTGAAAATTTTTAAGCTCAAGTATCATCTTGAAATCACTGAAATCCTCAAATATTTATTTTGCCTTACTTTTTTCTCAGTTTTGAGTGCTATCTGTAGGAAATTTCAATACAGAATATGCATCTCCTGCCCTTTACCTTTCAGATTACTTATGATAAAATGAAATTTGAAACCAGAACTTGGAAAAACATCATTGTAAAACATTTATGTAAAATTCACCTTTGAAACATTAAGGATTATGGAAAAAACAAAATACATTTGAAGTACTAGCACAGTTTTTAAAACTGGAATTTGATCAAATTTGATAAATTTGTGAGACTACTTAGTTCTTGTGTCTTGATGCAGCTAAATAATGGAGGAGTAAGCTTGATTTTACTCTGGTTTTATGGATGTGCAGAAAAAACCAGAAGGTTGAGTTTTACACCAAAAACTGGAACAAAATTTCTTTTTTTCTAATACTTTCAATTGGTCATGATGGACTACTTTCATTTTCAAAACTGACAGCTGATTTTCTCAGGATAGGAAAATTTTCTGGAGGACTTTCCTAGGTAGGAACAGATTTCCAAGAAGAATTTAAATTCATAATTTGCTGAAGTACTGCCCATTTTTTCTTTTGAGCTCAGCAGAAAAAAAAGCTGAGTGTTTAAAAATTTGCTCTAAAATCACAATAATAATTCTCCATTGAAAGAAAATAGCTGTTGATTAATAGTTTTTGGTTCTGGTAGTGCTGGACAAATCTCAGCTTCTCTCATTGTTGTCTGAAAATTTCAAATAATCTCTCGATTGTATTTTTATAGCAAAGATGACTCAACCAGTCAGTAACTTCCTCTCCAGCCATTATCAGCCAATTTAATGCTTCAGCTCAATTACTTGCAGTGAGTTAGCAGAAAGAGTGATAGCATTCATGTGTCAGAAATTTTCATATAGAGATGCTATTATCATGCTTACTATTATCTTACCGATTTTTTGACAGGAGTGCTTCAGTGATGATGCTGAGAGCATGGGTACTGTTACTACATGGAATACCTATTTCAGATACGTTACTATCCACAAAAACTTGATTTTTGTTCTGATTTTGTGTGTGGCTGTCTTCTTAGTTGAGGTAAGAAAATCAGTGCTTGGTGTCATGTTGCAACAAATGATGTTTGTTCAAACTGTTCTTGGTGAAAAATGGATAAAGCATCAAGACTTAAGCTCATGTACATTTCACTTATTGACAACTGCTGTTAAATTAAATTGCAGTGACTTTTCTACTGCTTAGATGAGCATTTCTTCACCAAAGTTAGTGGTTAGTGCACAGCAGCAGAAGAACCAACCTCTCAAATTATCCAGGTTTTTTTCTGCTATGTGGTACCATAAATAAGAATTATTGCCCTATGCCAATCTCTTGTTCACAGGTGAATAATCTTCTGTTTTTCATTAAAAATTATCTTTGCAGAGCCTTGGGGAGTTAACAATAATAATTGCCATAATTTTTTTGATGAGCACATACATAAATTCTGGAAAATTGCTTTGAAAAATGAGTTACTAGCTTTGCTCCTAGTGAAAGAAGAGTAGTGAGTAAGACAGTGCTGAATGCCTGTGATGGCAGTTAAAGATGGAAGGGGTGTTCCTGCAGCCTGCAGAGAAGACTTTTTCCAAGGACGGTGTAAAACACTGGAAAAAGTACTGAAAAACGTCTGGCTGTTCTTGGACATTTGACTGTTTTCCATGTATCAGAAATTGCCTGCTCTTTGTCTTGTCTCTCAATTTAGGAAAGACATTTAGCATATAGAATCTCACAGTGTCCTCCTCTATAGTGAATATCCTAAATCAAGTATTTTTCAAAGGGGAAGGAACATGTTTCATAGTGGGAAATCAATGAGACTGTATTCATATGTCAACTTATAAAATACGGTGCCAATTTCTCTTGGTATTTTTCAACATGAACTGAATGAAGAGAAGAATCCATTAGGAATATAGGACTACTTTCTGGTTGCTTGTCAGTAAAGGGTTTTTAGCAATTTTGCAGTGAGATTCAAACTTCTTTCTCTGGAGAAAGTTGTGACTGATGGTATTCTGAATTTACACTAATGTTATGTTGCAGGTGATTTAAGTTAGTTCTCTTGGACCAGGACTAAATCCTGGAGCTTAGATCTAGTTTAACATCCTAAACTTTTAAACCACCTCCAGAAGCAAGCCAGTATTTAGATCCGTAGCTCTTATCATGTAAGTTTTATTTTCATGGTAGTAGAAAATGGCTATGTAAACAACAGCAAAGCTGAATGTGAATTTTAGAGGCAAAGAAAATTTTAACTTTAAGGTATATCAGATTTATTCCTGTAATATCCAGCATATATTTCTAATGTTGATTTCACATTTTTGCTTTTATTTTGGACTAAACCTTTTTTAAACACTTCAAAAGCCTCATCTTCTAATTGAAAAAAAAAATCTTATGACAAAGAATGTTTCCATACACTTTTAACTTTCCAGTGTGACTATTGTTGAAGTAAAAGCCTATTGGTAAATGAATGGGCTGGAAGATATCCAGCCGTAGTCCAGTCTTGAGCAAACCGCTGTGTGTGAGCTGAAATGCCATGCCAAGTGTTTATGTGTTCTGTGCTAACAGTTTGTACCCTTCCAACCTGAGACAATGAGGAGAGGCTAGTGATGAACATCCAAGTAAATTGGAAGTGGTGTTTTTGCACCATTCAGGTCTGGGTGGGACTATTGTGGAAATTCTAGAGATGTTACTTTAGATTTTGAATGGATTACTTTTTATTGCAGGTTCCAAGGTGAGTCCACACAGATCACCATAGATAGGATATCAGTTGTACATATTTCCTAGGTTTGCGAGGTGTATGTTGTGTAGCTCACTTAAGCAGCTCTAAACCGTGTCTCCTAGATGTAATACCCAAAAACTAGAGCTGCTGAACTGCAAGAAGAGCAGTTTTGGAAGGAAACACAGAGAAAGACTTTGTGAAACTATTCTGCAACCTACTGTCACCTTCACAGCTGAAAAAACTCCTCAGTTGTAAAGAGTCAAGATGAGAACAGAATTCTGTTGGGAGATGTAAAAATATTATCATGAAAGAAGCCTGATTTTACAAATACTTAAATTCGGGACCGTTATGGTCAATCTTGAGTTATTTACTGTAAGACCTCCAAAAGTTAGTGGCTCCCCAAGAGAAGACTTCAGTTTTGTGTTGGGGTATTACCACAATACATTTCTGTACCAGTGACATAAAAATGTATGGGAAGAAAATGTAAAAACTGTTTCAACCCTTAGAAAAAATGATCATAGTCAGAAATAGAGAAAACTAAAAATGTGATCGATTAGATGAAGGTCTCCAGTATCTTGATGGACAGACAAGAATGTATTACAGACTAAACTCTTGTTGAGCGCTGAACCATCTTACAATAAAAAGGGTTTAATTCTACATTAAAAAGATATTACAATAGATTATGTGTACAGTTATGTAAATTATTATGTGGAATTATCTAAAACTAAGCAGCAAAGCAGTATCAGTCAAATGAATATACTAAATGTAGATATCAGACAGCAAGAACAACAATGCAAAAAATAATAACGTTAAAGGTTTGACATTCATATTTGAATAGCTGCCTTTGAAGGTACTGAGAGACTTACTGTTCTAAGGTCATTAAAAGTATTAATCTTTAAAACTTAAAATCTGTTAAGGCATACAGTTATCATTAGGAAGGCATTAGCAAGCCTTTGTTAATAGTATGGTAAAAAACAATGTAAGAATATTTAGACACTTGAGAGCCTGATTGTAATACAAGTCTAAATGTAGCTTTCCTGGTGGGATGCACTAAATTGTCTCCGTGGAAAGAGAAGCAGATATTACAAGGTTTTTGCTTCAGGTAAGTTTGACTTCCATTTATTATGCTCCCTCTAAAAAGAGGTATAAAGTCAATGAAAAAAGATAAGTGAGAAGAATTACATAAAATTATAAGACAAAGTCTGATTCTGTTTTCTTTGGTCACAGGTAGCTGCTTCTCTTGGTGGGGTATGGTTTCTTCAAAAGTAAGTAGTGGTGATAATTACTTGAGAAACTGGGGTCTCCTTTATATTAATTTTTTCTGCAAATAATGACTAAATTCTGCCAGAATTCTATGTGCATAGTCACTATCCTATAGTCAACAAAATGGTTCATAGATGGATAATCTAAATACCTTGTGCAGGTGGTATCTGGTACTTCTCTATGTGATAACAGTCGAATGGTTTATGCCTTGTTACTGAGTACACAACAGTGTATGCAAGATTTCCCTGGGTCAGCTCACTCTAGGGATGTATGGACCCGATTGTCTTCAGTATACTGTGATTCAGAGGTGCTGGGTAAGGATTTTGCTTAGGAATGTTTTAAGGGAGCAGTTTCTGCAAGACCTCATTTGTAAAATTCCCTCTGCTCATCTATGAAGAATTCCCAGAAGTTACAGGGTCAGTAGCTGAAGATTAAAACATACTGAGCAGTGGAAAAGCCAGTGGCTTTTCCTGGCTTAATGCTTTTAATCCCTGTTTTTGTCTTGCAGCAATGAGTCTGTGTGTTTGAGTATAGAAGCATATGGTGACTTAGGTCTGACTGGAGGTGGAATGATTTATGTTGATTTCTATCTACATTAAATCACTAAGGGCTTTGACTTTTATAGTATACCTAAAGCATTTTACTTCCATAATAATTCCGTTTTTTCAAGACTTAAACTAATTTTTCTGCTTAAAAGAAGTGAATGTATTTTCCTGGATTAGGTTAGATTTGTTAGTGATTAAACAGGCAGTAGATTTGCAAGAGACTACCAGAGCAATTGATAAATTATATTTCATACACACATTACATACATGACAATATTTTAAAAATGACTGGAAATATCTATAAATAACCATTAGCATAGTTTTAAAACAAATGGACCCTGGAGTACTGTTTGGTTTTGTTTAATAAACAGAAGAGAAAAAGCACACAATTTCCAGTAATGCATTTATTTTTAATTTCCATCACACAGGACAGCTTTGAAGGCAAATTCAACACAGTCAGAAAACAGCACCTCTGACAAAACTCCTGTGATTGTCACTGACACTAGCAGCTACTACATCATTTATATCTATGTGGGAGTGGCAGATACCTTGCTTGCCATGGGAATCTTCAGAGGTTTGCCCCTTGTGCATACACTTATAACAGTGTCTAAAACTCTTCATCAAAAGATGGTGCATGCAGTTCTTCATGCACCTATGTCAACATTCAACTCTTGGAAAGCAGGTAACTGAGATGGGAGGTGATTGACTCATCTATGCATTTAATTTCAATTAAATGGTTTTCATTCTGTTAAAGGACACTGTTGCCTTACATTTACATTTTCAGTCAAGCGGAATGTTAGAAGTTTGCCACATAAGGTAATTTGTGAATCTTTTAATGAAACTTGATTGCACTTAAGTGTGACATATTTCAGTTGTCAATTCTGATTCTGAAATATCACTCTGTAAGAAAGAAATTTGGAGAAAATAAACCGTTAACTGTTCTAGGCAATAAAAGTAGAATAACTTCTAAAGAATAGACTTTGTCAAAAACTGCAATAGAAAAGATGTAGTCAGCTATGTCATGAGTGACAAGGAATCAGATGGATGATAAATAGTGCTTTTTTTAATGAATAGTCCTACTAAAATGGCATAAAATATCAGTTAATGTGAATAATGGTATGCATATTCAAATTTGGGAGTTGATATAAAGCTCATTATATAACTGGTGCAACAAGTTCCATCTCCCACTGTACATGAAATTCCTATCTCATACGCTTCTTATTGATAATTAGTAGATTACAGGAGACACTGCTAAATGATGATACAACAATGGGCTTCTCCTTCATTTTCCCTTATATTCTTAACCTTGTTGTTACATGATGTTTAGTACAGTAATTCTACTCAGAAATGAAGAAACTGGTTACAAACCCATGCAAATGCTGATGTAAAAATTACCTGTGTATCATCAGGGCCTGCTGAATAAGGGGTACAGACCTTATGCTTTGTGCTTCTGTTTCTGCCCTTTTTAGCTGTTTCTTTTTTTTAATTACATTTTCCTGGCTTTTTTTTCAAGGGCTGAAACAGAAGTTGTTAGCCGAATTCCTCCACGGGGAAAGAAACTGTAGCTCTGCTAAACTGTAGTTCAATTGCTTGTACTTGAAAAAACCTTGTACTTAATATTTTGCATTCATAAAAAATGTACCTTTTGTTAAATTAATAAATGTGGGATTTGGGGGGGTATTAAAATGTTTGACTTTTTTTTTTTTCTTAATCCATAGGTGGTATGCTTAACAGGTTCTCGAAAGATACGGCAGTACTGGATGATTTACTTCCACTTACAGTATTTGACTTCATTCAGGTTTGTAGAGCAAAAGTTGTAAGTTTTGCTGTCTTATAGCAATGTAATGTTTGAACTGTACATCTTTCAAAAGAAATCGTATGATTTTTTTTCGTTCTATGTATCTATTTACGTAGCTGCTTATCCTGTAGGTCAACTTTATTGCTTTGAGTACTTGTCTCTGTGTGTACTTACCTCCACTGTTTATGCAAACCACTCTTACTACTCAGGCTCAGAAATATTTTTGCCCTGCAGACCCCTACAGAACAAGTATCCCTGCTGCTGCCCACATTCAACTGTAAGTCATACAGGGCATTCCTTAGTTTCTTTCAGTTATCATGGGTCAAGTTTACTATTTTTTGAATGCTATTCTTTGATTACATTCAGTCACTTTCAGAACTTCCCCTCCTTAAGCTCTTCTGTTCCAAATTTGCTAGCATAACCCTTAGTTTACTTCTCTTGTGTTGAATATGATCTTGACTTTTCTGTTCCTTTGTCTTCTATGGAAATGCTATCTTTTCCTTAGATAGAACTGGTTCCCAGAACATTTTAAAAATAGAAGCAAATCTTCTCTGGCGCTCCTGTTCCTCTCTACATTATTAAGGTGGTGTACAGGCCCAACCCAAACACTCTGCTGTACAGATTGCCTGTCTCCATCTGTGAGTTTGCCTCCCTTATGGTCCCTACCAAGATGATGATCTGATAAAGACAGAATTCCTTTCCCTCTATCTTTGTGAATAATTGATAACTTTGACTCATGACTTCAGAGAGGCCAGTGCAGCTCGACATGAAGAGATTCAGGTACATTACAGCTTTAATTCATGTCCTGCTGATGTCATGAGGACTTGCTGAATGAGTAAATATGGACATTGGGACTCTGAATCAACAGTGTAATCTTCAGTGTGAACAGGAGTCACTACTGTCTTTTCTGATATGACCATTTTGTTTCTGATATTTTGGATCTAGCATGGGGATGTTATTCCAGAAGTATGTTAGTCTGTCTCTACATTTCATACTTTCTACAAGAAATTGACTAGTTTTTCATGTTTTCAAGAATAAGGAAAATCCCAATATTTGGCTTTTCTGTTCTGATGCCTTTCAGAGGTTTAGCTATGCCCTATTGTCCCATAGGTTCACCTCTCTCTCCTCAGTCTCAGCTGCAGAGGCTTCTAGACATGCATGATAAGCTGCCCTGTCTTTCCAGGTTCTTCTGCTGAAGATCATTGAACCTACCCACTGTCTTGAATAATTTTAACAGTCATTCCTTCACAATAAATTCCTTCTGGTCCTCCATAGATTCAGACTTCCATGGACTCTGCTAATGAACGAAGTCAGATTCCTCTGAAAGATACAGAGAAGTTGTAGATAGGACTTTTTCCTTCTGCTGATTGTTGAAGGCTCACAGAATGTGGAAGGGACCTGTGGACCTAGGACCTGGAGCCTCTCCAGCCCCTCTGTTCAAAGCAGATTCAGCTAGAGGAGGTTGCTCAAGGCCAAGCTGGATTTTGGATATCTCCAAGTTCTCTGAGTAACGTGTTCCAGTGTTTGACCATCCCTACGATGAAAGTGCTTTTTCTTATGTTTAAATGGAATTTTGTGCTTTTCAGCTTGTGCCCATTGCCTCTTACCTTCCCGGTGTGTGCCATTGAAAAGAATTTGGGTTAAGCACATATGGTCCACAAGAAATACCTAATGGTATCTATATAAACAGAATATATTTTAAATTATGTAAATCATAAAAAACTGCATCTACAGAAACATCTATATTTTATATAAATATAATAAATACCAGTAGATAGTTATACAAAGCCTTCTTTTAAGGCTAAACCCAGTTCTATCAACCAGTCGTCGTTTCTTGGAGATCCTTCATGTGAGATGCTGCTGGCACATACTGCTTGTCCCTAAGGTTTAATATAGTCACACTCAAAAGTTCATCGTGAACTCACTGAACATTTATGCCTGCGATCATGACTGGTTTTCCCTAAATGATAAGCTCCTGTTGGGTGATCAAATTGGCTGTTGCAGTCATTGCCATCCTGAATGCTTGCTGAGTTGCTCTGTCTACTACCGCCCACATTTTCCAAATTGGGAAACAGTGGAATATGTCTCCCCATGTGGCCTCTGTCCCAGGGCTGAAAGCTCAGCATCTGGCGCATTGCAGCACAGCACTGTGGCTCTCCACTGGGCTGCATGAGCCCTCTGCTGCCATTCCTCAACTATATGCCAATACAGTTTTTGTTTCTGCCTTTTTAGAGAAAGTCTCATCATCTGACTTTAGACTTTGGAGTTTATGAGATAACATGGAGTTTCATATTCAACTTCTTAGTGAAATAACTGTGGGACCAGCAGTTAGAACAACGTGGCATCGTGGTGACCTTTGCAAAATTTGAGTAAATGACAGAAACGGGAATTATAACAGTCACTGAGTGACTGTAATCTCAAGTAATGTGAGAGCTGTATAACTTGGCTCAATATCAGTTGAAAAGGTCATTTGCTTCCTAACAATTAGAGAGAGATACAAGTGTTACTAATTTCTGCAGTTTGAAGTAATTGCATTGCTGCAGACTGGTGCTAAACAGCCTGCACATGCATAACCCACACATATCACTATTCCTTAAAGAGAAATGAGAAAAACAGTGAAAGAAATTGTAGAGTCATAGAATTCTTCGGGCTGGAAGGGACATTAAAAATCATCAAGTTTCAACCCGCCTGCACAGGCAAGGACACTTTCCACTAGATCAGGTTTCTCAGAGCCCTTTTCAACCTGGCCTTGAACACTTCCAGGAATGGGGCATCCACAACTTCTCTGGGCAACCTGTTCCAGTGCCTCACCACCCTCACAGTAGAGTTTCTTCCTAGTATCTAATCTAAACCTGCTCTCTTTCAGTTCAAAGCCAGTTCTCATTTAGCTAGTTCAGCTGTAATATAATTTTTTTCATAAAATGTGATGCTGGTATTGCATTGCTCAGATTTCTGATGAAAAAAATTGTGGGACATTTAGAACGTGCTTACCTGTTCATGAAAGACCTCTAACTTGGAATACTGGGAATTTAAATCCTTCCTTGAGTTTATGAGGATGTAGTAGCAAAAGCACCCACTGCGTGTTTTTTCCTAATGTGAAATCAGTTTTGCTTTCCATCTGTTGCTTTGCTGACTGGTCGTTTGCAGTGATGTTTCAATGCAATGTTCATCATTTTGTCCAAATGGTCCATTTGCAATTGGTTTATGCTGGTAAGTTTGTAGCTTGAAGTACTTGTTTAGTGTTAAAAGTAAGACCCTGATACAAGCAGAACTTTGCTATTCTATGTACACTGATATACTTGGTTTTCATTAGATTTAGATATGAGACAAAAACAGTCTAGGTGCTTAAGTCTTTTCTAGAGTAAAGATCAAGACCAGATTTAGCTAAATCTGTCTGGAGCTGCTGAGGATGAGACCTTAAAATGGTAGGTCTCTGGTAGGTTAAAATAGATTGACTCTGAAACAGTTTTGTTCCTTTTGAGTCTTCTGACACCTTTAAAAACACCTTTTTATTTCTCCTGAAATTGCTAATTTGTCATACCACAGATTCTCTTACGATTTATTTCCTGTCTTCTGATCAGGACAAGCAGTAGTGCTAGTTTCATATATGGGTTATGTCCCTTGAGCAAGCAAAGAAGTACGACTTCCCACTTTTTCTGATCCTCGGCAAGACTGCTTTGCCCAGAACCTGCAGGAGAATGTCACTCAGCTCCTGACAGTCTTGCACACCTAGTCCAGATAAGACAGGGACAGCACCGGTAGGTTTGGTAGGTGGCTGCAGATATTGCAAGTGTCATTCTTACAATTTTAAGTGGAGAGTGAGTGCCTAGATGCTATTGTTTTTGTGTGGCTTCATATTTCAGAAGCCTGCAGTACTACAGAAAACACTTCTTCCATCTTTTAGAAAAGATGGCAGCTTATTGCAACAGGTTATAGATCTGGTCGAAGTTATTCATGATCTTTTCATGGAGCTTTGTTCTCAGCTGCAAATCTTCTTAGGTTAGCACTTTATGTTTGTTGAAACAATACCTAGTTGCCATAGGAAGGAGATTCACCACCAATCTCTAGTCTATTAAATGACAAGTTTACTATATCAATAGTATTTTTCTTTCATTCTACAGTTAATACTGATTGTGATTGGCGCTATAACAGTAGTCTCAATATTAGAACCCTACATCTTCCTGGCATCAGTGCCTGTGATAGCAGCCTTTATTCTGTTAAGGGCATACTTCCTCCACACTTCTCAGCAGCTGAAACAACTGGAATCTGAAGGTAGGAGCAGCAAAATTGGTAGACTTTTAAATCCACAACAAATCAATAGAGAAGTGATTCACCCTTTCTCCTCTTTTTTGCCTCTTCTCCTGCAAGATGACATTGTCTTTGGGAGCAGAACACATATCTCCTTAAAGCCAGGGCTGTTACTGATCCAGCCAATACTGAGTGCTCTGCTGTCAAAGAGCAATAAAAAAGGCCTATTTAAAGATGGGCTTTATCACCACTGCAGCTGAAAACAAATAAAGTCCTGACATACAGTTTTCTTGCAAGTAAATGTAACTTGCAAAATTGTGATCAGACTTGGTATGTACCCTTTGAGTTTATTTGAAAAATTTTCAATGCATATATCTTGACCACAAAGAGCTCTTACTTCTGAATAAGTTATTTGATTAAATTTCCTTCCTCTCCCCCTATTAAGAGACTAAAATGTTCCAAATAAAATTGAAAACCTCATTCTGAAGTGTGAGTTTGCAGACCATGCACTGCTGCCTGGCTTTGCAGCAAACTGGCAGATCCTCAGCAAATCAGTCCTGAGTCTTAAACAGTGGTGATCCTCTTCCCTTTTACTTAAGTGTAATTCTGGAGTTCCTCAGATCAAAATTTAAATTTCTTTGATGTTCACAGGGATTCAGCATTGGCTCACCACTTTTTATGTAATGCAAGATCTGCTTAAAATTACCATGTCAGCGCAATTGAACTACTGAGCATTAAGTACTGAGCATTAAAGTACTCTGCCTGTGCTAAGAAAGCTTCATATAATGGAGTTATCAAAATTCCAGGAATTAATTTTGGCTGGAGAGGAGCATCTTTTCTCTTGTGGCATCTTACAGAAGGCCAGGAGCTTCCCCAAGTCGATATGAGACAAGTAGTTATATGCTAACTATGAAGAATTATTGTGATCCCTTCCTGTCAATACACTGAATGCAGTTTCAACGCATTCTTGCAAAGACTGTTGTTGTATATCCTTCGTTAGGATTACTCCAGTCATGTACTTTGACAGCACATGTAAATTACACACTGACTAGTTCTGCTGCTGTGAGGTAGAGCATGGGGGGGTGTTTGCATTATATCAAAGGTAATTGTTTATGCATGTTTATGTTGTTCTAACTTAAACACTTTACAGCTCGGAGTCCAATTTTCACCCATCTTGTTACAAGCTTAAAAGGGCTGTGGACACTGAGAGCTTTTGGGCGGCAGCCGTATTTTGAGACCTTGTTTCACAAAGCTCTGAACCTACACACGGCAAACTGGTTCCTCTACCTGTCAACACTGCGCTGGTTCCAGATGAGGATAGAAATTATCTTTGTTGTCTTTTTTGTTGCTGTGGCATTTATCTCTATCATAACTACAGGTATGGTAACTTTACCCGAAAACTGAAATGGAAGCCTGCTTCTTCTTTTCAACAGCTCAGCTTTAGAAAATTCTGAGAGAAATAAATGCTTGCAAAATTTAGCATACATTGGAGTCATTGATTTAAGTATGTCATAATAGTAAACACAATTTAATTAAAATAGAAATAACACCATTATTACCTTCAGTCTGATATTGTAGAGGACTCATTAAAGGGATTAATCTGAAAATAATAACTGAAGGGACGAAACTTTCATTTTCTTGATTGTAATTGCTGTAAAATTATCTCATGTAGTTGAAACCACATTACTGTTCTGAGAAGCTTGGATGTTGATCACACCTGTGTAGCTCAAAGGTTTTTAGTAAATTGAAGTTACTGTTCCTCTCACATGCAAATGGCTAAGATGTGAAAAGTTTTAATAATCTTTTAAAGCCCACGCCATTAGCAGAAATTGTTATCCAGTTCTTTAATTCCCAGCCCACTGACCCATTTTTCTATGTGAAGTTTTGCACATTCTATTCAAAATCCCCTGAAAAATGACTCGCCACTCCTAGTAAACACAGTATATGGATGAGAATCACACTGTATCTTACATGTATTTAAAGTGGTGCCCATGACTGGCCAGGTGTAGCCAGCCTCAAACAAGCAAAAAATAGGAGTATGATGTCCCCAAAATGTTAATAATTCATTTCAGTGGAAAAACGGAGATATAGATTACTTCAAATACAGTTTTTTATTCACTATGCTTTTGTTATGTTTGGGCATCGTTCTACCTGTTCAAGTTTTATGCTGAACTTTGTGTGCAGGATCTGTTTGCAGTTTCAGTACTATGGTCGCTGATGAACAAGAGTTTGACGATTTTGTGGAGGAGGTTTTTAAATCTAACAATATTCAAATTTCTTTCAGCTGTACTTCAGTGTTGAAAAGGAGTTATATAAGAGCTTGCAATTTATCAAATATTGTATAGTTTATGGAATGCTATCTTCTATTTCTTGTATAAGGAGCTCTAGCTTTCCTTACATTAAAAAAAAAAATCAGCCACACAAATACTTCTGTATGAAAATAGACACTTACAGTACTTTTGTTACTAAGGAGACTTCTAGTTCCCCTACCATTCATGGGAAACAATGTTCCCTGCTGTCCTTCTCATTTCAAACTTTGTGTCCTTAGTTTGGGGTTTTTAGGAAAACCATTTCTTGTGATAGTTTTCCTGGATGTTTTACCTGAGAAAAGGAGTTAGAAACACTTTTAAAAAATATTAAAATTTGTCATCTTGCCATCATTGTAACCTTTACTGTTATAAATAATAGGCCCTTGGAGCAACACTAAATTGCTTTTCTTAATCTATCAGCTTTCATGAGGAATATTTTGCTTTTGTTGCTTACTTTTATAATTAGATAACAAGATGTCTATAAGCAAAACAGGAGGAGTTTTGTTGAAGAAAACTATATAAAGAATGGAGAAATCACAGAAAGGCATTTGGCTTAAATTCTCAATTCCATTTAACACGTAGTGAGGTTGAAAATCAAGAGTGTGGTAGATTAAATGCTTATGTTGTATTGTATGAAGTCATAAAGGAAAATCCCTGGGAAATCCCATGCTTGTTACAGCTGACAGTTAAAGCTAAAAAATTTACATCTGCATCTTTGTGAAACACTAAGGAGAACATCCTCTTTTTGTCAAAGAAATGAAAATGTAAGCCATTTTGAATTTTGAAGTTGTTAGCTGTGTGTGGTGTTTTAATTAGATAAGAGTAATTTCACAGATTCATATGTGTTGGAAAAGGAAAGTAAAATCAAGATTGCAGAGGTGTGATTCTGTTTACAGCTTAAGTACGAAGATTTAATTTTTTCTTCTGCCAAAGCAAGATTAGGGTTTCTGGTGAATTCATAGCAAAAGCCAGGTGTTTAAGTATGATTTAGCTCTTAGTCCTTTTTATGATTAACAAAGCCATGTTTTATCCATGAAATAAAGGAGGAGGGAGTATGAATATGCAGTTTAAGATATACATGCTAATTTTCTGATTTCTAATGGCTTTTTATTTGCATAGTAATTGAATGTGTTTTTCTCTCCACAGGTGACGGACCAGGTACAGCTGGAATTATTCTTACTTTAGCTATGAACATCATGGGAACCTTGCAGTGGGCAGTAAACTCAAGCATAGATGTTGATAGTTTGGTAAGCATAAAATGCACCATGCTGTGCTTGTTTTTGAGCAGTTGCCTTATTCTTTTGATTATGGTTGTGCAGTGAATTATATTCAGAGTTGAATATCATGCAGGTGTGTCAGAAATGTTTCCCTCATACCTTTGATAGCAAACTACTGGCTTTGGGACAGCACAAACTGAGTTTTTCCATGATCAGAAGTTTTCCTGGCCTGGAATAGGCAACAGCAAATACTTGCATTTGAGGATTCAGATTGCAGATGTAGCAGTGATAGGAAGACCTCAAAAAGGCTTGGGGTTGTTTTGTTGTGATTATATTTCCTGTATTTATATATATAGTATACCTTCCTTGGTCTACTTAACAGCTTTGCATAGCAGATCATGATAGATGTTTTTGAGTTCCTTTCACCCATTATCAATAGTGATTTAAAAATCTGTACTTAACTTCGCTAGTTTCCCTTCCCTTTTCTGGTTTTATGTAAAATGCCCTCTGACATAAGACTTTGTACTTGTACGTAATTTTAATAGGTAGGATTGGGTTTGAAATAGAGTATTTCACAAGGTTAGCTTCTCATTGCCTATTTGTTGAGGTATGAGAAGCAGACAGGAAACTTATAAAAGAATGTGTTTGTTCTTACAGTTTTCATCACACATTAGGTTAAATATATGAAAATTTTAGGTTTTATTTTAAAATGTAATAGGTACTTGTCTCTTTCCACTTCATTCATTCTAGAATTTATTTTAGACAGAATTTGTGTAACAAAATACCATAGTCTTATAAACAAAAAAAACTTCTGAGAAAAAAAATCTCCCACATCCAGTCTTACCCTCTCTGAACCCTAAATTAGCTTCTCAAGCCAACCATTTCATTACTGGAAAACAAAAAAAATTACAGCAGATCTTAGAGTCCATTAAATCCTGATTAATTGAAATGAATTGTCATATTAAAAATATGTAATTGGGGCAGATGGTGACAATGAAGCAATATTTGCAAGTCCAACGTTAATTTTTTTTAAAATAAATGATTCAACTAGATTCATCCTGAGGCAAACCATTAAGAACCTCAAAACTGGGAATTAACCACTTACAGCTTCTAATCTCTTGTTTACACAAGTGCCTGCTGATAGTCAAGAAAGCTGATGGCCATTTGGCAGCGTTTCCTGTCCACCAAATGTTTTATGCTAGCTCTTTCCTTAGTTTGTTAGAACAGCCTGTCTTGAAGGGCAAGCACTTTGTGAAAGGGCTTCATTGCTGTAACTGCAAGATCTGCTGAAAAGTAGTTAGGTGACTAATAATGAAGTAAAATGTGATGTTGGTAAATGACAGAATTTTTAGGGTTGGGAGGGACCTCTGGAGATCCTCTTGTCCAACCCCCCTGACAAGGCTGGGTCACCTAAAGCAGGTGACACAGGAACTCCCCACAGGTGGGGTTTGAATATCTCCAGAGAGAGAGACTCCATGACCTCCCTGGGCAGCTTGTTCCAGTGCTCTGTTATCCTCAATGTAAGGAAGTTCTTCCTTATTTGAGGTGGAACTTCTTGTGTTTTAGTTTATGGTCACTGCTCCTCGTTCTGTCACTGGGCACCACTGAAAAGAGCCTGGCACCATCCAACTGACAGACGCCTTTGAGATAATTTCTATGCATTAATGTGATCCCCTCAGTGTCTTCTAGACTAAACGGGCCCAGCTGCTGCAGTCTCTCCTCATAAAAGAGGTGCTCCAGACCCCAAATGATCTTTGTGGCCCTCAATTGGACCCTCTCCGGTAGGTCTTTGTGTTTCTTGCACTGAGGAGCCCAGAAGTGAACACAGCGCTCCAGATGTTGCCTCACTAGGGCTGAGCAGAGGGGGAGGATCACCTCCCTTGACCTGCTGGCCACAGTCTTCCCGACGCACCCCAGGTTACCACTGGCCCTCTTGGCCACAAAGGCATGCTGCCAGCTCATAGTCAATTTGTCATCCACCAAGACACCCAGGTCCTTCTCTGCAAAGCTGCTCTCTCGTAGGTCAGCCCCCCAAAACCAAAACAACAACAACAATGTTCATTCACTCAGCTCTCATTTGTAAATGCCATCCCCTGTGAGGCAGAATGTGATCACTCCAACAATCTGTGTACAAATCGTGTGGGTATATTACATGGCTTCATACAAACTGAAGGTGTTTCACAAGAGCAACAGGAAGTCTTACTGTAGGATTCCAAGGGTGCTGGACACAGTAGTGTTTTAGTAAAGAAGAACTTCCCCTTTTTAAAAGTACAGTCACGTCAAAATGTCACCTACTAGTAGCAATAAGAAAGTAACTCCCTTTCCCTTGAAAAAGAAGCCTCAAGTTGCTCTAGGCATTTCTGCGTACTCTGCTCTGTAGTAAGACAAAGCACTGTACTGGAGCACTGGTTACGTTACATTACCTTATGTTATGTTACGTTACATTACATTACATTACTGATAGCCTTGTAAGGTCCATCAGTTTATAGGTGAATCCTCTGGACATATTTTAGCAGTGGATAACTGCCCACCCTCATGGCATGAATTTTTAGGTATCCCAGGTGAGAAACTAATAGATATTGCTGGCAGGATGGTTTTCTTGACATTTAAAATCTGCTCCTGCGCACAAGCAGATAAAAATTGCTGAATGGTGTCAAGCTAATAAAACTGCTTCACTGGGTGATACAGATGTGTTATTTCCTACTCTGTAGTCTCTGCATTTAGCACTTCCCTCTTCAAAGTATTTTATAAATATTTGTCTAAAGGTGTTTTGCAAAGGCTTGCCTGACTTAGTAGTCTATTTAGTTATACTCTATTTTTCTCTCAAGAGGTAGTTTGAAGCTCCCCGCAGGACCAGATTGACTAGAATTGACACATCTCCACATGTCTCCAGTTACAGATATGCACACACTGCTCTGGTTGACATCACTCTTGCCCTTCCTTGAGCAGCTGTGATATCTGTGTTTACAAGCCTGCAGACAAGCATGCCTGAGTGAATAGCACATTTGTAGGTAGCTTTGGTTGTCATATAAGCAGTCTTTGGTTGTCATATAAGCTGGAGTTTTCTGCAAGTTGTTGAAAGCCACGTCCAAATGAGTAGCTGCTGAACTTAGTACATAATGTAAAGCTGCTACTGAGTTGTTTTACAAGATATGCAAGGTACAGGACATTAGTGAAATAAATGCAAACAAAAGGACAGAACGACAAGGAGAATAGGGAAGCAAGATCACAGGAAAAAGGAAAAAATGTGCTGGAACAATTGCTGGCCAAACAGATGAGTAGGTGGCGTATTTGACACAATCTCCTTCTTAAGCTTTCCATGACACTGGCACACAGATTAAAGAAATCTGAATTCCTAGGTTAGTTTTTATTTCTACATACACATATATTGTCTTTGAAGCAATTTTTTGTTGAACTGATTTGGCTTTGAATTAAAAATCCCTATTGTCTCTTAATACCCCATAATGGTTTAACGGTTTTGGCATTTCATTCTCTACAGCCCTGATACTTTGTCTGCTCTGCCTTTATTTAAAAACAAACAAACAACCCCCCCAAAAAACCCCCACACTGCCCCCCCCAACATGTGTGGTCACTCTGACAGCTATTGATTGTTTCATTTAAAGCTATGAATTAGGCTAGATTTATTGTTTCACTTTGATAATTTCTGCTAATATCCCTTTAGTTGGGTTTCAGTCTTTTTCTTATCCTTCTAGGCAGTCTTGTAGTATTTTGAATTTTTTTTCCTTCATGAGGAAATAGAAAATAATTTTTTTCAGTAACTGCTGCTTTCACAGATAAGCATTAGCTAGTCCCAGTGGACAATTTTAATGCTTTATAACCTCTTCTTTCACTGAGGTATATCCTGCAGCAGCAGTGCTTTAACTGTGAAGGACAGTTCCTTTTATCAGGGAAAGAGAAAATGTCATGCTTTTACTGTTGCCAAGATTACTTACATAAGGAGATATAAAAAGAAACCCCCAAGGAGATATTAAAACCAGACTTGTTAAACCTCACAGTGGCCCACCCTGTACATCAGGGATGCTGAAGAGTTAAAGTAATACAGGGTAGAGAAAAGGACCAAATTTCAAATTACAACTGAAAAATAATGGTGCTTTTACAGCTGATTTTCATGCTTTTATATTCCCATACTATTTCTCCTTTAACCTGTTCAATTGATTTTTTTTTTTTTAATCTAGGACATGATCTTAATATGGTTTTTTGCTACTGTTGGCAGAAGACCTGAGAACACTCTTAATTTCCAAAGTTTAAGTAGAATAAATACTTGACTGTAAAATCTGCATCAGAATGGTAGTCTTTAAAGTGAGGTGTTGGTCTTCTGGAAGGGAACAGAATGAAGAAAAATTTTGTAGGACATTTTGTTTTCTGCCTGCCTGCACAGCAGAGTGAAAAGAGAAAAAAGTCAGTAAAAGTTTTACATGAACTAAGTATTTCATTTTTGGAGTTCCAAAGAGAAGGATACATCCTGTACGTGCACCCAAAATGTAACAGCAGATGATGTGAAACCATGGTAAAACCATATGTTCTGCCTACAGAGCCAGTTTTGGCAGGGACTTAATGCACAGGGTTTTTTACAACATGAACCATTGGACCAACCTACCACAGGATCTCCCAGTTGCACACTGCACTTTCCAGGCAGCGTGTTTGTAAGGAGGTGATGTCTGACAACACAGCCATTGAATACTGTGTGCATCTGCTCTGAAGGGAGTGACTGCTCTCTTTTTAGTAGAAGATAACACAGAACTTGATTAAATTAACTGTATTAGCTTACTTGTAAAAGAATTACTTCTTCCACCTTCTGGAAATATGCATCATATAATTATGTTATGAATTTTCCTTCAAAGTTAAGAAGTGTTTAAGTGATATTAATGAGAAAATAAATTAAAGAATTTGCAGTGCTATTAAAATCTCAGTAAAATACAATTAGGTAAGGCTAAAAGTAGTGTACTATGCTATAGACTTAGGGATGAAAATAGTAAATATACTCCTTTATTCAAAAGTACTAGTTAAAGAACATGAATATAGCTGGCACAGTACTGATGGGAATAATGGATAAGAAACTTGCTGTCACCTATCCTATACCTGTCATTATGAATGACAGGATATTTCTACCTGTGAAAGGAAGAATGGATATTTTTGTAAAATGTTGCTGACGTGCTACATTCTGTCCAGATTTAAATCATAATTCAAGCTATAGAACAAGGAATTCAGGTTTAATTTTGAAATTCTTAAACTGTCTAAAATATCTGCATACATAGCTGATAAGTCTGTCATGGGAGCTAGGACATTGGGATGAAATTTTCTTTTGTGTAGAAAGGCTCTTCATGCTTCTGGCTTCGTAGCAGACGTTAGGCAGTGTGTAGTGGTATGATCTGTTGCGCAGTTATGGGGAATCTCTGCCTGTACAAACATTCACAGTTCTTGATGAAGCCAAGAAAGACTTTCATTTCTAAAGTGGCTATATTTCTGTAAAGCTAAGATTTCTGAAAACAAAGGTACCATCAAACACCAATTAAAATAACTTCATGGTGCTCATTGTGGGATTTACTATTGACAGTCAAGGAGAAAATTGTCAGCCTGATCCAAGGTCTTCCTGTTTGTATCACCAAAATGAGCTGGCATATATACATGAACATGATGATGACCATGCTCTTCCATCTTGCACAGTGGTTGAGATGGAAATAAGAATTGACAGACTTGTGTGTTAGCATAATTTTTAAAACTTCTGTCACAATTAGGTTTCAAGATGCTGAGATGTAAGCTATGATCCCAGTATTCCCTCGCATTTGCTTCCACATAGAAAATCTACCTAACAATATTTCAGTTGGGATTGAAGAGCAAAAAGAAATCCTATGTAATATGTCAAGTAGAAGCACTTTGCAGAAGGAATATAAAAGCAGTTAAACAAAGATGTACAAAGGGTTTTCTATGATACCACTAAATAGAGATATGTTTCTGAGAATACAGATTAGAGAACAAATGTTGTTTCCAGGAACAAGTTTTTGTAAAACAAGGAATCTAATGAATTAATTAGTTGGACTGGGGCACTTAGGTACCTGAATGTAAAAGGAAGTCACGTCTTCTTCAAGTAAGGAGCTGAAACTTGTTCCATGAACAGGAGAAAATTAGGACATTTTGTAGACTCTAGGACTGCCAGCATGAACAACATTCTCTGACAGTATGTTAGAAATTACACCCTTTACAGAATGGATTTTAATGTTAACCTAAACAAGCTGTGTGTTGGAGGTCAAGAAGCAGATAGAGAAGAGAAACTTGACAAAATCAGAGTAAGGCTTGCAAATGGCTCAAAATCTGGGTAAATACTTGGTCTTAATTTTCACTGAAAGGCAGTGTTTAATCTGTGGGCTTGAAAGTGGAGCGGAAGGTAGAAATGGGATTTATAATATCTGAGGTTGGAATTACATGCAAAACCAGCTAGAATCCTGGTCTCCCTAAATTTCCTATACGGTTTGTGGAGGGACACACACTTGTGACCACCTGTGAGTCAGTCCATCTAAAATCAGAGTCTTCAACTGGGGGTGATTGGGTTCTGCAGCTGGACATTTCACTAAAACATGTGAAACCAGGCTGGAACAATGCCATCCGTACCAGGTAGAGCAGACCTCACATCCAAGTGTCCAGGAAGAACTGGCCAAGAAGCTGGAAATCTGATAATGGCCACTTCAAATACATAAAACAAGCTGGCAGTGGTGGTGGCATGTGATGAAATAACAAATGTCAATTTTTTGTTGAGAAGGAGAAATGAGAAGTCATTGATACCACCATCAGTTTGTTGGTGTGATAGCAGCAGTCTTTAGAAACTATTTTTAAGAATTAATTAAAAATATGATGCTTATAGATTGGAGTCACTTAGGTTTGCTGACATTAGGGTTGCATCACACTACCCTCATAACTGTGTCTGATGATTTATTTTCCATACAAAAGTATAAACATTCCAGACAAAAATGGATCTCATTTGCCTTCAGGAAAGCATTGACTGTGGCTCTGTTTCAGGAATTATATAAATGAAGGATATCAGGATTATTACAAGAACTGTAAACTAGTTAATGAGTTGGTCAGAAAGGAAATGGCATTAAGCTCTAAGTATTAACCTGTAGGGAGGCTACTCAACAAAGATTAGATTGCTGACTGAGCTCATTTTAATCTTTTTTAAATGCTCTCAACAACATAAAAAAGTGTGTTGAAGAAATCTGCCAAAGGCACAAAGCTGAAAGGCAGTGTTGGCATAAAGGATCCTGGGAGCTGAAATGTATTAGGTGACCTCAAATGGCAGATATCAAATAGATTTCAGTAACAAAAGTGCAAAGGCTTGAATTTAGGGACTGCTAAGAATCATCTCAGTTGTAAGTGAGGATCTTGGTTAGAAATGGCTCAAATGGAGAAAAGCTTGGCTGACCACCCCTCAGTCAAAGGTTGACTATAAGATGTGACTGGAAAGACAATAGTGTATGATCCTAGGATGTGTTAATACAGATATTCCTAACATAGATAGGGAAGTACCAATGCATTTGTATAATGTCCTTGTGAAACGTCATCCAAAATGCTGTGTACGTTCTGGTCAGACAGGAAAGCTTGATTTGGACTGGGCTGTTTGGAGAAGGAGAACATATATTAAGAAAGAGGCTTAAACCTGGATTTTCTTTAGTCCTGGAGAACAAAGGGTGACCGAATCTAAGGTATTCCTCCATAAATGAATGGGGAAAGCAGCTAGTAAAAGGAGCTCTTTAGAATTTAAAATTAATAAAGTTATAACAGCAAAGTTGTCCATAAAGTAAAAAATATGTTTTCTGACCACCTGAGCAGTGAAATGGTAGTGAAGGAGATTATTTATTTATTGATCCTTAACCCATTTAATAAAAATAAGATCAAGAGGATCCTTTCTAGTTCCATGTTCCTTTGAAAATTCTCCAAGACTGCTACTAGCAACTTCTGTCTGAAGTTCATGATCTATAAGACTTTATTAATTCACCTAATATATACAATTACTGATACAAAATCCATTATCATGGAACTTACTACTAATTCTTTTTTAAACTATAATTTCTCTTAAATACTCAAATGTTACTGTCTGATGATTGTTCTTCTTTACTTAATGCTACTGCTTTGCATTTTTCAAATTCCATGCAGTCTGCTGATCTTTGGAGATCAGTCATTATTCAGAGAACTTCAGGTTTGGTCAGCTCCCTACCTTCCTGAAGGAAAGAGTTTAAGTGACTCATGTTGTTTTTATGATTATACTCTTTTCATAGATACAAGTCATCACTTTTCAAAATACATTTCTAAAGGTAGAAAGAGCTATTATGTCCATTTTAAAAGTAAGCAAGAGGAATCACATGTTGGACCAATGTCAGTAGTATAAGTGCAATGGAATCTAGAGCTCTATACAACAAGTAGCCTACCTTTGAAGATTATATCATAGTACAGCTGTCTTTGTTTAAGACCATTTTAAGAGATGGACACTCTAAAATGAGTTACCTCCCCTTAGTTTCAACCAATCTCTTTCCGCCAGTGAGGAATGAATGAGTAGATTTAAGTGAAAAAATAAGTTTACTAACAAGTGAAACAGCAACAGGCAAAAAAATAACAGTAAATAATCACTAGATACAAAATTGTTAAATCTCATGAAGCGCACAGGAACAAAGAGACACCAAAATGGCAGGGTACCGCCCTCCCAAGATAGCAGCCCCCACTGCTGGCTGTGTGTAGGGAGACAAAGGGAAAATGGCACCAGCTCTCTCCCCCATGATGGCACCCTCCAGGTGACCACGCAGTCCAGGAGACAAAGGGGAAAATGACACACAAAAAACCCCCTCCCGGTTAGGTGGGAGCTTACAGAGCCGTTCTAGTGGCAGATGAGGAGTGCCAGTGCATGTGGGGTCAGCAGCACCACCGCCTACTCCTGCTGCCGGCCGGACTCTGCCGGTGCTGGTGCTGATGTGCTCTGAACTGTGCGTGTGTCAGGGGAGACAAACTGCTCTGTTGGTGCCGATGCAGGCTGGCCTGGCCCCCCAGGACCTGCTCAAGCTTTGCTGTCAATAGAGTTTGCCGAGTTCACTCCGAAAACAATTTCTGATTGTGAAATGCAGTTTTTCCAAGCTGCTATAGTTGGAAGCCCAGAAACCCACCAGAAGTGGAGCCTCCGCCTTCAGAAACGCTGCCAGGCGCAAGAGGGACTCGGCTTGGGTGCCCTGACCTTTTCAAGGGACCAGCACCTCCCAACTGCCCCGTAATTCCAGTTCCAGCCACACTGGGTCCTAAAGAGACATTAACAGTTTTTGGGTACAGATAGGTATGGAATTCAATAATGTTTTGGGTTACTCATGACTGTAGCTTACACAGAAAAAAACCTCACTGTTCTGGCTAGGAATTAGAAACAATTTTATTTCATTTGTTTTGATAGTTTAGTATGAATTACAATTGGAATACTGTTTGTTTTGATTTGTAGATGCGGTCTGTCGGACGAATATTTAAATTCATTGACATGCCAACAGAAGAGACAAAAAGCACTAAGCCACAGAAGTATAATCAGTTTTCAGACGCCCTTATAATTGAAAACAGGCACGTGAAGGAAGAGAAGAACTGGCCATCTGGGGGCCAAATGACTGTGAAAGACCTTACAGCCAAATACGGTGAAGGAGGAGCTGCTGTACTAGAAAACATTTCCTTTTCAATAAGTTCAGGGCAGAGGGTAAGACACTGTTTTGTTTTGTTTTTTCTGACTTCTATTAAGCTTAAGTATAGAATTGTCATGGACCTATTCAATGACTAAAGAGGATTTTGAGTCCAATAAGGTTTTCTAAATGAAATTGTTGCAAAACAAAGTATCTTCGAAAGTAACTGAAGAACAGAAATGACTTAGGATAAAATACATATGCAACAGTTTTCCAAGTTGTATTCCTGTGCCTGAAATTCTCCTGCTGTGGAGAGGGAAGCTTGCTGGTGAGTGCACGTGCTGGGGACAGCCTGACCCGATGGGGCAGGGCACAAAAGAATACTGGCTGCCGTGCCAAGGGTAATGCACCGCTGGCTCTGGCGGCCAGAGGGTGGAGGTGCCGTCTCACCCATTCCATGAGGGCTCTACGCCACCCTGGATTATTGTATCTCAGACCGTAAGCAGCTCTATTCTTTAGAGGATTGACAAACCTCTGATTAATCTTCATGCGTGTTTGGGGTTGCGTTTAAGAAAGAGCTTTAGTTTCAGGACGGCATTTAGGTAGATGTTTAACACTTTGCTTCAAGTTCATGCTAAAGGCCCATCCTTGGTGGAATAGGAAGAAAGGCTTGTGATTTCCTGAGCTGAAGCCATACAGATGAAGAGGAGATTTTAACTGACCCATGTAAATGAGAAAAGAGGTTCTGTGACAGTTCCCTGGCCTTGATAGGAGGCACATCTTTGCTCCTAATTTTGATAGCACCAGTCTTTGCCAGATTTGGTCGATTTGTCTTGGTTTACATGAACTGATTGTTTCATCGACTAAGTTTGAGGGCACCAAAATTTTGAACCCAGAGCTCTGACTTCCTGTAGTGGCGTGCTGAAACTACTCTGCCTTTGAAAGAGAGACACCTGTGATTCGTGGAATGTGGAGATGCAGGTGCTGCTGCAAGCTGGGGGATTTACTTCCTGGAAAATCCCTTGAAGCAGTGGAGTAGGGAAAATGAAAGATACTTTTGTACTGTACGGAGAGGGGGTAGAGCAGTAAAAACAAAAATCCTTTGCTCAAGGGCTGTGATTCAAGTTTGGTAAGAACCCTGGACTCAGGTGTCCTTAAACTGGAGAGGATTTGTCTCTATCTCACAGGTAGCACACCAAGCAGGAAATGGATGAGCTGTCATCTGCTGAGGGATGGAATGGAAATAGAATAGAATGGAATAGAATAGAATAGAATAGAATAGAATAGAATAGAATAGAATAGAATAGAATAGAATAGAATAGAATAATCATCTAGTCCCACTGCCTTACCACTTAATGGCTGTCCAGAAGTTAAAGCTTATTATCAAGAGCCTCTTAAAGACTGACAGGCTTGGGGCATCAGTCACCTCTCTAGGAAGCCTCTTCCAGTGTTTGACCACCATCTTAGTAAAGAAATGCATCCTGATCTCCAGGGTGAACCTTCCCTGGTGCAGCTTTGAACCATTTCCACATGTCCTCTCACTAGATCCCAGGGATAAGAGGTCAGTTGCTCCTCAGCCTCCTCTCCAAACTAGACAAGCCCAAGTTCCTGTCCGCTCCTCATAGGATATTCCTTTCAGCCCTTTCTCCACTTTGTTGCCCTCCTCTGGGTGCATTCACTCACCTCCACATCCTTCTTAAGCCGTGGAGCCCAGAGCTGCACACAGCACTCCGAGTGAGGCTGCTCCAACGCTAAATAGAGTGGGATGATCACCCCTTTTGCCCAGCTGGTGATGCTGTGTTTGATCACCCCAGGATGGGGTTTGCCCTCTTGGCTGCCCGGGCACATAGAGGTGACTCGCGTTTATCTCGCTGTCAGCCGGCACCCCCAGATCCCTCTCTGCAGGGCTGCTCTGCAGCCACTCCTCTCCTAATTTATTGTTGTGCCTGGCATTGCTCCACCCCAGGTGCAGAGTCTGACATTTGGACTTGTTAAATTGCAATTAAGCACTGCCCAATACTCCAAGCTACTCCAAGATCCCTCTGCAAGGCCTTATGTCCTCAAGAGAGTCAACAGCATTTCCCAGTTTGGTATCATCAGCAACTTTGCTAATGGTGCATTTGACTCCTGCATCCAGATCACTGATGAAAATGTGGAAGAGAAGCGTCCCAAGGATTGAGCCCTGAGGAATACCGCTAGTGACCGACACCAGCCAGCTGTAGCCCCATTCACTACAAGCCTTCAGCCAGTTCTTCACCCAGCGCGCTCTGAACGTGCTCATCGCACAGCTGGAGAACTTGGCCAGAAGGGTGCTGTGAGGGACGGTATCAAAATCCTTACTAAAATCCAGGAAAACTACATCCTTCCCTTCATGCACGAGGTGGTTGACTTTACACAGAAGGATATGGAAGTAGTTAAACAGTCCTTTCCCTTTGTGAACCCATGTTGACTGTGCCTGATTGTATTATTCTTTAAATGCCTTTCACAAGTTTAAAAAAACCCCGAAACATATATTATTATGTTTCTTCGCACCTTAGAGATAAGGAAAATCAGCACCAACTGGGCAGGTTGAGGACTTGCACAGGTCCTTAGGGGTGTCCAATGGCATGATGTGTGCTGTAACCAAGCTACCCCACTTTAGTGGGGCCTTTATTTTCAATTGTATGAAAATGGAGTAGCTTACTAGGGTGATCCAAATGTACTCTCTACTTAGTTTTTGGTTTCTGGATGTGATTTTGTATACGAGGGCTTCATAGCAAAGTGAAGGGAAAAGGCACAAAGAGCTGGGCTGATCAGTGCAAGATAATAGATAAGCAAATTTCTGTCCTTCATCTAAGGGTAGGCTATCAGATTTTTCATCTAGTTAATCCTGACAAAACAGAGTCTGCCCAGTGTTTGATTCAGCCCTTGCTATAGGCTTTTATCATTCCCAGTGAGTGACATTTACTATCCCATTGAGATTCATCTGGACTGCTCTTCACTGCTGAGACCTCTAAGGTTTTGGCCTTAGTCTGTGACTGGTATGTGAAGAGTATTAAATGTTTCCTTATATGATTTGCATTGCAGGTGGGCCTTTTAGGAAGAACGGGTTCAGGAAAAAGCACTTTACTTTTTGCATTTTTAAGACTGCTGAATACGGAAGGGGATATCCAGATTGATGGAGTCTCCTGGAATACAGTCAGCGTGCAGCAATGGAGAAAAGCATTCGGAGTGATTCCTCAGGTAATGAGATTATTGTGTATTTTTGTGCCTTTATTTTCATTGGTTCCGTATCCATATGTACATAGTTGCTTTTAAGATGTTTGTTATTATATGCTGAGAAACAAAACACAGATTTTGGGAAAAGGAGAGTGGCATGGATGGATGGAAGGATGCAATGACTCACAGCAAGCTTTGCATATTTAAGGTTTCTCTGCCACTCCCACAAGAACTCTTCTAGAAATGGGAAGGTACAGCACGCTCAAACAGAAGTGTTTCTAGCATTCTTATTCCTACCTCTCTGAGACAGTTTGCATTTTGATTCAGGATAAGATAGTGCTACCTGAAGAAAAAAATACAATCAGTGTTCTCAGCTACTGTTTTCTGAAGGTCTGTATCATATATTATGGTTAACATGTGGGTACTGTATATCACCTGTTTTTCCTGGCAGACTGGTAGCAATCATGTAAACCTAGGGCTTCTGAGCCAATGTCCCCGCCACTGGACAGTGTCTTATGTCAGTTACAGCTGTGGATTATCTGTCTGAAAAATGAATGTTATTGTCTGCATACAGTAGCACTAAGAGGTGATTGCTCACTAGAAGGGTAGGAATGAAAACTGATGGAATGAACTGCATAATTTTAATGCTTTTGTACTTTTGTTGTCTATCATTACCAACAACACTGATATGTGAGTAACACATATTGACCATCTCTCCTTTGACAGTTACACATCGCATAGTTCTTCAGTTTCAAAACATACACAATCTCTTCCATAAGACTGTTCATTCCTTTGGAAATCCTGTGACTGTGGCAGACTAATTCAAGTAGCACTTGATGGCAATCTTGCCAATGAGCCATTCGTAGTGTCAGGGAGCAGTGGGAGACTGTTTGCATATCAGCCTGCCACACTGTTAGGGGCCATGCAGTCCATCCTGCCTTTATCCATCCTTGAGGAGTGGCTACTAGTCCCAGAGAGTGAAAAATATGGTTTAATCCACAGTCACCCTGGATGACCTCCTTGACACACCCACAAAGAGTGGGCCGACCAAGGTGACCAAGCATCCCCTTTTAACCATCAGCTGTCAAACCCTAATTGTGCTATTACCCCCATCCTGTCCCCACAGTAAAGCTGTTTCCATCTTGTTTCTGTGAAGACTTGGTTTGTTCCCTGATAGTTTCCCATCTGAGAAAGGTGGTTACTGTCTTAGAAAGCTGGTGAGTGTATGTGTAATATAAAGCTGTTGTAGTGACTACATGAGGCACTTTAAAATAGTTGGAGAGATTCTGGGACAGCCAGACAGTTTAACATAAAAATACTGTCAGTTTTACAGCTTTGGTCACTGTTAAAAGACACTGAAATGTTCATGCTGGAAGAAAAATGGCCTTGATTTTGCAAACACTCAGAATTCAATTTTTCTACATCATGATCAGTTTTGAGTTGTGATAGCTTCCCTTTCAAACATGTTACTCCACAGTAGCCCAAGTGCCATTTATTTAGAGTAGGTATGCAAAGCAGGCACAACTCTCTTTTCTCTGTGCATTTCATGCTCTGAAATTTCCTAGAGGCAGCAATTTTTTAGCACTTTGACCTTGTCAGAACAGATCCTTTCTTCCCTGCCACGTTACACCCTCAACAAACCAAGCCTAACAGAGCAGTGTTGAGTCCACTGGTTTGATTAATTTCTTACCTGAGCTCCGCCGGTCACACACTGCCTGCTGAGCTGAGGCTTGCTTGGCAAGCTGTCATTTGATAACTGACCTCTTGTCACCATTTCTGTCCTCTCTTCAACATTTTCACATCTATCTATTCCCTTAAACTTTTATTTCTTTATTACAGCTGGTTCAGTTCTACAGAGTGATTGTTGCTTGCAAGTATGAAAAGACATCCCCCATTTGGATCAAGGCAGCTGTGCAGTGAATTGCGTGTGCAGCTGCTTGTATTTAGTTTGGAGGACAGGTATGTTATACAGCTGTCCTCTGAAGCATGGCTGTATAGGATGAAAGATGCTTTTACCAGTATAAGCTATGTCTGCACTGGAAAATTTTCCTTTACAGCCAAGTATAACTTTCTGTATTGGAAGGGGCTTCCTTATCTCTCCCATAGGCATCCTTTTGGTCTCAGCCCTTTGGGATGTGGTTGCCCAGCAGGGTTTCCGCTTTCCATCTCCAGCTGTCCTTGGGAACCCATGGGCTGAGAAGAAATCTGAATGCTTGGTAACAAGTAGTCTCATTGTCCCAGTGAAAAATATGAGGAGCAATTCTCATAGCTGAGTGCTCACTATAGAGTCACTAATGGTATAGAAAACGTCATTCTGCAGCCATCAGCAAAATGCAAGAGACATTTTTTTTTCATGGCAAGTATAACTTGCCCTTCTGCTAGTGAGGTGCATTGTTAGTGCCTTGTTAAAATTACACATTTAATTCACATTTGCAAGTCCCTGATACATGGATCAATGCCAAATAATCCCAGCCCTCCATTCTCTGGAAGGTCATGAGAGTTGCCAGCCTGTTTGCATGCTTCAGCTGGCAGCACTTGTCCCAAAGCCTTGGCAAAGAACTGCACATTATGCCTCAAAAGTTCCCACATTCAGAACAAAATGAAGTTTTCAGCAGCACTTTCCTAGCAGGAAAGAGAAATTGCATATGCCACACTGCCTTTCCCAGCAGAAAGGGAGCCTTTTGTTCTTTGCCATTCACCTACAGCTTCAGAATGGAAAAAAAAAGTTGCCTTTCCTTTCCTGGGAGGCTCTCCTACAGCAACACCTGGATATTCACTGTCTCCAGGAGAGGCTTCGTCAACAAAAGGAGAATGGAGCTCTACCTGAGGCATGCTTCCTCCTCAAAACTTTCCAACACTCTCCTTCTCTTCCTTAACCCTAAGTGCTTTTCCCCTGTGGGAACCTCACTAATGCACAGCCACATAGCAGACACAGCGTCCTAAGACACTGCTGTCCGCTCCATGCCGGCTGTGCTGGAATGACCTGCAGGGTGGTCAGGGATCACACTGAGTGGAAGCAAAGGTAAACCCCTCGTTTCTTTCAGTATCTCAAATCTGGCTGTCAGTGCCTTGTAGTAGTGTGGAGGGTTAAATCATATAAAATATATTTCCTGAAGCTCCCACAAGGAAGTTCCTTCCTGTAGCTTCTCACACGGCTGTGCTGCTGAAGCACAGCCTCCCCAACACTGCTCCTACAGGCTGTTTGTCATCCTCCTACAAAACAATTGCTCCACTGACACCAGGCTGTACCTTTGCACCCCATTATCCCTTCTTTTTGGACAGGCCCTTCTGATGATTCTTCTGCAGGTGTTTGCCCACCACATTTCCAGAGTGAGGATTTCCAACTGCGTTTGGTTTCAACACACTAAGGCTTTCTTGCATAGGTCCTCATGCAGATTGCATCCTGAAGTATTTAATGGAGTCAGATTGAGAACAAGCCTTCAGAAATTCGTCTTTGAATGGAGAACAGAAGACCTGCAGATGATTTCCAGTTAAAATAAGTGATGAGAAACCTGAGACCCATGAGGTGCTGTTAGCTCCAAGGAAGGGGATGACTTCAGATGTTTTCTTAAGTGCTATTCCATGCATCCTAGTGGATCTCACACTGTTTTCTACATGTAAATACTCCATATAGAGTTAAAATCAATCTTAACATGGAGAACTAGTTTTCTATAGTTTGCAGGACTGTCAGCTGACAGAAAAAACATATTTGTTTTGCTCCTTTATTTTACTAAAGAAGTGGAATTTTGCAACTTTTTTCTTTGTAGTTCCAGTTTTTCAGCAGCCATCGCATTCTGTTCATTGTATCTGTCTGTCTCTGTCTGTCTGTCTGTCTCCAGCACTATTTCTCATACCCTTCAGGCCTGCTTACTTTTGGAGGTCATGGCTGCTTTGTGGTGTGCCAGCACACTCCTGCCTGGTGCAGCTGCAGAGCAGGGCCACTTCCCAAGGTGCTCCCGCAGAGGGTCCTGCAGAGCCTGGGTTCCTGCAGGGCACTGGGATGAGTCAGCATCACCATACTGGGGAGTGTCCACTGCATCAGACCCATGCACAGAGCAACTGGGGACGTTAATTAACAACCCCACATGCTCATGCTCATTTTGGGCAGGATATAGGTTGTTTTCTACATTGTGGGTTCAGTATTGCCAGGAGCACAGCACTTACATTTACCAGTAAGCTCTATGGGAGGCAGATGTTTTGGCATCTTCAGGGGAGAATGTTACAGAACTCGTCCCAAAAACCTTTCAGGTTTTTATTGTTTCAGTGCCCTCATTCTTGTCTGTAAATATTTTGAGGCCAATGTAAAGTCCCTAAAGGACACTTATGAAAACAAATCCTCTAACTTTGCACATGGTACTAAAGCATTCACATAGGAACGTGATTTTGTTTCACGTTGATATTGCTGCTATAACACAGACAAAGTAGAGGAGGCTACATGGAGATCATGCTGTTGTTACTCGTAACTTCTCTGTGCATGGAGCTGCTGCCTGGTTCCAGCTGATGTTACGTTTGTTCTTCAGCCCTGGGCACGTGGGAAGAAGGGTCTGTGGGTCTTGCTGTGGACCTGCACACAGGTTACAGCAGCAGCTACTCACAGCCGGGATACTCTCACTCCTTAGCAGCCTCTTGTCAACTGATCCTTAACTCTTCTGTAAGCATTTCCTTAGGTACTCCAGGGTCTTGATTCTCCACGTAACGCATAAATCACTTAGGAAGCTTATTGCCACACAGACCAAGAGGCTGTAGCCACTAATGGGGATTAATGACCTTCAGAAGGGTTGATTTGCAGTATTTGGGGTGGTCAGAACATAAACAAGACCATATTTATGTTTCCGAATGTTTTGCTTGTGGGTGGATGTCAGGTCTGAGAAACTGTTTGTTGTATAATCACACCCATTATCATCCTGTGGGAATTTGAACCAAGTGACTGAGAAGGAAATGATTCCAGATTTGCTGCCAGTCTGCCCGGCCATCCATTCACCCATCCAATGCTCTCCTTATTTCTACTTCTTCCATATTTGTGAACAATGTAAGTCCTTCGTATTCACTTTTGGGTGTTTTTGTTTCACTTTAGACTTCTAGTTTTTACGAATGTGGAGAGATTTGTTTCTGCTTCTCTTCAAGTAGACTCTAAACTGCCCAGGTGACTCACGTGGTATTTACTTAAGTGAACCCTATATGCTTTCTAATGAGCTGGGAGGAAGGAGGTATTGAAATGGAGGGAGAAGTACCAGAATTCAGGACAATGAAATATTTACTTTGTGGGGATGAAAAACCAACTCTGTTTTTGGGAATAGCTTGCTTTAAGTGACCTGCTTCTTGAAAGCACAGTTATTAGAAATAGCAGCAGCTTCAGAAGAAAGTTGTACCCTTTATTGCTCTGCCTGGTGCACTTCAGCAGGAATGTTATTCAGCCCTGTCTTCTTTGAAACTGGTTTGTTCAGTTAACTATTCTTTACCACTGAGAAATGAAAACACCTATTCCATTAGTTAAATGTATGGGGCTCACAGTGTGAACAAACCCACGTCTGACACTGTTTCCACAGCATTGTTGTTTCCACCGCACCCACTACTTGGAAGAACCTAATCCTGCTGCAAATATGTCACCCCACTCACGCCACCTAACCAGTGCAGGGCATGGGAGAAGGACCGTGCTGTACTTCTCTGAAGCTTTCACTGTTATTAACAATAACAATTATAAGGGCAAGAGTCTACTCTTTCCCTGTTGTCTCTACAAAAAGAACTTCAATGATTAATTTTTAGCGGTGTGTGGTTCTGCAGCTCAGTCTGTGTGTTGTTGGCCATGTGTTGAAGGTATCATTGCACTTAAATCTGTCCCACTGAGTGCACGGCACCACATTGCAGCTGCTTTTCTCCTCTGGTTTCTTGAATTAGTTATTTCTCTTTTACACCAAATAAGTTGGCAATGGCATACATATCTTAAGCAAATTAATTAATGTAATTTATTTTCCTCTACGATGTTTACACTTTTAATTAATCATAATTAAATGGTCAATGTAAATGTGTGTATAAATCCCTTTGAAATCTGATGAAAGAATGCCAAGTTCCCAGGCTGGGTCAGATGGAAATTGTGGTGGACAGGCCAAACTCAGGGAAAGCACTTGCTAAGTGTATTCTCTCAGTTATTTTCTGCTGGTACAGCTAGTCCTTCACTGCTTTTGGTAGTATTTGACAACCAAGACTCCAGGAACGTACGTGCTTGTGCATCACTGGCATTTCAACACATTTTCTCTAAATAAATACTTTGTTTAGAAAGACGGAAGAAAATAATTGTCTCAAATTTTTCCTCTTGGTATTTGTTGCGTATGTACAAGGAAAGAGCAAGCAAATGGTAATATTTCTCAACAAGGCACTTAAATTCTTTGAGAGCAAGTTCTCCCTGCTATGAGCAGCAGGTGTACCTTATAGCATAGAAAAAACCATTTTCTTAAGAAATATTGTACAGCCTCAGTGTCCCTTGAAGAGTCTAATTTCTGTCAGAATCTAACACACCCACCCCATGTAAAAAGAGATTAAACAAACATTTAGTTTTGTCTGAGTCACTGCTTCTTGTACTACAAAACGTGTACCTAAGGTATGATCGCCTAAATCTGCTTGCCTGAACTGATGGGGAAAGCAGAATGGAGTAGTAAACTTCAGTTTGAGAAGGGCGTGTTCTCAGTGCCAGGAAATGTGCATCCTCCTCATCTCCTGGAGCGGACGGCAGGTGCGGGACAGAGCAGGGAGCGAGCACAGCCCGCAGTGTCCGTCGGGGAAAACTCTTACAGAGCGGGTTGTTGCTGCTACAGTCATGAACCAGGTCGTGCTCTGCCACAGTCCAGTCATGGGACCGTGAGAGAAGGAAAAAACATCTTTGGAGATAGGACTGGGACATGGTGAAATGCCAGGGAACAGAATGATGCTGAGATGTGTTTTTGGCTACAATTTATTAGAAAGAGAAATTCATTGATGAAAAACAACTTAGGACAATGTCTCTGAATTTTGACAAATAAGCACTAGGTTTTTCCTCTCTAAACAGAATTGAGAAAACACACCCTTTAGTTTGACAAATTATTTTTCTATATTTGAATATGTTTCATTGTAGTCAAGAATCAAAAATAGTTTTTAAAGGTTTATTTCAAAATGACAATACAGGAAATGTTTTATTCTGCAAACTGCTGAAATTTGGGGGTTGCTGTTTTTCAAACAAGTTTGGCTAAGATTTTATCAAGATAATTGCCAGAACCTTAATATATAAGGGTTTTCAAAATCACTTTTTTTGGAACAATATTTGAAAAAATATTTAATAACCTGCAGTTAGCTCTATCTGGTAATTGCAGAAGGTTATTCTTTTCTCTGTATGCTTCACAATTTCCAGTGCTTTATACAATGTTTCAGATTATCTATCTACCTGTGTCTGTATCATTTTTTTCTTGCAGAAAGTGTTCATATTTTCTGGAACTTTTCGGATGAATTTGGATCCCTATGGGCAGTGGAATGATGAAGAAATATGGAAAGTTGCAGAGGAGGTAAAGCTGTTCAGTGTTATTTGTCTCCCTCTGGTGATGTGGTTGCAGCAGGGTGCAGTGTAGGTCGAATGATTGTCATATTTTACATGAAGAATCTTAGGAAACGAGTGCAGGGGAAAGGTCATGCTGTGCTACAAACCATATTTATTATGTTTTATATAAATAGTTATTTCAATTCTCAGGCCAATGTGAAGCCAGCTGAGAGGAGCACTCTAGCAAGGCATTCAGGCTTTTGTACTACTTGTGTCATGGAGCTTCCTCTGTCATGGAAAATAAAGAGTCATGGAATGTTAGATTTTCGAACCTGAAGGTTTTCTTCTAATATTTTGTTGAGGTTTCAGCAACTTTTTTTTTTTCTAATTCCCAAGCCTAGGCACCAAATTCTGTTTCTGTGTTGCACTGGTCCCCACACATTGCAGTTGTCAGGTGCCACCTCTCGGGTCTGACAGTGCTTCATGGGTTGCAGAGGTGTCCATAATGCCCAGGAAAAGTCAGGTGAGCATTACCAGGAGGGAAAGGGCTGCAGCCTAGAAAGCGGATACCTTTTCCCAAGGTACAGATGACCTAATTAATACAGACCTAAGCATGAATTGGTGCCATTTTCCTTGTTCGTTGCAAGTCTCAAGTATCAAAAAATGCTTACAGGTGTGGGACTTAATCTGAAAGCTTCCTCCTTTCCCATCCAGGAGGTTAACTCTGTCTCTGCTTGCTTTCTTGGGTTTTTCTAATTTCTTCCCTACATTTGGAAAAGAGGAAAGTAGACATGTTCTGTAAGTAATTTACTGCCAAATAAAAATATCATGATATTTTTGTTTAGATGGTGTGACAGCAGCTTTTCAGACAGTCCTAGCAGAGACAACAGCATGCTCAGTGCAGCGTGCTCAGTGCTGTTTCTCTGCTTCTCTGAGGCTCAGGAAAATATTGAGTGTGGATCAATATCCCGTTTCTTGAAGAAGATAAGCTCTCCTGCTTTGGAGGATTGTTTCCAGTGTGTGTTTGAATTGAGCTTGGGATTTTAAAGAGCTAAACCTCATTTACAATGGCATGAAGAAAATTTATTTTGAAACGTTTATCATTAAGGAGTTTGGCAAATCCATATGTGATACTGAGGCTTTCATTGCACAGGCAAGACTGCAAAGCAAATAGAAAAAAGAAAGAGCTGTAATGCTTTTTACTATGAGTGATTGGATTGTTTACCAAGTTCATGCTCTTGAAGTCTGGCGCAGCAGTGGCAGTGAGTCTGTGTAACTTTGGGAGCACGGCACAGAAATTAGCTGTCAGCTTATTCCAGACCCATGCTGACTGCTGAGGATTTAGAGGATTCTCCTGAGATCAGCATCAGCTTTTTACGCTCCTTGCAATCAACTGCAGAGAACAAGACCTCGTCTGATGGGGCGATTTTTTATTGCCCCCATATTTCAGCACCTGGATCTGTCAGACTTGTGTCAGCTTGTGAGCCTAAGTCTTACTCCTGCAGTCAGCTGCCTGAACCCTACAGGAACATGGAGAGACCTTGTGCAGTTTTAAGAAGAAAGCACATTTTCCAGCCATTAAATGCAAAATTTCATGAAGGAAACAATGTGTGTTCAAAAGAGAAGCAAGGAACAAAACACTGGCATTAATTTGCTTACAAATTAAAGCACGAGCTCTTCAGAAACACAACACATATACCCGTACACCACAGTTTAATGTGGTTTCCCTGTAAAGTGAAAACACAAAACAGGAATTCCAATATTTTGTTTTCCCTGAATGCAAATTAGTTGCAGATCAGTAATATTTTAAAAATCCAAGGGAGGTGGCCTTCATAAATTTCTGGGATTTCATTACATTTTTGTAGTGTTTTCTGGAGCGATGCAACTCACATATATTTCCTAGTTCTCATATTTTGTAAAAATGTCTCTCTAAACTCTGCTGATAAGGCCAAGGAGCACAGTTGGTTTGGATCTGTGGAAGATGGAAAGCTTTGCTTTGGGGTGTAAATCTCCCAATGAGAGTAAAGAGGAGCACTGGAAGAAACAATCAGAAAATATCTCCTGGGCTGGACTCTGGTTTCTGATCCAAAGTCAGCAGCTTCACATGGCATGGGCACCTCTCTAAACGCTTTGTCACCAGTGCCAGAGGGAAGCCCCTCTTGCCATTAGTATAACCAAGGTGCACAAGACCTTTGGGGCAGCAAAAGGAGCGCATAGAAACACTGTCAGAGCTGTAGAGTGGCCATGGTGAGCACGGTTATTTTCTCTGTTGCTGTAATGTAGCATATAAATTTTGGTCATTTATTTTTAAACTCCTAGTAACCAAAGAGGCCTGTTTTCCTTTCAAAAATCACTTTCCTTAGCATTTACAATGATGTAAATGATTGCTGCAGTTAGCAGTAATTATATCTTGCCAGTTTTTCATGTCCTTTTTTTCTCCGGCAGGTTGGGCTGAAGTCTGTAATAGAGCAATTTCCAGGCAAGCTTGATTTTGTTCTTGTGGATGGAGGCTGTGTCCTCAGTCATGGCCACAAGCAGCTGATGTGCCTCGCCCGGTCAGTTCTCAGCAAAGCTAAAATCTTGCTGCTCGATGAACCAAGTGCTCACCTGGACCCTGTGTATGTTTTGTTCATTTGTTCTGTTTTCTAATACGAAATAAGAAAACCCGTGAGGCAGCACCATCTAAAGAGATCTTTTGTAACTTCTCTGGCCTGTTACTAAACCTGATTTCAGTAATGTATGTTGGTAATTCTGCATGGGGGATCAGGGAAGCCTGGTTACAACCTTAACTCTATGGCTGATAGGTACTTTCACAGCAGAGATGCAGCTGAGGCACCGCAGAGCTGTGTCCCTGCGTGTAAGCTCTGCAACACACAGTCAGGCTGTTACACACGTCAGTGGAGTTATGGGCATGCACATTGCAGTCTGAATGCCAATGTTTGTTTGCCTTTCAGAACGTCCCAAGTGATCAGGAAGACCCTGAAGCACGCGTTTGCCAACTGCACAGTGATACTCTCCGAACACAGGCTGGAGGCAATGCTGGAGTGCCAGAGATTTTTGGTGAGCATTTCTCATAGGCTCACTTACTGTTGTCTCACTGCATTTGATGAACACGCAAAACACACCAAGTGGAAATGATGGTGTTTTCTGCGTTGATGGGGGTCATTCAGGGCAGTTGAGCAACCTACCCCCTGGCAGAACAGCAGCAGGTGCCTGTTTGCTCTTTCACCTGAGCTGTCAGACACCTGTGTTCAGATGGGCTGGGTCGTATTCTGGAGAAGCAAGAAGGAAAGTTTCAACCAGAAGGAAAGTTGTGTAGGTTATCCAGCTGCTTATCCAGGTGCCTTATATTGTTGATTGGCTCAGGAGATCCAGAAAAATCTCAGCATCTCACAGAGCTTTACAATTGCAAATGCAGAATCAGTTGCACTTGAGCAATAGGAGGCTGCCTGGGGAAGAGGGGGTTCCTAATATGTGATGATCAGAACTGCTGATTTCTTTCATCAAGCCATGTGAATATTCCTTTCATGTGTAATCAAGGGGACAAATTACTGAAGTCCTGGGGTACTTCCTTTGCTATATAAAAATGGTTAGTAAAGAAAAGACAAGTTAGGTAAATTGTTCTTAAAAATGAGGTTCCTCCCTCTGTATTTTCTTCACTCTTCTATAAGAGGGCATCTAAATTTTATTATCAGAGTGAAACACGGTTTTCCATGTCTGTTTGATTGGGTGCATTAGCACAGCAGGAGGAACACTGCCTGAAGTTAAAGCAGGCTAGTCAGTAGGCAGCTTGTACATCCTTTTGGATGTGCTGCTCCTCTGTGTGTGCTGGACTTAGCCTCACCCCCAGCCGCTGTGGCAGCAGAGCCCTAGCAGGCAGGCAGCCTCTGCCCTGAAAAGGCTTCCCACCCTCCAGCCCATGTTTTAGCAACAGAGATTCTAAAAGTTCTCTCCTGTGAGACCTGTGCCCTTACCCAAAATGTGCTGTCACTGCAGTGCCAGTGAGGGAGCCTGATTTTATCTCCTGCCCGACAGGAGAGACTGGCAGAGCCTTACAGGGCAAACCTGTTGTCTCCTTCAAACAGAGGTGAGCCGTGCTTCCTTGTTTGGGGAGAAGGAAGCAAAGAAAGCCTGGCACCTTGCTGGCAGCCTTCTCCCCCTGCTTGCGATAGAACAGTTAACGCTTTCTTAACCGGGCAGTTTAGCAGTGCCAGGGAAACACCACGGTACTGGGAGACTTCAACAAAGGGACTCAGAGGTAAAACCAAGTCACAAGGAGAAACCAGCCAGTCCAGCGGCGTTTTGTAATTTGGGCAACAGGCACCTTTTCCACATGTTCAAAATTTAATGTTTGTTTTTGTAGTTGTAATTAGAAATTGCAAATTAGAAATCAGAAATTGTAAATTGGGCTTTTTCTGCTAGAAGATGTTTGCCATGTCTTCATGTCTCTTCCCTGCTCCGTTAATTGCATTAGCTGAATTCTGTCAGCACCTCTGCTGCTCACCACGTGCGTGATGTTTCTCCAGGTAATCGAGGACAATAAATTGCGGCAGTACGAATCCATCCAGAAGCTGCTGAACGAGAAGAGCTCCTTCAGGCAGGCCATCAGTCACGCCGAGCGCCTTAAGCTACTCCCAGCACACCACAGAAACTCCAGCAAACGCAAACCCCGACCCCAAATCACTGCCTTGCAGGAGGAGACGGAGGAAGAAGTGCAGGAGACAAGGCTGTGAGATGCTGCGTAGAGACCCTCTTTGTGGAATGAAATGGTCAGCAGTGCCCCACAATCACAGGACCAGAACTTCTGAACCTGCCTCAGCCATGCACAAATTCAGCCTTGCAAGAGGTGTTCACTGCAGCAGCCGCATGAGCATGTGGAAATCACTTCCCTTCTGTGGTTAATCACGTGCAAGTTAGTACATTCTTTGAGGTTTTGCCACTTATAGTGGTGAAACCAGATTTCCTTTGAAAAGCTGCTCTGATAGGATGCAAACGAGATGGCAAGCAGAAGTAACCTGTCTAGCCTGACATAATTGTTTCAGAAAACTTTTAGAAATGTTCTTGCTGGGGTGAAAGGACTAGACAGCAGGAAGAATGTGAAAAAAATAATCAAATCTGAGTGGAAAATAGAAAAATCAGTATGTAAAAAACTTCTTTGGATTCACTTCCTGCAAATGAATTAAGGGACAATATCAGCAAGGCACACAGAAAACTTCCTCCTCTTTGTTCTCCATGCAGCAACTGTAATTTCAGCTTAGCAGGAAAGGCCAAATGCCACGTGCATAGGTGAAAATGAAGGAAGAGAGGATATTGACTTGGAAGCCAGTCAACATCCGTCATGTCTCCACAGTTAAGGGAGAATTGATATTTCCTCTTAAAACCTAGGAGACTGTCAACCCGACCCTGCACACACTCACAGTGGGATGAGTGTAGGCTGACATCAGTGTCTAGCGAAAGGTAGGGCTCCTGGCAGTGGACCTGAAATAGTCTGCATAGGTCCAGCATCTTTACATGCTTTTTACTTTGGCCTAACAACAACAACAACAACAAAAAGAAAAAAAGAAAAAAAAAAAAAAAGGAAGAAACCTCTCAGAAGTAGACTTTAATAATGAAATTAATTTTTATACTCTTCTGGTTTGCAGTTTTATTATGGAACTGAATGTTCTCTAGGATATTTTATTTATTTTAATATTGTTGCAAACATTTGCTAAGGAAATTATGTATTTTAAGAGTGATTACGTACTATAAAGAAAAATATATTTGTACAAAAAGTTTTATATTTGGATTGTTGCAGGGACATTTTGCTACTAGACTTTGATGTCTCATTATGCTAGAGCTGTTAAAAACGAGGGCAGCCCCAGAGTTTGGCCAGGTACTGTCCAATGCTGTCTTTGTGCACTAAAGTATTCTAGTGATACAGGTGTTTTAGATTATTTTTTTCTTTAAATAAATTTTTAAAAAGAGAAACTGCCTGTATGACACATTACAACATCCCCCCCAACGGGGCAGGCACTGTAGACCGATTCTGCTACTTCCACTTCAGTCATTGCTGCCTATCGAAAACATGGGCATAATTTTTAATTACTGCTTTCTGCTCTTTGCAAACGCTGTGGGTAAAATGGCCTGCCGGGGCTGGCTCGGGCCGGCCGGGCGGCACTAGGTGGTGCTGCGGGGCTCGAACGCTGCAGCGCGGGTTGTGCTCAGCCCTGGGTCTCTCTCACCGCCCGAGCCCTACAGCTGCGAAGGGCAGCACAGGCAAGGCTCGGACTAAACTCTTTCAGGCGTCCTGGAACAGCAGCTGGAGCTGCGCCGCTGTCCTGGGCTGCCTCCGGCTGGGCGCTGGTGCTGCTCAAGGTGCCGCTGGCTCCGGCCGAGCCCGCGGGCACTGGAGCTCACTCTGCAGCTGCTCACCCTGCATCACGCTGGTTCCCCTCTAGCTCTGTCCCCCACCGCATACTTTCTGGCCTTCATTACACATTTCCTCTGCAAATATTTGTTGGTGGTTTTTTTTTCCTGCCCTGTCTCTCATACTGTACTTTTATGCTTGTCTATCTTCTGGCACTTACCTGGGTCTCTTTCTTTCTGTGGGGACACCTCCTTGTGCTGCCTGATTTTCCCCACAAAGCAATGCCTCTTGCTCACAGAGCATTCTGGATACCCTTGGGTCTCAATTTTGCCATGTCACTGTTTCTTTGCCACTAAGCTCTGCTGGCTTTACAACAATGGAAAAACCAACTGTGTTTTGAAGTAGCTTCGATTCACTTTTGAATCCCATCTCCATTCCCCTTATCCCCTCAAACTGTTCACCTCACACTGTTTGTCCCTTTTCTCACATAGTCAGCTCTCCGTTTTTACAAGTCTTTAAAGAGGATGTGGCCAAGCCTGGCCGGGAGGCCAGGGCTGCTGCAGTGTGGCCAAGTCCAAGGAGGCACGCCAAGGATTGCTCTTTTTCAGGATGTTACTCAGAGTTACAGCAGACACACCAAGTGGGGGAGTTTATTATCTAAATAAACAAGATGATCAGAAAGATCAGCAGAAAAGAACCACTGTGTCATTAGAACCAGCACATGCTTCAGAGCTTGCGCAACTTACTGTTCATGTTTTGTGTCGTGTTCAGAGTCAGGAGGTGGTAGGTAAGCTGGACTCAGCAGACAAGGACACATTTCGGGAAAGTAAAAGATAAATACAGCAGGAGCATGTAGTAGATGGGACATGTGGAAGCTGCTGATACAAACACTCGGAGGACGTTGAAGGAAAAAGTAAATCAGTTGACTGATTGCCCCTACCCTGGACCAACACCACAGCTTCTGCCATCAGTGCCCAGCTACCACCATCACACTGCCTGTCCCAAAGAGCCCAGGCAAGATGCTGGCCTGTGAGGGCAACTGAGAGAAGAGTGTGCTATTTCTTTCAGCTCCAAACCACTGCTCCTTTGGAGTTCAGGCTGGAACAGGAGGTAAGTCAGTACCAGCCTCCATGAGGAGGACACAGCCTCTTCTTCCCAACAATGGTTGAGAAGAGCATGTTACCTTCTAGATTAAGTGTTCTTGTACTTGCTGTCAGGGTGTGACAGCTCCCAGGGATGTTTGCCTGAAACTAAGCTGGGAAGTTGCACATGCTGTTCATGATGGAAAACGGAGCACAAGAGGAAAGGGAAAAAATAAAAAAGAAGAAAATGAGGCCATAAACAGTGGAAGAACAAACAATGACCTTCATAAACACAGGCTGAACATTATTTAAGGGAATTTTTCTTCTCACGTGCTTTGCTTTGCATGCATTTGATAAAACAAAACAGATATAAAAAACACTCCTACCAGAGCACTTTGTCATTAAAACCACCTATATGGAAATGTGGGTGTGTACAACATACAGCCAAAGAGGAAAGCATGCTGACTTTAATACTACATGCGGAGATTTAATTTTGCAGCCTGCTAAGAAGAAACCAAAAAGACAAAGTTGGAAAGAGATTCTGTAGCTGTCTCTAAGTACAGCGGAGAAGGGTGGCCAAACTGCTAGCAAAAGCTCTTGGGAGTGCAAAGGCTAAGCAAGGATAGCCTAAACAAACTTGAACTATGCACACTTACCCATTTTCATAAATCTTGCATACAAAGTAACTACACAAAGTAGCTTGATAATCATCATTAGCAGGAACTGCTCAGTATCTCACTGGGGTCAAACAAGACTGCTATTCCAACAAACAACTTCGCTTTCACAGTTGCTTAACTGGTGTCTTACCAGCTGTGCTTTATCCATTAAATATAAATTTCTAAAGTCTTTCTTAAAATCCACCTCTTCCAGTTCCACAAGCTTCAAATCCCTCAGCCTGTTACACCAGAGCTGCAAACACCTGATGGCCTCTACACTTCTTGAATTCTATCTACCTTGTTTAAGCAACATGCTTAAGTTATTTCTGAATATTTCCCCATATTAATTCTGAATTGGTGTTAATTGGTAGAAGTAATTTCAGAACTACATAGTTTGTTGCATTTTATTTACCTAAAAAGTGTTCTGATGATTATTTTTTTCCTCATTTTTCTATTATAGATTTGGTATTTTAGCTCTACAATTACTTGGCTATGATTTAACATCTGGAAAAAACACCACACCACTTAAGACTGATGTATAATTGTTCATTAATGGACCATTACTTGCTGCCTAAAAACATCTTGCGAATTAAGCAATGCAATGCAATACAGTAACACATTTCCTTTACAAACTCCCCATGTTCTCCAAAACCAATTTCCTGTTCCTAGGATAAACAATATTTATACTAAGTTCATTCCCCAGGGCTCACTTCAACCTCAAAATACAACCCTTGTAAAATGCAACCAGAGGTTTCTGAGTGATGCTACAGCCCAGTACAACCATACCTTGTGCTCCCTTAAAGTCACTTTGACCTCAAGTTTCTGAAGAATGTAAAAGTCTCTTAACTATGGTTTGACCATCATAAACATCACTTTAGCTACAGTTACAACCAAGAAAGTTATCTTCCTCCTTTCTCCAAGCATTTTCCACCACCAGAGGCTGTTTTGCTTCTCCAGTTTTACTGGAAATCTGGAGGATTTTGATGTATTTTGTAAATCACTTGAGCTGTATTATAGGAAGAGATGCACCTCAGGCCTGCTGGTTTTGCTGTTGCTGATGAATGTTGCTGCCTTTGTTGAATAATGGAGTAGGTTTCTTCATGCTTTTAATTTTGGAATTCATGCTCAGCAACCCCAAACCAAAAGCAAATATTGTCTGATGAATTCAGACATTTGCTTAAGGAACGTAGTACATGTTTTTGTCAAGAAATAAGAACATAGGAGAGATGCTGGAAGCTTTAATTTTCAGGACTGGCTTGAAGTGGAGATCTGGAATGTTTAGTACTTACCAAAGTGGATGGATGAGAAGTATCTTTCATGTTCTTCTGGATGAAGACACTGAGATGCATATAAAGAATGTAGTGTAGTCAGATGAAGGCTAAATTAAAAGCCTTTCACTGCCCCAGTGGCCTGTTGGATGGATTCAACCTTAGAAGCTTCCCTATACTTTCTGAGGTACTCCTCCATGAAGACAGGGTCTCTCTCTCTTCACTTACCTCTTTTAAAGTTATGGGATAATAGCTGGGAGCAGATACAGCATGGATGGGCATGGCCCACCACAGCACACTTCAATCCTCTCTGCTTGAGACACAGGAAGCAAAGAAGAGGAAGGATTTTTCCCATTACTAACCCAAGGTGAGAGCAGCTGGTATGCCAAGTCACACATAAGGAGTGCTGTTTGTAGCATCACAGGAACAACCTGCAGACACTGTGAAACCAGGAGCTCATGAACAGAGCCTGGCCTTGCTTCAGCACAACCTATCACAAACCAAGTGATAAGCCAGCAGAGAAGTCAGCATGTCCACAAGCAAACTGTGTTATGGTTATGTGGTGTTCACTCTTTGAGGGCTTAATAAGAGATATTAGCACTTACTGCAGAAGAGAACAACCAATTAGGAGATCTGCAAGATACTGTTTGATTAAAGCTGCATGGAGATCACAGACTCTTGAACTGACAGACAAACAAAATGATAGCAGACAGAAGTCAAACAGGTAAAAGACGCAGATGGAGAGTTTAGGACAGCAGGCTGAAAAGGAAGGATAACGAGGGCATTGAAAGGCAATGCTAAATTTAGCAAGAGACCTAACTTTCACACCATGATCAAAGTTACTCTGCCCTTTGCAGATTTTCACGCGCAGTACAGTACTGATTAGTTTTCATTCTCAAGGACAATATACAGTTTTAAAATGTCTCAAAACATGCTTTAGGACACTCTGCCCAGTATCTTCCCACAGAGAAGCACATTGCTAATTCTTGATCTAAATGAGGTCTGACATTTCCAATGTGCATTTTAAATGCAGAACAAACCTAGCTTAGAAGCATGTCAGGATTTTTCTTTTCTTACAGCTCTTAAAAAAAAAAGGTTATTACAAATTCTGATGTTGAAATTTGTGTGATCCCTACAAACACTGTCTTCCACTTGTGTTCCTCCTTGCTATGAATCCATACCTGAGCTTCTCACACAAGCTACCACACTGCTGCTCACTGCTTCAGCACATCAGGGATCCTACTTGCTGAGACTCACTACTCCCACCTGCAGCACTTCACAGCTGACTCATTCTGTTAAGAACCACCAGCAAAAGCAGCATCCATTTTTCAGCACAAAAATGAATAAAAAATAAAAGTAAAAATCAATCTCTGGAGAAATGATCTGTATTTGGTTACACATTACTATCACACAGCAAATTGAAGTCTTAGTGAAAAAGCAATTGCCAAAACCCAAGATACTTTCTAAAAACATTGTGCAGGAAATTATTTCAGAAATAAGCTTCTAATATTAAATATCTATAGAGCTAACACACACACAAACTAAGAGACAGAAAGACAATATGCCATACAAAAAATTTATTGACATGAGTCTGGGATGACTGTTTTACATACAAAGGCAAAGCGTTAGGAAACAGTTAATCCCTTCCTCCTCCGGGCTTAATTTGAGAAAAACGCTCCTTTGGAAATTAGAGGCATGACCATGTCATTGTCCAAGTTCTCCAAACCATCTCCCAGTAACCCAGCAGAAGGCAGCTAAGTCTGATCTCAAGAAAAATCTGCACTTTTCCCTGCCTAACAGGTGAGCTATCTTGACAGCGCACATTTCCACATTCCTACAATTCACAAGGATGTAACTGCAACTACTGTAGAAAGAGGCTGGGGAAATATGCCCTGCATAGAAACTCCCTCACGGGAACATGATCTACCTCAGTAGTAGAGAGAAAAATGACAAAGAGTTAATTTTAACTGCAACTCAAGGATTATTTTACAGCAATTACATCTTAAATCCACAACAGAAATTGATAATTACATAGTAACTCATTGCTACTACATTATCTTGGATAATACTGTAGTTAAGCTTTTGCTCAAACTCCTTTTCAGTAAAATCTGTTTCTGCAAAACACTGTTATTTCTCAGATGATTTTAAAACACTAATGAAGCATATAAAAGTTTTTACAGTATACAAGTAAAACTAAGTTAATAAATGATCGCATTTTCTTCAATTCCATCAAAGAGTCTGAGAAAAATAACTTTTGTTGCATTTCAATTTCTCAATCTCTTTCCTTTTTTAAAAGATGAAAGTTACAAAGGAAATTCATTACATTTTCGATGAAGAGAAGCTTGAGAAAAACAAAATCACAATTCAGCAGGCAGATGATGATGATGAAATCAAAGTATTTAATATGGCTTGTAGCTGAAAGTAATCGATCTGCAATTCCAAACATTTCAGTTATTGCCACATTCACTAATTTTTCATTAAGTGAAGATAAAACGTCTTTAAAATGCATGAACAATAGCTTTAAGCCATTGTTGTACATATTGTGCAACGCATCTGAACCCAGGTTAACATGTGAACTTAACAGAATATATTTATGTACAGTATATACACAAACAGAATCCTGTGGTAGGTACCCCTGAATATTTTCATTTAAATAAGTAATTTTCATAATAAAAGAAGAAAAAACCCAACCATCTATGGAGGAGGCAAAATGCCCATTTCTGAAGTTTAAATCAATATAATTTCCAGCTGATGTACATAGAAATAAAACTGTGGTCCTGTACAAACTTTACATTACAGGGTTACAGTTTGTTTTTAAAAAATATTTACATATTTGAGTACTAGGTTATTTGCAATAGAGATTATATGAACAGAGAAAATTGTAAGATAGGCAGGTTTATTTATTGGATTTTTCTATTTGTTCTTTTTTGTGCAAATTCCAAATCTCTCTTTTTGTGTTATCTGCCTCTATTTGCCTTGTATTACTGCTGCTGCTTTTTTTTAGTATTCTGAGAAGGCTGGGTGACTTTACTTCTAGGAACAGGAAGAAAAGATTTAACTCTTGAAACACCCAGCTCTGTCTTTGATTTACTGTTGCTGCTTTCCACAGTTCGACTGCTGCTGAGAGGACGCATTCCATCCTAAAAATAATAAAAAAAAGTATTTTTTGTATAAATAGGTATCACTTTGACATGAAAAACAACCAACCAACCAGCTCCATAGAACCCTTGTTATTTACAATCTTTTGCAGTTTAATATGAGAGTTTCTTACTATTTGGTGACCAAACCATGGGTCTTTTTTGCTTCTTTGACTGAAAGGAAACATCATCAACGTCTTAGAATACCAAAATAAGGCAATGCGGTTTTTGCATTGCCAGTGAAAAAAAACTTAAATTTGATTCTCAGATGTCTCAATTTCAGGAGTACCAAAAAAAAAAAAAATGCTCTTTCTTTTATTGCTGTGGAAAAATGACAACTGCAGCCGCAGTTAAAAGGGAAAAGTGGAAATTTATAGTTACAAGCAAAAAATCAGGTTCATAGCTTGAATAAAAATATTCAATTTTTTTGGTACCATCAAGGCCATAAATAAGAACAAAATACTCATGAAAAAAATAATACTTCAAGAATGGAACTGGAAATGTTAGTTACATTCTAATCCATAATCATACAAATTGTTTTCTTAAAATTAGATTTTAGCATCTGTCTTGAGGTGATTCATAATGATGGTGTATCCCATAGTCACCTGTGCCCAAAAGTCATTAGTGTATCTTGAAGGTTCCACAGCCAGGAATCTTGTGTGTATGTGTGTGTGTGAATTTGCTTTGGCACTCCTTTTGCAGGACCTGTGCGTGCAGTCTCTGTCCCCCACCCCGCAGTTCGGGAATTGGAGGCTCCATGCCGGCAGAAAAGGGCAGCCGCTGTTAGCCACATCTAGCTGAGAGGATCCAGTCCAGCTGCCCCACCTCGCCTGCCCCTGCCTCTAAAGAGACAAATTCCCTCCATGAGTTTCCAGCCCCCTGGATCCAAAGAACTCCAGTCAGAGCTCCAGCCATCAGGAGCTAAGCTGAATGAGAGATTAAGAGAACAGAGCGGGGGGCAGTGGAGAAAAGACTGGCACCATTTTTCCCTTTGTCTTTCAACCCACGTGGTCAAAATCCAGGGCACCACCTTGGGGGGTGTGCCTGGCAATTTCTGGTTTGGGTCTCTCTTTTTGTTTTGGGGAGTCCGCAGGATTGAGCAGCTTTGCATCTGGTGGTTATGTGCCATTGTTTATGACTGTTACTGTTCTACTTGTTAGTAAAAGATTATTTTTTCACTTAATCCACTTGTACTCATTCCTTATCTGGAACCGGAAGGGAGACAGCTAGACACAGGGGCTTCTCCTTTAAATTGTCTTAAACCAAGACAGCATCTCAAAGTACTTATGCTAAGAAGCTACATTCTTTAAAACTGGACATATTCACCCTTGCCAAATCTAGATATCTGAAGTGCCAAAGTCAGGTATGCTGTCAATTTTGTTCATCTATGTCAAGAAGAAAGAGGTTAGTTAGGCCCTCACTAACACCGATCTTTTAGGAGAGAAAGGAGAAATCAGATCTTGTCTGTTAACATCAGCTGAATCCAGATCCCCCTCTGGGCAGCAATATTAAAAAGTTCATTTTCACCACCAGCTACTACTTTTCACATAAACAGCAGGAACATGAAAACACTATTCATCATAGGTCCTTATTGGTCCTTAATTCCATCAATTTGTTTGCATCCTGGATCAAAGATTTTGCATCTCCTACCAGTTTTGCCTTTCTCCTTCATATACTTGCAAGCATTTTTTCTTCCAGCCAATTAAAAGAGTAGTTAATTATGGGTATGCTACCCTTTTCAAGTAATTTGTCTCATTACCATTGATAAGATCTCCTCTGCTCATGCAGTATTGCTTTTGTTACCTACAGGATTCTCTTCACTTTCAGAAAAAGGATGCTTTTCTGATCTCAAACCCTTCATTTCACCAGTTCTTGCTGATGCATCAGTTCATCGTTGCTACAATTGCCTCTAAAAGTTTGACTTCTGCTTCCAAAGGAGGGTGCTCTTCTAAATTTTTGATAGATTTGTTGTAATATTGACTAAATCTAGCAATAAAGTTTGCAACTCTATTAGATCTCTTTCCCCTCTAGCAGAAGGTTGGGTTATGTTTCCTTCATTTTGGACATTTCCCCCCCAAAATAATTTTTTTTATTCTGTACGAAATCTTTTGACCAAGTTTTTCCAAAAACCTCCCAAGTAGCTAAACTTGTCTACTTGCAAGTCAATAGAATAATGCCTTCTGTTGTTGGCAGGAATTTTTAAAGAGAAAAAAATCACTAGGAAAAATGTACAGTAGGAACTGGTAGGTCAGCTGACTTAGTCAATTATCCAGGCATCACTACTATGTGAAGCTCTGATTTGGGATGCCTGAAAATGTGTTTAGAGAGCTATTCAGAAGGAGTACACCTACTTGTGGATCTGCAAGGTTAAAATTATTTCTTCTACTGGAGACTGTTCTATGGATTTTAAGTAAAATTACAGGAAGTATTCTAACATTCTGAATATTTGGATATGAAGAAATATGATTGCAAGGTCGGTAACTCATCCGACCCTGAGATCAGCTCAGCTGGTCAGAGCATGGTGCTGATAACACCAAGGTTGTGGGTTCAGTTCTCGTACGGGCCATTCACTTAAAAGTTGGACTCGAAGATCCTTGTGGATCCCTTCCAATTCAGAATATCTGTTGATCTGTGAATGTCAGCTCTTTTAAGGCTAATGTGTGCAAGTTAATCAAGTTTCAGGGATATTTCATTGTATCTGCAGAAAATGGTGTCTCTAGAAAACAATTTATTGCAGTCAGATAAAACATCAGGATTGGCCTCCAAAAGACCCATATCAAGGGAACACAGAAGGCCTGGTAAGGGAGCACAGACCACAGATTATGCCCTGGCTAAGATTAATTGAGCTCAGAAGCTCTCTTGATGTTCAAAAATGCAAGGAGCAAAAAAGAAAAGGGAACAAAATGTAACAACAGAGAACAGATAATTTTCCAACAAATGAAAACTAAGCAGGACATAATCTCATCTTTGTATTTAGTAGGGATGGTAGCACCCACAAACAGTAATATAAATTTCTGAAAAGAAGATGATAATAGACTTCCTGTATCTTCCAGTAATATTCATCTTATCTTCCCACTCTGAAACTACTCTGAAGTTACTGAAGTTTTTTTACATAAATAACATAGCAAGATGACTGTATATTTCAGCAAACAGTTAGGTCAAAAATAGGAACTAATACCTTTTAAAAAAATTCCTCACAAACTTTGGAAATATCATGTGTTTTCAATATTTCTGCCCCTGAGAGCTTTGACATCAGAGCAACCAGCAATTTTACATCAAAAGTGGTGCTTTTGCAAACTTATTGAATGACATTAATTGAGGGGAAACAACAAACCCAGTTTTAATTTCTCTTCATATCTGACAGAAATAACTTATAATGTCAATGTAATGTCAAAAATACTTGGCCTAGGGAGATGGCTTTATGTAAAAAGCCAAAACTGAAAGCAAACACATCCGTTGTTTTAATAAATCTTTAGCTTCTATTAAGACACATGAAAGAAACTTGGTATGGTAGTGTAGCAAGTCTCCTAGGAATTATGAGTTTTTTCTTGTAATAAACAGGGCACTGGTTCTTAGGATCCAATCAGAAATTCAGATTTTGGAGAAACTCAAGACACCTCTCCTATCCTAATTAAAACTCATTTCACCTACCTTTTGTGCTGTTGTTTTATTTGGGTTAGTACCACTTGCTGAAAATACAGGAATGTTCTGAGAGTTACTGAACATCAATAACTCATCCTTAGAATCTGCAATCTAAACAAAGATAAGAAAATGGTGATCTTTTTAGTTATTCACAGAGATTATGTTTCAATTTGCCAATTTTTGGAGGCTTGATTTTATTTTCATGGTTTCTGTGCAATGCAATGCATAAATATCCAAAGAACAATCAAAATACCTCTTCTGTACTCTTGAGTGCATTTTTACAAGATGGGAGATAGAGATTTCATATTAACTATTATCAGAGGAAGACTAAACATATATTTCCAGAGTAATACTATTCAGTGGAGTTTAAGTGCAGTCTCCCATTAAATTTTACACAGCCCCCAGGAACATCAGAGAAAGGAACAATCATTTTCTCTTCCTCCTGCCATATTTCTTCCCTACTATTTTTCCTTCCCTTGTCCTATTTTTCCTGACCAGGAAATAACAGATACAGCCTGCTCAACTTGCTGTCCCCACTGAAAACTAGGTATTTTATCCTGGGGCAAGCTGATCCAATTCAATTCTGCAACTGCAAAAGCACTCAATCCCAACCCAGTGGAGGCAGCAGGAACATATTTGAGTGAAAGGGCAAGTTAAAGAGCAGAAGTACTTATTCCATTGGCAGCCTGAAATTACATCACACAAAGCATGCAACAGCACCCCTACTTCTGCAAGGCTCTACTAGGCAGCTGGGGAATTAACAACAGAAATTCCAGCCAAGGATGGTTCCACCCATGGTGAGGAAACTGAACAAAAGACATGACATCTATCTCCTTCCTTATCTAACCCATATTTCCTTGAATTGTCATCAACAAGCAATTACACTTTGCATGTTATTAAACACAATTTTAAGTTGGTTACCATTTCTTTAAGCACACCCCATTCTTTTAAGGACAGCTACAGTAAACCCCTGCTAACTGACTAGTGATTAGCTTGCCAGCTTGGTGCATGTGACTCATGCATGTACTGTAAATACTTTAAGAAAAACAACCCAAAACAAAACACTGTAATAAAGAGTTTCAATAAATAGGTTGAAAAAACTTCCCAAACACAGTATTTCTTTTTTTAATAAAAACTTGGTTGTCTTCTAAGAATAAACAGAATACTTAATAAAGCAAAACTAATGGAACTGCTGTTCAGGGAAATCCTAGAGGATGTCATACACAGCCTAACTGGACAATAGCCTAAGACTGACTCTATCTGTGTTTCAAAAGACATGGAACAGCTGCTCCAGTGTGAACACAGCCTGCTGTCACAGCCATCCACTTCAGCTGTGCTAGGAGGAAAGATGAAAAAGAATAAATGGCTTCAGCCACAGGGAAAGCTGCATGGTATTTGCATAAAAGGAAAAATGAGAGAGATCCACAGCTCCACACTCTGAACACACACAACAGCTTCCCGGTGGGAGCAATGATAGCATGAAACACAACAAGGGATCAGTAATGCAGGGATGGCTGTTCTCAGAGAAGTGGTCACAGCACCAAGCCTGACGGAGTTCAAGAAGCGTTTGGACAATGCCCTCGGGCACATGGTGTGACTCCTGGTGTGATCCTGTGCAGAGCCAGGTGTTGGATTCAATGATCCTTGTGTGTTCCTTCCAACTCAGGCTATTCTATGATTCTATGAACTTAGAAATTCCATCCTCCACTGCAAAAAAATCTCTACAAGAAAAATTGGTGAAGGTGTAATTTAAAATAGTATATGTTGAACTAGAACACTTACCCTCAAATGTATAATTTATTAGTTGACTTTGGCTTATTCCCAAATAATTGAATAATTTTCTTCAGTTCAAGCAGGGCTTGTAAATTAAAAATTTATTTTAAACACATAACAAACAACTGAATATGGTAATGCAGTAAATTATTTAAAAGCCTTGTGTTTACCTTGCTTATATCAGGCTCAGATTTGCTGGAACACATACTTTGAAGTTCCTGCACAAGATCTACTTCATCATCAGAACCAACAGACAGCCTTTGCTCCAGGTTTAATGTTCTCAAATGATCCTTCTCTGAAGATCTGGTTAAAAAACCCAAACAAACAATCAGAGAGAACATTTAAATTAAGATATTATACAGAATTTAAAAATAAATATTATAAACAACTCAAAAATAGTAATTTTTTTCCAAATGACCTTTATTACCACAAACAAAACCAAAATGGTATCTGATGAACCGACAGCAGTAGTTGTCAATCATTATCTCATAATAGATCTTTCTATATAAATTATTCTCTCTATTCTGAAAATCTAACACAGGATTCCTCTGTCTAATATTTTCAAAGACTCCCCTCTTTATTCCACTCTCCTTTTTGGAAATAATTCCAAACACTTAAAAAAACTTCTGGCATATGGGAAGCATAAATATTCTATTTTCTCTGCGCCTGTGAATAAGGTAGAACCGAGGTTTCAGACTGAAGTAAAGTCTCAAATGCAGTTCCCTCTAGCTAATTCATACACTTTCTCGGGGAAACTCTGTATCATTTGGACTAAAGTGCATGTACTGTACCATCCTGAATTGTCATTCAGCAAGCTGAAATAGCCAGAGGAGTTCTTAAAATACAATGCCAGTTGATAAAGGCATACAGTCAACTTTTCAAGGCAGAGTAAGTGTTACATAATAGTCTTAAATCATAGACTATTCTGTTACATAAAAAGACATGTAGTGCTGCAAGGTTTGAAATACAGAAATGGATTCTAAAATTATATCAAAGTACATAAATTTTATTTCTTTTCAGAAATGAAAATTAAAAATACTTCCTTTCTGCAGATATGGGACCAAAACATTACCAAAAAAATGATTAATCTATTCATTATAGTGTGCTGCTTTACAACAGAATGCTATCACCTTCCTTTTTTGCAAAGTGTCACAAATACCAGAAATTAAAACTTACTTTGTGGTGAGAGAAGCTCTTTTCTTACAGTTTGGGTGCAACACAGTCTTAGATTCTATACCTGCACAAAAGAGAGGTTGACTTGTTAGTGTGTTACCATGTGCATTGACTTCTTTACTCTAAAATCTGTGATAAACAGGGATAATGTGTTCCCATTTACTAACTAATTATGTCAATAGAGTCTGTCAAAGATCAGAATACATCCCTTGAAAGTGTTCAGTGTAGCATTAGAAACTGCTAAAATGGCAAATAGGGCATGAGTTGCCTAAGCTTTTGTGAAAGAGAGAACATGAGGTTTCTGTGTTGGGCATTTGAACCACCCTTACTGGTTCTCCCCAAGAGAAATTGCTTGTCAACAAGAAAATATTTAAGTTTGCTTCATGGAGGTAAAATCAAACAAGACAGCATTTGATTCTGACAGTCCGAAATAGACAACTACTAAAATTGATCATTCCATTTTTAACTTACATTCACAGATACTAACTGGATTCCAAGAACATTCTCAGGTACAAGATACAACATCAACCATTCTACTTCAGGTTATGTTCATTATTTCTTAAATCCTCTTAGTGGGATTAGGTAAATTCACAATTTAAACAGAGAACTGGCAATCAGGACATTAGAGACGCAGTCAGAAAAAGAAGACTTCTTTCTGAACAAGGGCTGAAGAAATGAATAGCTCATTTTAGAGCTGCAAAGTAGCAGGCATCAAGTCTTTTTTGGTCTTTTGTATATGAGGCAATTGAGGCTAGAATCTTACTGTTCCTAAAGTGTGCGTGTGTAAGCTTTCTTCTCTCTCTTCCTAAATCTTCCCTCTGAAGTAGTTACCTTCATTTTCAGAAAGCAAGTACTTTGATCTTTTTCCCTGGAAGTTTTTTTTTCTGTTCGATATTGTATTTAGTTACAATATTACTAAGTTTTCCTTCTAGAAATACGTGTTCTTTAGAAGAATTACGTTGCTTCTGAATATATACAGACAGTATCTCTGGGTAATAAACTGCTTGTTATATGACTTACGATCTTGAAGTGAAAAGATTTTTCAAAAGTGTCAGCCACTAATACAACTTTCACATTTATACACATGCACAGACCCAGTCATATAAAGCCTTCTTTATCAAGCAACATACTGAAGATGATTTGGAAACTTCTTGAAAACCTTACAGTATCTGTGACTACACAAAATTCTTTACATTTATTTTTTGCAATTAAAGTGAAAACCAAATCAAAATCTTCAATTTAAACCCAAAGATCTCTTTCTTCCACTGCAGGGCTTCTAGATTATTCTACTCAATTTTTCTAGTAAGACTGAACAAGGGATGCATGATCTGGGGAGGAATGCATTAATTTATTTTTACCTGCATTCACTCAGTAGTAATTATTGTAGTAAAGTTAAAAAGTAAGTATAAGGAAACTCAGAAAAGTATGTATACTGTAAATTTGGAGCAAATCTAAGGAGTACCGATAAAGTAATGAAGCTTTCTCTCATCTGCTATTGGCGAAGAGACTGATAGAGTGTCATTCCACACAGTCAGAGGTGGAACCACTGCTTATAATTCCACCATCTGAGCCAACCTCATTATCAGACAACAGAAAGGACATTAGAACAACCAAACTTAGTTAGGACACCTCACAGTCACACAGAAGCAATTTTGGGGGGGGGAAAAAGTAAAAAGTTTTTTACTGGTGAACATAAATACAAGTGTCATTTAATTGACAAATTTTAATTCATGATGTAGGAGAAATGTTTGATTTGCATCTACACAGTTTAACTCCCCACAACTTTCAGAACTGAAAATAAAAAGCTTTATTTACCTCCAGTATTTGTCTCCTGCTTATTCCATGACTGGGAGGACAAATGGCCTGACTTCTTGCGAGGACTTGTGCTCACTTTTCTCCAAGAAGCATTCTCACCTCTTTTCTTACTACAATTTTTGTAGCTTGAAGCCACAGATAAAGGAAAATTTCCTCCCTTAAAATCTGCTATATAATTATCTAGCTCTGAAACAAAAGTAAAAACAGTGTTAAGAAGAATTGACTGTTGCAAATGGTTCTTCTTGGAGTACCTTATACAACTACTTAGTTTAATGACTGTAAATGCTTTTAACCCCACCACCTCCCTTCAGAACTACAGTTACGTTTTGTAGAAGTTTTAAAAATGGAAGGAAGCAGTTAAAAGCCCCAGTTCAGCAAAGTACAATTACTTGGCTTTCAGACAGTTCACTCTTACCTGGTCTGGGTAGAGGACAGCCATGCAAAACAGCTTTATTTAGCAAGATACTGAGAGCAGCTTTAACAACAGCCTGTTGCCCTTGGCTAGGATTTTTTTTGGCTATTGCTTGTCCTGGTACAGATGGTCTTTTCACAGAGGCCCTGGAGAGTATGGCTTCTTGTACTCTGGGAGCTATCACAGCATTCCATAGCTTGGACATCCACCTGTGGTACAAAACCAATCCTTTAACTTTTATACTTTGGTATAAATTTTATACTTTGGTAACATATCAGATTTTGTATTTTCAAGAAGCACCCCATTTCAGAGAGGGACTGATACTATTTAAGGTAGGGTTTACTTGTTTGTTTTGTATGAAACTATTTGATCTAAATTTCTTTACGTTGCCTTGACAAACTTACCTCCTGATGCTTTTCCTCCTTCAGATAGGGATTATAAAACATCCTTTTCATTTTAAGGCTAAAGAAATGTCCCAGAAAGATGAGTGTCTATGTATATACAAAAAATTTATTTTAAAAATTGCATGGAGAAATTCTCATGCTTGCAGGTGTTCATTCCTAGCCTATTTGCTGCCAGCATGGGAAAAAGGAGGTATTGACTTATGGTTGTACCCCCCCTTCCAGTATTCTTCTATTTCCAAACTTGTGCAGTTTACAAGACATTTCGATTCATACATCTGCCTTGCTCTCACTCTCTCCTTTCGTTTATTTGTTCTACGGTGAACTGTGTTTCCAGGATGCTGTGGATTTTCCAGGTTGTCTGGTTTAGAGACTGGGTCTGATTTTGATTCAAAAATTTGATTAAAAGGGACACGAGTCTTCTGTGACTTTTGCTTTTCTAAGAGAGAAGCATTATGTTGTATTAGCAAAGAAGTGAAAAATTTGTGTTGGGGAAAAATAAATGCTCTTTCTTATAACTTAGGAGTTCTCTGGGATAAAGGCTAGGAATTTCAGACTTAAGGCTCAGCTCACATCTACAACAGACACTGAGACAATCTTTTTTAAACCAACTCCAACTCTTTTTGCTTATTCTTATACCCTCTTACAGGAGGAAGATGGTAAAATTGAGTCAGACGGTTTACATTAAAGGTCTGTAAGAAATTATAGGCTATCACGCTATGTTCAGCTTCGCAGAAATCCATTCAGAAAATGTGAAGGCTAAAACGTCTTTTTGACTTAAATGGACCATTTTGCTGGATACATTGATACACTGAAGCCATCTTATTGCCTAAAATATTATAACGACCTTCTGGGGTTTTTTTTCCATTTTTTTAAAATTTAGAATGCATGAATTATTGAAAGACGTATTTTTGATCAGTTGTGAAGCATAAGATTGAGAATTTATGATATATAAATACTCAAAATACTTGTATAACCTTGATAAAGTTACATTTCCTAGAAAAATAATTAGTATAGTTGTTAAAATACAACGTAAAATGTGTATTGGAGATGTTCCTTGAAGCTTCCTTAGCATAATGTTTTAGATATTATTCCATATAGTTACAGTCTGCATCTGCTAGCTGAGCTGCCAAAATAAACAACTTCTTGTATTTTAGTCATAAAGAACCACCTCTTTCAATTTCTGCCTATGTAAGCTTTCAACATTTTGCAATACGGCCAGTATAAATGCTCAGAAGTGAACACTGCAAAGAGAATTAATTGAGGCCATTCTATCTAAGAGTTAATAACTGATGGGGATGCTCTATAAATAAAATTCCAACCTGGTATTTAAATGCAGTTTTAAGTTTGTGCTCATGTTGATCAAGTCCCCCATTCTTTGATATAGCTGATACTTAGGAAAGGTATAGCACACCCCTGCCCCGATAAAGGTCTGCAAGGTGTAAGTTGTTCCTGTTGGAACATCATCTTCATTTCCCTAAGTCTAAACGAACAAAAAACGTAGTTAAAATTTTCTTCATTTATTCACTCTACTCACCAAAACAGGTGAAGCTACACAAAACTCACAGCAGGGAACGATTTCCTGTCACATGCTCTCTCTGCCCTGCTGCTGCTTCTTCCTCTTGTCTCATGCTAACACTGAGCCCAGAGTGAACCCAGTTTGCAGATAGCTGTCTGCTGTCCTAATGAATTGGACTGACTCAGAGAAGCGTTACTAAATGCAAAAAGCAGCAGAATAGCACAATGGAGAGGAAGGGCAAGAGGACAGGAGTAGTTAATTAGATTGAAATAACATCAACCAGTGAGCTGCTAATTAAAAGCTATTTAATACATGACCACACTGTTTACATCATGCTGCTAAACTAAAAGTGTCCAGTAAGAGTTCACTGGAGCTGTGCTTTTAAATTGTTTATTACTGGACAAAAACGACATTAAAATGAGAAGTCAGATGGCATATGGCTACAATAAAGGACATTTTAGGGTTGTACTCAAAATAAAGCACTGTGAAACCAGCCTGAGTTACACTGAGGAGAAATCCAAACTCAGAAATGTGTAACTAAGATATCTAAAGAGTAAGTTTTTCTGTCCTCTAATAATGCCACTGCAATAAATAAATGATTAAAACATTTCAGAGGACATGATTCAAGAGGAAGATGGGAGATAGATGCATGGTATGCTTTCCTTATTCTTTTTTTATTTCCCAGCACACATAAAATTTGAAGTCAATACTACACCCATATTTTGACTTTGATAATTACTCTAAAGGTTATCTAATCCATACTTTTAGAGAATAAAAAGGAAAATGAACAAGCAAAATGCATCACGATCTGCAGACAGAAAATGAGACAGCCTCTGCACATGCTAAGCAAAGGCTCCTCATGTGTTAAGCAAAGGCCACTGGAAGAACCATTGGCAGAAACTAGTACAAGAGAAGGAACAGAAGTAGTGACCTGCCTGGTGAGAAAAGTTATGTCACATTTCCAGAAACCAATGGTATACTTTGAATTCTGAATAAGTTTGAATCTTAATTAGGGGCTCATTATGTTTCTGATATAGCCAAACAACATCTTAGTGTGAAATTATTATCATTTAAAATTCTGTAACTATTTCTTTTGTCATTTGCTAGCATTTGGAGTTGGAACGTGATCAGGTGTTTATGAAATTGTAGGCAAGAAAAGCCAAAATTTCTGTAACTTTTAATTTTTTTTTTATGTAACTGGCCAGCATGCCATATGTATAACTAAATGTATATACCTGCCCTACTTACTAAGATAATGTATCTCTAAACTGTATGCATGTTTTAGAATTATACCACATATTTTAAAAAGTGAGAATGCGTTCTCCAAACTTCCTATATACACAACTTCGAAAGGAGACTTTACCAACTTTTCAAGCTCAGAATTTTTGAATCTTTTAACCTCTGTGTCAGAAAATAAATGAAACATCACAAGAAGACTGACTTTTGCACAGTATTAGACACCCATTTCCCACTCGTGTCCTTCAGAATTGCCCTTCTAGTAATTAAATAGCCAACAGAAGTTTAAAACTTTCAGCCACTTCTACTGAAATACTTTCTTAAGGTTGCTGAGTCAGCAGGGTTTTGGGAGAAACACAACTACTACATTTGTGATAAGTATCTAGTTGGCACTGAACAGCATCAAACAGGAAACAGAAATCTTACTTGACTGTTGCTTGGCTGTGCCCTGGAACCACAGGACAAGAGAAGAAATGCTCTGGCCCCATAAGTGCTTCAGGTGCTCCTAGACGTGATAAGCAAGAGTTCAGCTGGTGCCAGACAGCAAGAATCCAGTCTATGATCTTGCACACGGGATCACATGGAGGAGGTACTTTGCCTCTGAACTGAAGGGAGAAAAGATGTTTGACATGGCCTAAGACCAGAGCTGCGAACACTTTCCTCGAAACCCCAGGAAGGCTTGGGGTTTTTTTTATTGCATGTGTTGCTATTAAAAGATCAGGAACAGTCAAAACCAGGTCAAACCCTTTTATAGAATATATTGACATCTTACTGTATTAAAACTTATTTTCCCAACTACACTTCAAAAGATATATCCTTATGAATAAACTGACATGCCTTTACTTTCTTGTGGGAAACTGAGAGAAATTTTGGTAGCAGTGCTTTTTCTACAGTGTTTAAGATTAGGATTACAAGAGATACCTACCATATACAATGCAATGTATATGATACAAATAAGGCATATGAAAAAATGCCCAATCACACTGAACAGGAATATCTGATCCAGACATACTCTCAGTGGATTTCCATACTGATTTTAGATCTAGGAGCAATGAAGGAAAGATGTCTTCCTCTAAGACTTGCGTTTTTAGTATGCCTTGTTAAGGGCAAATTATATAGTGCCAGAAAAATCTCCTGTTTCCTCTGACTTCAAATTACAGTCTCCATCATCCTAATCCTACAATTATCCTCTGTAATAGTTTAAACTAAAGAAAGCATTAAAAGATGCACCAGGGTTAGTAATTGACAGCACTGAAGCCAGAGTCTCTTGACAGAGTCTACAGGTGAACTTAATGTAGAAAAACATTTAAACTGTTCCCATATATCCTAATAGTTCAAACTAAGGGGAAAAGAGCTTTTCACCTGAAAACATGAATATTAAGGCACAAACAAGGTATCATAAAACAGGGCAATGAACTTTGAAATAGTCTATGGTTCTAAGAATAAATGTGCTTCTACTTTGCTTTAGATTTCTAAAACAGATTAATCTTTCTTCTATTTTTGACTTTGGAATCCACTATTTTCAGTCCCGTATCAACTGGCATTTGAGTTTACATGTGGCATGTGTATGTGTATCAAAAAATGTGCTACCACACTGGGCATTTCAATATTTAATTAGGGAAGATACAGGAAGACACATGGCTTTTTTCTCCAAATAGCCACCATCTGCATATATGCTTGAGAAAAAATAAACTTAATGAGATTACTACCCAAATTCCGTGCAACTTCAGTCAGAGGGAGGGGCCTATTACATTGTCAAATTCTAACCTATGAGAGTAAGGATTTCTTTCAAGCCTAAAAAAAAAAACGCCTGAAAATGACATCTGTTATGTGATGCTGCAAGTTCTTGTATCCAAACCAGTTTGGCAGAGTCTGTCTAATGCAGCCTTTGACTATTAGCAAGTCCTAACTGAAAAAACATAATCTAAGAAAAGTAGTCTATTAAGAGTTTCATAGATTTCACATGATTCCTTTTTTTTTAATTCTGTATTCCTGTTCTTGCAATTAAAGAATACTTAGGAATGTTTCTAAATTTCCTCATTATCCTGGCTGAAATGTTTCATTACCACACATTTCCTCTTCAGGATCTCTTTGAATCAGTAAGCTTTTATAGATGAGAACTGTGGCAAAGGGCACAGGAGATGACATCCCCAAGGATAACCAAGATACATCCAGCTGAACAGTCAGAACTGACAGTAGGTCTGTTATCCCACAACAGGACTCTTTATTACTGACAGTTTTTTCTATTCCTAGAACAATCTCCCTTTTTAAGCCCGTTCAAAACTGCTGCCAAGATTATCTTCCTATGCAGCTGTTTTGATTCAACACCCTCTGCCAATGTCGAATACTGCCTGACTGTTGGTAATAGCTGCTATCACGCTCAAATGGTATTACAAGTAACTTTCTAAAGTCCACAATTCTTCTTTTGCCTACATCTTTCTTTTCATTTCCCATCTTCATTTATTTATTAATTTTAAAACAGACATCCTATATTTATTCCCTTTTGGACTTTTGTTCTAGCTTCAGCAGACCTATTGGCTCAAAACAACTTTTCTAATTACGTAACTTGCCCCTCTTTTGATTTGAAAATCATGGAAAGTATTTTTTCTGCTTAAAACTTAGACAAAACACATATATGACTATTTTATTTTAGATACTGAGAATAAATTCTTCGAGAAAGAGATCTGATGTCTGTTGAACTGATTCTTACTATCATTCTTCGGTAGAAGTTGAAAAAAATTACTGAAAGATGTTTCACACAGTGGATGGGCAAGTAGCCACAGTATCATTGTCTGCAACCAACCAATACTTTATGCTAATCAGTCATGGCCACATACCTTTCAATGAAGCCAAGCACAACATTTCCAGATACACAGCCTGTATCTTCCTAGAAATGAGCGGTTTTTTTCCTGAAACAACTTAAGTTATCTGCTCTGCTTTTGGCATTACCATCGTACATATATCACAGACCTAGGGATGAACCTAACTGCTGAAGCTGATTTGAGTTCTTACCTTGTTTATAACTTTCCTCCTCAAAATCCTCTGAAGCAAGCCTCGCATTGGCTCCCCATCCCACCTAAGCTGAACCCAACGGAAATGCTGCTGAACCAGCAGGTCAGAGCCATGAAGATGGCACTTTGCGATGGTCCCCAGTAAAAAGCAGTTCTCATGAAAGTAAAAAGCACCAGAAACTCCACTCGCTAAAAAGGAATCATAAAACACTTAACTGAAACACTCAAAGCCTTGGCATGATTTCATATAAAAGCAAGAAGCAGCAACATAATTAAAAAGGAAAAAAAACCCACAAAACACCATAAATTAGCTTAAAAATATGCTCTCTTTGTTAAGGACAACTCTTCACATTAGAATATAAAAACTGAACAAATAACATTTTTCTCCTGTTCCCTGTTTGTTGTATATTACAATAGAACTGTACTGTAGTAAAATCATTTCTGCAATCCAAGTTCTTCAAATACCTCTTTGAATAGTGCAGGGATTTTCTGAACTTCGATTCTCAAGAGGTCCTAGAAAATCTCCTAGTAATTCAGATAAAGAAGCTCTCTCCAGATTTTCTAAAATCACAATTGTTGTCTTGTTTACAGGAGGCTGTTTCACTGGGATCAGACAAGCTGAAATAGAAAAATCCCATTAATGTCTACTTAGGAAAATTTACTTCTATTTAAGTACACAGAATTTACCACTACTAATGCAACAAAGGATTTTTAAAACGTTTTTTTCCTTTTTAACTTGTTTATAGGAGCAGACAGACTGGATAATAAGTTTAAAATTGAAAGCATAAAATCAAACAACAGAAAGAATATCATACTGTATATTAAGAAAAAAATTGAAAGCTGTGATTAAAATAAATTCCTGAAATGGCTATAATAGGATCTTCATAGATAGGAAAGATTTCAGTACACTGAATACAAATACAACAGAAAAGACAGAAAGGACATCTTTAAACATTCTTTCATTTGCTGTAATACATCTTAAACTTTTAACATGTACTCTTTATACCATGTAGTGATAAAAGGTTTATAAGAAACTTTATCATTCTGTGAGATAGTAGCAAACAAATAGGCAATCTTCTCTTCAAAACTTCCTTCAACATCTTCAAGAACCACTCAAATAATCAGAGCTAGTATGAAGCAAACCCAGTAGCACCTGAACCTAATAGGCATTAAAATGACATCTATATACTTTTTCACATTTTAAATATTTTCCTTTCGTTTTCTTGACTTTAACACCTTATTGCTGAAAAAAGACACAGATTTGCAAGTGTTCTTGTAACACTAAATCCCAGGTGAATGTTTTGTAATACATATATAAAACAAAACACTTCTCTGGACTATATTGTGCCCTGCATTGTTTCAAAACCTTTTGAAGGTGGTACTAACAATGGTCATTAATGAAATTGACATGTAATAAGACAAAACTTACAGTAACTGATTGTATCTGATCATTGCTATTTATTTGCAATTTTCTGACTATTACTGCCCTGTTTTACTAAGAGGCTACAGCTTGAGAGGAGGGAGGACAAGTACCCTATCTATGTCTGATGGATTAATTTAGAGAATAAGTGCTCTCTTAGGAAAGGAGATGCAGCAGAACAACAGGGAAAGAAGCTGGCAGAAAAATGAGAGACTCAACCAGCAGTACCATGCTGAAATGCAAAACCAGACTATTAAAAAGAGTGTGTTGTTGACACAGAGCAAAACATCCAAAAGAAGCAGCTTTCCTAAGAGATAGTGGCCAGTAAACAAACCAAACTATGAGTGACATTCTCGCCTCCAGGCCAAACACCAAAGCTTAGCTGACTTCTGACTAAATGGTCTCCTCTCCCACCAATATGATGGCACTGAAAATGACATGGGGGAATAATCACTGGCACAAACCATCCTGTGAACTGTGACCAGGATTTCCTTAGAGAACAAACTGCCATAGACTGAAGTTACACCAGGCAGTATGTGAACAAACAGAACAGAGCAATGCATGGCATTGCACAACCTGATAGGATGGCTCTGCTTTTGTTCATGAGCACAGACTGTAGACCTTCAGTTCTGATTCAGAAGATCTGAACCAGAGCAATCAACTTTTAAAGGATCACGAACAAAGGGAAAAAAAGAATGAGACAGAAATAAATATTAAAAACTATTAATTTTACTTAAATGGCATGAACTTTTGACAGAGCTCCTAACTGGGAGCTGTGTCACACTCAGCTCTACTTCACTTAAGACTCATATCATTTGGCCCCAAGCACCTGAAAAATGATGGTTTCCATTAAAACATGCCATCTGCTAAGCAAAATGTTTTTATGTATTTCTTTACTTTGCACCATTAAAAATTTTCCTACAAATCACCAAAATTAGTCCTGCTGATAATAACTTACCATTACTGATGAACAGTTCTGCAAGTTGCTCCTTGGAGAAACCAGCATCCACTTCAACTTTAACAATTTCACATGTAGATCCTACAGCCACTTGCTTTTGCTGTGTTGAAAATTTATATATTTGGTGAAATAGTGAAAACTCTGATTTATGGACTAATTTACTTGATATATTTGTGCAAATACCTTCATGCAGGCCGCTATCTGATATGCTATATAATCTTGCAAACTTCCTTCTGGACCATGGAAAATGACATTACGGTATTGTTCCACCTGCAGACAGATAAATATAAATATTTACTTCATAAATCATTCTTGGAAGTTCAGACTTGGATTTTTTTTTTTTAACCTTTTTTTAATCAGCACCTAAAAGACAGAATTCTTTGATTTGCACTACTGGAGTTGCTAATCCTTACTATATTAGTTTCAAGGTAGACAATATTTGCATACAACATCTTGAAAACATACTGATAAATTTGTATCATAACTCGTAAAACTACATAGCAAGGTATTTTGTTATAACAAACTTTAAAATTTAAAAAATCCATTTGGGAAGAATAAATTTAGTAATCACAAATATTTTCTTGGTTTTGAATTAAAATATGTACATCAGAATGATGCCAAAATCATCAGTTTAAGTCACTGCTAACTTAAGGACTGAGGACTTACTGAGGACTTTATTTTTAGTAGAAATGGGATCATGTTATCAGTATGGTAGAACAAATTTTTTTTTAATCTTAACTCTATCTTACCTCTAAAAGGTCAGTAAGGGAATACACTCATATCTCTGTGCAATATTGCTGAATACAGCAGAAACCTGTTGCATGTTCTCCTGACAACATAAAATACTATCCAAGGACACAGCAGAAATTAAGCAGACTCTAAACTAATTCTGATTTGATGCAATGTTAGAAGAAATGAGCTATGAAAATTATCTCATATCATTCAATTATCCTTACATTTTGAGGTATTAAATAAACGGTGTTATAGGAGATTTCTATATAAGCTACTAATAAAATTCAAGTCTCAAATAATTGCTTACATGAATGTTATTCTAATTTACTTTATCCTCAAAAAGTGGAATGAAATAACTTTGGAAAGCAATCTGATATCACAGAGCTTTTAATATATTTTTAAGTAGTTCAGTTAATCGGCAGCTATTTAAAGAAGAAAGTTAAAGCCCTCACAAGACTAAAGTTAAAGGGTAAATTTAGGGGGAACTTTATTTTAAAGTAACAGCTTTCATCCCATTTCATTTTTTTAGAAGTCTTGATGTTCTTTCACACAGCAAGAAACTGATTTTAGTCAACACTATTACAGAAATATTTTGACAAACAATTAGCATGCAGAGAGAAGCTAGCTTAGTACTGACCAGGCGGAGGTAATTCTGAAGTGTCTGAAGATGGATCATGGATGCGTAAGTCACACTGTTTAGACAGCCTTCTTGAGGTCCTTAAAATGAGATGTACAAGTAACTTTCCTAAATCTCTCATGTTTACATGCATGTATGACTGATACACATGATTTTCATGCAGTATTTTACAGTGACCTTTTAAAACTAGAGGGTACGCAAATTAAAATGCTGAATAAATGAAAGGCATTTATCCAGCACCACAGATTCACGGATATCCATGACATAAGCAATATATATACTACTATATGACTGAAAAAGGCAGTAGGACTTTCATGTACCATCATATTTTCTAAATGTTGTAGACACTTTAAAATCTAGTTAAACAATTAATTGGATATGATATTTCTAAGAATCAAGCAACACTGAAGAACAAAACCAGTAGCAAACGACTCTCAAATTATGTATTTAATAATGAGTGTCTTAAAATTGAAAACTGAAAAATTATGACTTGAAAATTACCAAACAAAAACACTGTGATATGCTCAGCTCTATTGTTCTTCAAAAAGTCCCATGGTGGCTGGGAAAAAATCTGACCTGTTGACCATGAAACGTTTCCTGTTAAAAAGAACAAATAAAAGAGAGATTCCTTGTATATATATATAAAGTGTCCTATACTCAAGCACAGTCGCTTGCTTACAAAGATTAAGTGCAAACACTGACAAATTTGACAAACAAACCAGTCCCATGTATGAGATATACTAAATCATGCTATTATTTGATGTACGACTGAAGATATTAGTGTTTTCTGCCAGCTGAGATACAAGTTAAACAGCTAGCCTGTCTTTACATCTTTACACATAAAATAGAGTAAAATAGAATAATTTGCCCAGTCTAATGTGACTAGGGTTCAGTTTTGCTGATGGGAAGGTGGAGGAAGGAAGGAGATTTAAGATGAAGTACAAGGATTTTCAGAAACCTATACAACTGTTACTAAGACTACGACATTTTGGCCAATTTCTCATAGTTTTAAAGATTTCTCTTTTTTACCTTGCTAAGTGAAGTTACATAAAACAGCAGCTCTGTTTACCTATGCCGGTGACTTACAGTCTGTATTTACTGTATAATTCTGGATGTAATGTAAAGAAGCAATGCAGGCTTTGAACTGTTTTTGTAGAATCACAGAATATCCTGAGTTGGAAGGGACACATAAGGATCATTAAAGTTGAACTCCTGGCTCTGTACAGGACATCCCAAGAGTCACCCCATGTCCCTGAGGGCATTGTGCAAATGCTTCTTGAACTCTGGCAGGCCGGTGCTGTGACCACTTCCCTGGGGAGCCTGTTCCAGTGCTCAGCCACCCTCTGGGTGAAGAACCTTTAGCTAATATCCAACCTAAACCTCCCCTGACACAACTTCAGGCCATTCCCTCAAGTCCTGTCACTGGTCATTACAGTGAAGAGATCAGTGTCTGCCCCTCCTCTTCCCCTCATGAAGAAGTTGTAATTGCAATGAGGTTTCTCCTCAGTCTCCTCCAGCCTGAACAGACCAAGTGACCACAGTCACCCCTCACATGGCTTCCCCTCAAGTCCCTTCACCATCCTCATCCCTCTTCTTTCGATGCCCCCTAATTGCTTTTGCTTTTATTGTGGCATCCAAAACTGCACACAGCACTCAGGGAGAGAATTTAGTTTCACCTGAGATACTGATTTCTCCTCTGGAGTACTAAAAGTACTAAAAGACTAATTAACATAGGGCCTCATGAACCCCAAGATTATATTAAAGTGTGTAATTAATTGTGCCATACACACAGCTAAAAGTAAGGAATGCTTTCATGCCAGCCCTGTTCAAAGTTTCATATCTAGTATTGGTCTTTCTTAGTCTAAGCTTTAAAAGATGCAGTAATTCAAAGATATTTTTTTATCTTACTTAGAAGATTTCACAAATTTGAGAACATCCCCAAATTTTGCTTTTTTCATTAACACCAGTATTGATACCTAGTTTGACAGAAAATATACTGCTTGCACTGAGGCCAATGTTGGATTCTGCAGCACTACTAAATGACACGTCTTCTAGGCTCCTCCATCCATCAGAAGCGATTGCTTGGAAATGGTTTGTCACTGCCTGACTCACTGCTTTTGAAAAATCATCCCATGATGTCTGCTTGCGGATATTTAAAGCACAGATTGTATCAAATTCCTCTGTACCACAATGGACTGGTTCAATGCCACTGACTGAAATCCTTACAGGTACATTAAGAGCATCTGTTGAAAAACAAAACAGCAACAATGAGAGAAACTGTAAAACTCAATTTAAAATAATCCCATTATTATAAACCAGTAACATCTAATATTACAAAAGAAAGCTACAAAATAACTCCTGCTACAGAGAAGCAAATGGTCAAGAACAGCACAGATCACCACCACAAAATCAGAGCAGTCACGAAAATACCAAGGTATTTTTTTACAAAAAAAGTTCAGTATTATTATGCTTAAACAACAGGAAGCAAGACAAAATTTACTTAATCTTGTATCTCCTCTTTACAGGCTAATTACTTATAAATTAAGTCAGATGGTAGGCAGTGTCTTAATTTTTCAGTTTATTGCGTTTGTGCACATCTTCATTATCAATGTAGAAAATAATTTTCTGGCACTAGTGCCCAAGTGGAAAACACAGCTGAGCCAAACATCTTAACATAAAAAGCTAAGAGCTAAGACAAAAAATGCAGTTGAAAGGGTATATCTGATTTGCTATAGATTAAGTTGACAAAATGTTAAAAAAGGAAATTTACACACACATTCTAGAAATTATGAAGTATATTAAATCTTGCTCTTTGGAATACAATTCAACAGAAGCACCAGTCTCTGGAGATCATTTAGATGACTAAAAATGAAAAGGAAACTATCTTCTAATTTTCATGCCAAACAATACCTTTCAGAAATTATCCCTGAAATTAAACAAGTACACCATTAAAAAAAACCCATATCAGCTTACTATGAAGTCTTGCAACATGATCTTTGTTTCCCTTTCGTGTTCAGAAGCCAGATCTTCAGCTGACACAAACCAACGAAGTTTTTCTGATACCAGAAAAGCTCTGATTTAAACCCATTAGCCTACCACAGGGAAAAGATTACTCAGAGGCATCCTTCAGATGTGGAATTGTGAGAAATGTATCAAAGCCTTGCCCTTCTGATGGCTGGACCTCAGGGAAATGAGCACGGGAGTACAGAGGGATCTCCACAAGGAAACAGGCCCCTAGGACAGAGGTACAGTATATGCCTAAACTTCAACGCATGTGACCTCTAAGGCATAGCTGGCAATCCTGGCCCCCAGTCTTTCAGATCTCAGAGCTCATCCTCCTGTCCTACAGTGGAAAACTTACTCAAGGGTGAGGAAGGTAAAGGATGGTACATACACACCGTACCCAAAAACGCAGTCCTGGCTTAAGGTGTACAGAAGAGAAAGGGAGGCTAAGATTCCGACCTGATAAAAGCCATCGGATTCACGACAAGCATGACCAGAGACACAGGGTACTAAGACTGATGGAAATAATACAAGCATTAATTTAACAGGCTACAGATTCAGCCATCAGAAACTTTCTTCAGTCTGATAAAGAAGATGTCCATGGAGGAATTTCTATTAGAAAGTGAGCTGTGTTCCCCTCTGAACCTGCAGTAAAATGGTAAGAACTGGGATTTAAAATAGCTGAAGAGGAAAATCAGAAGCAGCAGACAGAGAACTTCCATAATTTGTCGATAATCAGTGAACTTAACTACCCACATCCCTATATCCCACAAGACAAACACCAAAAAAAGGTGAAAAAAAAGAGCATACAACTCTACAAATGCCATACAGAGATAGATATATTAGAAATACAGAGATATTTCTCTGTATATATAGATTGACCTATAGCTAGATTTATACAGTGATACAAAATACACAGAACTAGTGAGAGGATGAATTAAGTTCTGTCTCAAGAAATACACAGATCAGCTTGCTCTACTGAATTTTGAGGAAAATTACAGAGAAGGAAGAAGATGACAACAGAAGAGTAATCTTACAGAAGCTACTGATGCTGGAAAAAAGAAGTTCTTTGATGTTGTCTCTAAGACATATTTGAAGAATCAAACAAACAATCCCCTCACCGATAACTAAGTGACAAAATGAACTATGCTCTAAAAAGAGATTCGGATATACAACTAGGTGATCATCTTAGCCTGAGGAAATTTGACAGCTACCCACCACTAAGTGACTATTTCTGCAAGAATTTGAAGACAAGAACAGAGGAGGGCAATAGCTTTTGAAAAAGTGATTACTAATATTAAATTCAGAAATTTTAAGAGAATATGGATGCCTGCACATTTACAATATGTACCACCTTTTTGAATGGTTTAGAAACAAAGACATGAGGAATTTAATAACCTCCACCAAAATTTTATCATATGCTTTTACAAAATCTGGAGAATAGAAACTTGCTAGATCAAGGTAATTTAATATTGTGGTGCCAAAAAAAGTGACAACTACCCTTTTCATATTTCTCATTTTCGCCCCACAAGTTCTTCACTAAAAACATTTTTATGTGTTGCTGATAGCATTTACTTACTTAAGTTTTCTAGGAGATGTTTGCAATCATCAGTAGCAACATCATGCAATGTTCGATTACACTTATCTTTTCTCTCAGCCTCTAGTCCACCATGGCTACAAAGGATTTCTAGACAGTTCTGCAAAGGTAGGAACTGCATTATTTACTTGTCCATTTGCTGCATTAAAGAGTTCTACCAATACACAGTTAGATTCCTGACTGAAATTCTTACACATACATTTCCAAAGACAACCAGCTACAGAGTTTCTACAGATAAGAATCCAAATGATGTTTCTCACAGAGTTGAAAGCCAGGAGAACAAATATTTTATAGCAGACTTGAAAGTCTCAAATAATGATTATGAAAAAGCAGAGCACACAGAGCCAGGGTTCTACAGTCTCTAAGCATCAAATGCTATCAGCTGAATTAAGAAATTCTTACATCTGGCCACTAGTTGATATTGATAAGGAGAGAGAAACCCAGCTATTATCGTGGTTTAAACATCTTGGCCTCAATGTTCAAGCAACACTAAATAAGCAATTCTAAAGCTTAATACAGACTAATAAATGAATCTGTTTAAGTAACAATCCATAAAACCAGTTTTCACATCGCAATTCACCAAGCAGGAGTTTCCGTCATGACTGACAGCTGAGTGGGACACGGGAAAAGAACAATTTTAAAATCACCTTGCAAGCCTCTTCTTTGGCAGAATTTCTGCAAGCAGAAACCTGGAATTCTGCAAGCATAGTAAGAATGCAGTGAAATAAAAATGTATTTTTATTAAGTCAGAGCACAAACATCTTGTGGATGCCAACAACATGATGCCTTCTAAAAAACGTCATATGCTCAACAAAAGGAAAAATCATTAAAATTAGAAACAAGCTATTAGCATATAAATTTGGATTGGCAGAATCATACTGTAACATGAAAAGAATTTCACTATATAGATCCTCCCAAATTAGTGTGGGATAAAAAAAAAGTTCTCATAAAACTACATTCAAATGTTGATTGATCAGCAATCAGAAAATGCATCAAGTCCTTGTTTCTAATGACCATCATTCTGCAACAACACAGATGGCCTTCATGAAAGCTTTGCCATCTCAGATTAAAAGATACATCAATATTGGAAAAAAAAGAAACCAACAGAAATTATACTAGTTAATACTGTATTGGTAACATCTGGGGTTAACCATAGCAAGGAAACCAAACCTTAAAAACACAGAGAAGCCGCTATTGAGTATTTTGACGCAGAACAGTGGCTACTTGCACATTTGCATAGCGTTACCTATTTTGTAGCTGTTCTACAGAAACTTTTGTCAGTGTATCTGACACTCTGAGACCTCTCATAAATATAGCAGTCATTCAAAGTATACCTGCCTGTGAGGTGAATTTTACCAGGCTGTAGTTACAGCACCCTTAAGTACTTTTAAAAAAATGATTAGCTCACTAAGTTTGCCAGAAGGAAATCAAGCGGAAAAAAGCACGTATTTTCTTGCCAGGTTAGTTTGTTAGCACTATCTCTCAAATGGGAGCAATGAAGAGCAGAACAGCAGAAGGCTGAGGACTGAACCGTGAGGCTGAAAATGGGAAGTAAAGCAGGAAGAAGTGGGACAGACCAAAGAAATCAAGCTTATTTCCTTAGTAAAATGAGGATTTTTTGTTGTCTCTTCTGCCTATGAAATAACAGCTAAGATGTCCTAGCAGAATTCATCTGTAAAGAATGGCACCTACCCATCTCAAAACAAAAGGATGCAAGTGTCAGCACTGCTTATATGGAGCTATTGTGCACTGGGAATGAACCACATGCAGTGTAAATAATGGATTAGAGAATGAAGTCTAAGTGTTAACAGTACTTGGAGATGGGTATTAAGCTTTTTTAGCTTTTAAGTATCCCAAGTCAATAAATGCATTAAATCAAATACGGTTTTATACAGTCTCTCCAACAGCAAAACCAGGGATCTGACTGCCAGCTCCATATTGCCTTCGTCACCTAAGAGACTGCCCTCAACCCCAAATGGAGAGCTTCTTAAACAGTTGATTTGCAATGTGCTTAGAAACTCAAACCCTTGAGTTATTCATGAAAGGCATACATGAAGACTTCCTGTGTCAGAACTTTCAGAGAGATCACCTAGTCAAAGCAGCTTTTAGACAGCAAATGAAACGTAAATTCAAAGCTCCTGAGGATCATATTATTGCAGAAAGAGCCAATACACTGGACATTATTTAGGTATTTTCAGACTATAGCAAATACCTTAAACTCCATCTAAATTCATATGGGTGGAAACTGGAATTAAGAGCCTGCATCTAACAGACATTGGTAATGGAACATTGACTCTCTGTAATGCAAAATGCTGAGTAAGCAGTGGCTGTCCCTAAAAAAACCCATAACAAACTGAATCTTAAATCTGTGTCTATTTTGAACCTATCCTAGTAAATTTATCAGGAAAAAAAGCAAACGTAATGACAGGTATTGAACTAGGCATGTAAACACAAGCTGATTTTTTAAGTCTTAGACTGTATTTTCTTAAAATTCACTCTCTTCTGTGTTTAGCACCCTCTATTTTCTTCCTGGGTAAAAATTTCACCGTAAGATCTGACTGACAGCTACCATATAAGAAGAAGTTCTTTAAACGGTCAGTGTTAGAAGTGTGTAGCTTCTGATGTCAAAACCTTCAAGTAATATTAAATTTCCAGAAATCTTCCTCTTTGTCATCAGTAGGACCTGTCAGGTCATCCTCCATGTCATCAGTTATCCCAACCTCACAAAAATGTTTCATTGCCTGCTAAAAATGCTGCTCAAAATAATAAATCAAACAATGTATGTCTGCACAAAGCTGGCTCTCAAATTTCTTCTTCTTCTCCCCTCCTTCACAGAGGAAAAACTGTTCATAGTTGAATCATTCCTACCTGTAACTGGAAGCTATGTCCATCTAACATCTATAAGCACATGACATCCAATGAATTGGTATTCAGGGTGGGTTTCACCTCACCTTAACTTTGAAAATCTAGATCTCAAGTAATGATGTTTCCTGTTTTTATTAAAGTCCCATAAGAAGTACGCATTTAAATATGACAATTCACTCCATCTGACACCTAGATTCTGGGATAAACTGTCCACTGGAGGTCTATCTCTGTCTCTGTTAAATCAAGTTGGCCTATAAACTAGATAACAAACTTAGACTTGACATCTAAGTTGTAGCTCTTCAAAGATAAAAGAAAAGGATTTATCTTGCCTAAATTCTACCAGGTTACTGTACGTTGTTCACACAGACTAACCTTAAAGCCTTTTGATGCTGCTATATGGGCAGCAGTCCAACCCTCTTTGTCAGCATGGTTGATGAGATCTGCAGAAACAACAGGCTTTACTCCACTGCTACAGTCATCTTCTCTCTTCTCCAAATCAAAGTAGTCTAAATTAGGCTCTGCATCCATCAAACAGTTCCCATTGTTCGGCTCTCCATAGTACATAAGGAGCTTGAGACTTTCAACATTACCAGAATCCACTGCTGCATGAATTGGTGACCAGCCATCCTAAAAAAAAACCAACAAACTCAAAAAGTACACTGCCACCAAACACACAGAAAAATGTTTGCAGACTTTTATCAGCAAAGAATCTGAATGGAAGGCTCTGCCTGGAAATTAAGAAGACAAGCAAGAGTGACATAATAATCCTCTGAGAAAACAGAGTTGCTTGTATGTTTTTGGGTGGAAGAGAATGTATCAGAAAAAAATTTTACAGCTTTCTCCCAGGACAGTCCAACAGATCAAGTCTTCAAAATTTTTAGAAGAGTCTAAGTCATACAGTGCTTACATGCGGTTGGTAAACTGCTTCCTCCCTGTGCATCAAACAAAAATGATTCCAACTATCAATATTGTTTCACGTTGCATTAATACATTCATTAGTCAGCTTCACAGTTTTGACATCACAACTTTCTCTCATTCCAAGTCAAATTTACTTTCCAGACACAAAATAAAAGAATGATAAAAAATTTACTGTAATAATTACAGGAAGAGTAGAACGTTATTTGAAGCTGCTACTCTTCGTGCTGTATTTTGGGACAGCCTATAACCCACATTTATTGTCATGAGAATCTATTGACATCAGTCTCTTAAGAAAAACTTTAGAAAAGCACCTGAAAAAGGCAATATGTAGGCAGTAATTTTGACAGTCCTCCTCCCTTTCTCCTCCATATACGACTTTTTTTTTGCCATATTCTGCCATTTGTGATATATGAGACTTTACAAGACTGGCAAGAAAGTTTTGGGGTGCTGTCCCTTCAAGGACAACAATAAAGCACTCTAACATAAAAAGCGGAAGCAAAATCCCTATCTCCACTTCTCCACATTAAGAATAAGCCAAACCAGAAAAGTTTCATTTTACAAATCCAGTGCTGGAGAAGAGCTGCAGCAAACTGCCGGCGGAATCTGAAATATGTAAAATGGTATGAAAATCGTATCATTTAGGAGATTTTAGACAACATGCAGTTTAAAAAAACCTAGAAGGTATGATGAAAATAACAAAATACTAATTTCAAATTATATGGTTTATTCCAGCTTTAAAGAAAAGTTTAAATAAATATTTTCATGTCAATATTCAGGACTATACAAAGCACTTTAACTTTAAAAACTATTTTAACTTACACCGGTTTTTACTGTTCGATCTGCTCCACCTTCCAACAATAGCTTAATGCAATCGTTATTTCCATTTTTACAGGCCAGGTACAAAGGTGTCTGTCCTCTTTCAGCAGCATGGTTAATATCAGCCTGATACATAATTAATAATTCTGCACATCTGCAGCAAACAATAAAGCAATAAAATTGTCTTATGTTAGACATCCAACACCTCTTTATAACTTATGACATTTAAATATTTTAAATAAAGTATTGATTTACAGATACAGATCTACCTGTGATCAACCCATATACACAAGTATAAAGCATAATTTTATACATAGGTATAAAGACAGGTTACTTTAAATGTGTAAATCTTAAACTGCTGCAGCTGCATTTAAAAACTGTGAATGTAAAACACTGAATTTCACAAGACTGATGAAAACTTGATGACAGCTGCTTAAGAAAAACATTCAGCTGAGCAAAAAAAGAAACATTTCTGACTACTGCTCTTTAAAACAGATTTAAAAAGAAAAGGGAAAAAATAAAATTAAAGACTAGGACTAGCTTTACCAGCAAAAGGGACATTCATCTAGGGAAGTAACCTGGTGGAGACAGCAAAACAGCTACAGCAGTACCTACCATTCAGATCCCTGAATGGAAGCTACTACAGAAGGATGGCTTGGGGTGTACTGGTAGCAGCTACTGGGTTATGGAGGATGGAAGATTAGATGGAGTGCTGAAGAGCAATTCACTGGGGGCTGACATTCAGATCCAAGTTCCTGTACTTCCTCACAACCCTGAAGCAGTAGGTCCAGTTTTTTTCCCAATTCTTGTGCCAGGGTTGGCTACCTTTACCTTCCCCATTCTAGCTTTTCAACAACACTTAAGACCTTGGAAAAATCTTCAGGCCAGTCAATTCACTCTGCAGTTCAAACAAGCACTGTTAACAAAGATAAGTTCCCAGTTCTCCAGCTCAATATTTATCAGTCCATAAAAATAGAAAGCATATCAACAATAAAGCCTCAAAGCAGTTAATGCAATGCCAAGTAACTACTGACTAGGAGACCATTCTGTAACAAAATACACTACGACAAAATATTTAAAACAATGTAAGGTATACATAAGAATATAAGTATATAAGAAATTACACACTAGAAAAATCACAAGTATTTGAGAAAACTGCCTTTTGGTAAGTTTTTATTCAGTCAGAAAATCAGTTAAGTTCAAGGTAAAATGCACGATTTTAGAGAAGAGTAAAACAGATAGCATTGATATGAATTACTTAGCTACACTTTCCAAAAATGCTCAATTGAACAGGAAAAAAAATACAAATAAAAATAATGTTCTGCCTCAACAAATGTTAAGACATACATCCTAACCACACAGTCACAAAAGTCGTCTTAAGAAGGGCTCATAAGAAGACACTTCCATACAGCAATTCAAGACTGAGTTTTAAAATCTGCTAGGTTAGAAATATCTGGTTTGATATTTTACATTGTATTTGGTGAATCTTGAAAAGCGACACTGACTTTCCACCTCAAGCTCAGGGAAAGTCATCCTGGCCTGGACAACATGGGAAACGATTCTGGAAGTTTCTCCTAAAACCAGTTTCTGATCTGGTGATTTGCTGGACCAGCCTCAAAAAAACAGGGGTTTTTTTCTGACTACATAACTAGGGTTAGAACAACAGTATTGTCTTGGCTCAGGAACAAGGTTAATGAAGATGTCACAGGGGACTGGTTAGCAAGTCTATGACAGACACCTACTGTGCAATTGAGAGCAGTTTAGCGTTGTCATTAACCCCACATTAGGAGACAGACAATACTGTTGCCCCAAATTCTACCTATTACAGATTTTTTTTTTTTCTGCTCCTGAACTTTGAAGTGATCAACAAATCAAACAGCCTGAACCGTTTGTAGTCTCTCTGACATTTCTAGCTAGCCCTGTCATTATTCCATGCTCAATTTTACAATTCAGTTCATGTTTAGTATCTAAAAAAGTAAAAGCAAAAAAAGTGTTTAGGTATATCATATTACATAAGTAACTCCAAGGCAAAAAGAATATAAAGTCTGCAATATCACAGCACAGCAGATGATACATAGCAGAGTGTTGTGAGGGTAAGTCAGGGAAATAAATAGCTTCCTATTTAAATGAAGTGCTAAGATACTTATTTTAGTGAGAGAATATGAAGAGTGTATTTTGGGTTTGCCTTGTCAACTCACAAGTATTTTTTACAGATTTTATGCAAAACACTGAAACACTTAACTAGATACATATTTCTGTGCTCAAAACACCTAGTGGGCATCTGCTGCCTCTGGAGTCAGACTTCCAGTAAAAAATAACCATTAGTTGATGAGCTTGAAATCTCTAAGAAGTGGCACGAATCTCTGATGATTCGTATATACTTATGGAAGATGGTGAGAAGAACAGAGATCCCACTGTTCCTCACTGTTGGGTCAGGGCCTATCAAAGTGGAACACTCAAAGACTGTTTCCTATGTGTTACTGTATCAGAGTAAAATCCTTAAAAAATAACAAAATGTAAACATCAAAAGAATCAGAAAGATAAAAAAAGCAAAGATACATAAAACAAAGGTAAATTCTGTAATAAGAATTCTTAGTAATTCTGTTTAAAGCCTTTTGAATTTGTAATAATTTTCTCCGGAAAAGGATGCTCTGGAAACAGTTATTTAATAGTTGTTTACGACTTCCAGTTCTATTTTCTATGATTCTATGGCATAAATTATTCTAACTACATTCTGAAGAATGTTTTCAGTAATATTATTTCACTTGTACACAATTTTATGTTTTTCAAAGTTATTGATAAAAAAACCTTAAAACCTTCAAAAAACCTTGTCTTGTTGTGTAAGGTATTTGATTCTATATCACTCAGGAGAAAACTCAGATGTTCTTTTGCCTCTGAATATGATATTCATAGTTCTCTATGCTTGAAAAAAATCAGTGCAAAAATAATTTCCTTCTTCCTTTCTCCGTTACTCCTATACTGTGGCTGATAACTCAAAGAAAATTAAGAAATTCAGAGGTATGATGCCCATGCAGACCAGTACCACACTGTAAGTGCTAAGAACACACGCTCAGCAACCTTAAGAGCTGAAACTGGAAGCAAGACAAATAGAAAATATTACAATCAGAATGGCATATGAATATGAATTTAAGTAGATGCTTTCAATAAATTATAGTTAAATACATTTATACGTAAGAATGCAACAGTAATGCAATGAAAAAAGTATATAAGGTAAAGAGAATATAAAATTGAGTAACAGCTGACAAGCAACATCTTAAAGGCTTCGCTTACTTGACATGTCCCTGAGCAACTGCTGAACACAAGGGTGTAAAGCCATTTTTATCAGCAGCGTCAACTTGTGCTTCTGCAGTCAGCAGCAATCTCACACAATCTATAAATGGAGCAAAACCATAGAATGAATCAACAAGATCAAGCGGTTAAAACTACCAGAGGCTAAAGTCTGCTCAAGGGGCAACAATCAGCCAGTCTTTTGGACTGCACATCACACCTTAGGGGACTAAAATAGGGGACAGGAAGAAGACTGTAGGAGAGAGATGAGAATTGCCTCCCAGGGGCATCACCACCCTTTTGCAAAAAGGGCTTGGGTTGGGTTCTGCTGGGATTCAAATTCATGCCCACTACAGGCAACTCCCATAGTATTAGCTATTTTACCTCCAAAGTGGGGAATTTGAATTATCCAGGAGTCCCTAAAGGCATCACTGCCTACTGGCAGTCGTGAGAAACATGACAGCCATAGGGGAGATGCTCACAAGCCACACATAACTCAAGCAACACGCTGGCCAGTCTTGTTTTAGGACACTTTGACTTGTGATTGCGATGACAAAATAAGCTGACAAACTCAAACCTCCCCAAACCATTCCCATTCATATATTTCCAAAATGACATGCTAAAAGTAGTACCAGCCTGATTCCATCATCCCTACAGCTAATTTAAGATAATTAATTACATAGTAATTAGACTGCTTTTCATCCACAAATTGGAATATCATTTGATGCAATTAACTTTGAAGGAAACAGTTGATCGGTTCCTCATTCTTGAAATTGGCTCCACACCAAAATAAAACAAGTCTTTTGTAATTGAAACTACTACTTGGAAAATAAGCTCAGCTACAACACCAATTATAAACTCCTGACCTGATTTCTGAGCAAGCTTAATGCATGCTGTTCCCGCCCTTGGTAAAATCCTGAAGCCAAGTTCTGCTAGTGAAGTCTAACTCTAGATATCAGAAACATATATTAAGAACTACTTGGATATCAGAAAAATATATTAAGAACTACTTAGAAATCCAACTAGTCTAAACCATTCTTCAATGTATTTCCTCCGGTAACAATTTTTTCAAATACTAATACAGATGTTGTGGAGTTGATTGGATAAATAATTTAACATTAAGAACCACGATTTTAAAACACTCCTAAGTTATTATTCTGTAAATTAGGATACTTCAATTTTGAAATAAGTAATCTGATGTGAAATTATTTTTTGTTGTTGTTGTTGTTGTTGTAAAGTTGGTTGTCACAGTAAATTACCAGGACTTGATCTGTAATTTTTTTTAGGTCATAAAGAAGCTCTCTGTTACCTAACTTGCCAAGTCCTTCCAATTGTTAAGATAGTACCACTTAAAATAAAATTATATTTTCATTCACTTTTTAACAAAAAAATACTCTGCTAAGAATGACCTATTTTTTTTCCTCTTTCCATTGTCAATCCCAGCCCTATATTAAATGATTAACTTGAAAATACAGATTCCTGCTTGACGTCCTAAAATTCTTCTAAAGTTTATGAGGGATGTTAAAAAAATTTTCACCTAGCAGTTTCAAGTATTTGGCTAGAATACTCTGCTGTTTGTTCATAAAGCATATGTTAGCCATGCAAAAGCCATGAACACACAGAACAAGACCACCTTTCTAGAAAGGCATGATTAATTCACACATTGATGGGCAGATCATTCAGATGGTAGCTTATGTCTGTAAAAATACTGTTTCTGATGAAGCTTATCTCCGTGAAAATACTGCTTCTGAAAAGAGCTTTTTATTCTTAGGGATAAGTGTGACCATGAGGAAATACAGCTACTTTCATAAGGCAGAACATGTGAGCTAGTAAGCTCTATATGACCTGTTCTGGTGGCATATCCGGTAAAAGAGCAATTATCTCCAAGACGCCTGGGTCTTCTGGACGGACTTTTTACTGGGATGTGGAGAAGGGTAATTTGGGTCAGTCCAGGCTCATGCACTCCAGTTCACTCTGGTCTGCCATAAAAGTAATCAGTAGTGCGGAGTACTGGGTAGAAGGGCAGGCACTAGACAGACACTGGTGCCACTAAGTTAAAAGTTTTGGTCAAAGCAAAAGCAAAACATGGAAGCAAATTAGGACAAACACCTGGAGACTTTACTGCTCTCCTCCACAGCTGGGTAGTTAGTTCTTCCAGAGTGTTGGCAAATATCATGCAGATACATCCGGTGGCTTGACAAAGCTGATTCCATGTAGCTGTATGTCTCTGCACCTCACTCCTTCCTACTTCCCACATCATTCCAGTTTTTTCCTATCAATCAGGGTGCCACAGCCTCCAAATACTCAGGATAGAAGAGAATCAATTACACCATAAATGCATATGATTAGCACATAGCTGAGTCCAAAAGATATTATTTTCTCCTAATCTCTCGGATTCAGAAACTCTTACTGTTTCATTTTGTCTTTCTCAACCTCTTTGTGGCAAAGAACAGTCAGGATTTGCAATATCATACAGCTATGCAGATCTATTAGCTAAGAGAACTACTATTATTTAGTGTACAATAGACCTGAAGTGGCTCCTTCTTTGGCAATGGTCAAACCAAGACAGCCTGATAGAACAACCTGTTCAACTATCCCAATCTAGTGGTTAAATCATGAAATTAACAGTTTCCTCATGTCCATGTCATACAAAGAAAGTGTATATTTTTAGGGTGAATTTCTCTAAGACCTATAGAATTAGGGACAGTTTGTGGTAGAAACAAAGCATCTGCTATCAACTTCATATGCTGGAAAAACCCTCTGCTACAGCTCTCAAAAGGCAACTGTTTCCAAACAGGAAAGCTACACATTTTGCAATTAGGATAGATTAGGACAGAACATTTCAGTGCTCTTTTCTTGTGTAACTCAATTTTTTCTACAGAATGGGCTGAGAGCATGTAATAGCTGCTGCCACCATGCTGGTTAAAATGTGCTCTACCACCCCCTAGTTATCTACACATCTTAAACACTGAATTTCTTCACTAGAAATGTGTGGGGATCATTCACTTTCCACTCTTCCCAGAATCTCCCAAACATGGTGTTTCTGAAGGGAGGTACTAATTATGCTTGCTTCTATCAGTTGTAGAGTTATTCTTTCGTCTGGTGGAATCTTCTCCAGAAGAAACACGAAAACCTGGTTAGTTGACTTACAAATCTCAAAATCCATTTAGTCACTAAGTCCACTTAAAAAATATTCTCAATAAATTAAACCCCCACCAGGGTAGGCTTGTGTTAAGTCTTATGGTTAGACCGAATGATCTTAAGGGTCTTTTCCAACCTAAGTGATCGTATGATCTTAAGGAAAAAAATAACCCAGAAACTTACCATTGACAACACTACTCAACACATTGAAAAAGCTGAACAGTAAATTATTTTATCCTTAAAATGACACCAGTTAAAAAAATATTATTAATCTATAACTTTCAATTTTCATTTATTAAGGAGACTTTATTAAGGAGACATCAACACTGCTGCTGTGTGGTTCTCTCATTCAGCATTCATACAATCCATTTACTTGCTGAAATGTGATGATTTGTACAACAAAGTATTTTTCACATTCTGTCAACTATAAATAGAAGAGCAACACTATAACCTCTGTAATATAGTTTTTACCTGAAAAAATAAAAGATACTAAACAATTACAGGGTGCATATACATATGTTTGTTTTTATTATTGTGTTTTCACAATTCTGTCATGCGTCTTTCCTATTTGAAATTTTGACAATAAAATAAGGAACCAAATTGCCTTTGCTGTCAGTAAGAGCTGCTCAGTAACTGTAACTGAAAATCAGGACACTTACTTCGAAGTAATTTTAGAATACAAGATGAATAAAGAAGAACTGGGTCAATTACGGTCGCCCACAAACATTAGCAATAATAAACGGATGTAAGCCTAGATGAATACACCAAACATCCATTCAGTGGGGGGAGAATAATAAATCCATATAATATAATTAGCTTGGATTCTTAATACTGCAGATAACAAGTTGAAAAACGGAAAAAATCACCAAAGGAAAAGAAAAAAGTATTTCACTATTTTAAAGGTCTTGGCAACAGGAAAGAATCTCAGGTGAAAAGGCCCAGATGTTTCTAAAACAAATACCTGTAGTACCTAGGAAGCAAAGACAAAATACACCACTCTGAGCAAAGGGAAATTTCCTACTTCCCTATGCCTGGTAGCAAAATTAACCCTGAACATGTCAAAAAAATGTACACTATCTGCCTATCTGTGGATTTTGTATCCTAACTTTAGTTTTATTTTTAAAATACTGGAGAAAAATTATGAAATAGTCTAAGTACAATTTGGAATACTGGATCAGGGTTTTCTAATTGTGTCACTAACAAATATTTTATTAAATAAAACCACAAAGTACTCTTGAAAGCAGTGGCTTTAATGGGACTATGTTCTACCTTCGACTCTGAAATAAAACTTTGACTTTACTAAAAATTAGTATTTGCCATTGGTATTGCTGGATTTCATCTTTAGTATCCAAAACAGCACAGTGATACTACTTGCAATATAAGAATCTGGAGGTTTTTACGTAGGCAGAAAAAGCTATCATAATGTGCACTGGACTTTTACAAGAAACTGCTGTTTGAGAGCCTTGTGAAAGACTGAAAATTATTTCTTGGAGTTTGTATCCATGAAATTCATATCTGTTAATAGCATACTTGATGGATTTCATAAATATATTTATAAAATATGAAGACTGACTATTGAAAGGTTGAGAAATGCTACTTCCTCAATACAGAGGAGGGTTGGAGTCATGGGGAAAGAAAAAAAAAACCTTTTAATTTTCTCAGGAGAGCCTAGGTAACAAATGAAGGCTATTTCATTTAGTTTAAAAATAAAGACAGTTCATTTTATTTCCCAAGTAACACGCTATTCTGACACTATCTTCCATCATTTTCACTGCTGCTGCAGAAGATCAAAACCCTGGTGACGACCTATTCTTTGCTGCTTACTCCCCGTAGAGGAACGTTCTTTCTTTCAAGTTCCCATTGCTACAAAAGATCTTTAGTTTCTCACAGAATATAGGGTGATAATATCTGGTAGGTTTTTATACGAAGGGAGTGGAGAATTAGAATGGATGTTCCTGCAGAACGCTACCAATTTTCTGTGTTTCAAATGCTTTCTGAGTTCCAGAATTCTACCTCAAGCAGCATTGCTTATATATGTTATACCACAACTTTGGTCATATCATCTATGTATTTCACTTTCAATTTCACATTTTTAAGAAGAATGCATTTGACCTAATTGAACATTAAAAACTTAGGAAGTAAGCTTTCACTATTTTACATGGATGCCATAATAGACCTTAGTATCATTTACCTGTTTGTCCATTCGTAGCAGCAGAATACAAGGCAGAATAGCCATCTTCACATGAGTAATTTATGTCCAGTCCTTCTTCATTAAGCAGCATTGATAATAAAGTGACATTTCCCTGGGCAGCAGCTTGGTGAAGAAGGGTGGGCCTGCCACCCAGGGGGACAGGACCACCACTTGTTAACAAAGGGGTTAGGGAGGAAGACCAGCCTGTGAGTTAAAGCAACAGAAGTTAGAGACACATAAATAAAGCCCTGCATTTTCTGTGCTCTTTTAAGAACTAAAAGTATCTTCCAAATGACTGCATTTGTTAGTTTAGCACAAGTTTTGTGACGATGCTTTGTCTATACATTAGAAGGTATTCTGAAGAATAAAAAATGCTTTCAGGGGTGACACTTGTTAATACAAATGAACAGGACTTCACTACAAAAGGTCAATGTGAAACTTGTTCCGAACTGTAGTAGCAGCTGGATGTCTCAAAAATTTTTATATAATCAGAATTACAAAACTAACAGAATTTTTAGGCAAGTTTTAATTTATTTGCAATATGCTGGGAAGATTTTTTTAAAGTATCTATACAAAAGTTTTCAAAACAAAGTACTTATTTTCATGTACAATTTTATCCTCCTTGTAGTCTTAGTGCAAACTTTAGTATTTATATATTTAGTATTTATATAACTCACTTGAAGTTACAAAGATAAATTACACAGAGGGCCCTTAATGACTTCAGGTGCCTTTCAGTAAGTTTGAAAAAACATGTAGAGATCTTTTACACCAATAATACAGAAACATATTTACTACTGAATTCTCCATTAAGGTAATGTTCCTTTTACTCAGTGATACTTAAACAATATATTATAAAATGCTCCAGTGGGAATGAATAACAGGTTATATAAAATTTATGTGTGAAAGCTTTCAAGTCACTCCATTAACAAAGAATATTCAACCCAAAACTCTGAAAGCTTAGGAGTTGTGGTTAAATGTTCTGTTGACTACTTATCAGCTTTAGTAGGGACTTTGTTAAGAATATGAAGTTTGCTGCATAAGGCATGGAATACTTTGTGCATTCTTCCTTGATCAAAGACTGCAAGAGAAAGAAAATAGGAGAAAGGTTGGGGGTTTTTTTTTTTCATATTTTCACTATTACCTTTAGAAAATATACATTATATTTCTCTCTTGAATATGCAACTGTGTTCTGTGGCCACAAATAGGGTACTATATGAGGCTGCAATCTGACAATACAAAGTAAGTTTATGCAGCTTTTAATGCAGTTTCACAACACCTGAGACTGAAGAAGAGCTTTAGGGCATTTGCTTCAGTTCCATTCAAGCTAAGTGCTATCCATCCTCCAGCATCTTGAACTAGAGAAGGTATGTGGCAGCAGCAACACCATGCTGGGATGATCTGCTCCACATTTTGGAAAACAAAATGAAATACGGAAATTCCCAACAGAATTCTACGGAAACAACAGATTGGGTACCTTGTAAGATCTCAATACATTTTAATTAACATCAAGGCTTACACAAGAATTCATCACCTGAGCAGTATCACTGAAGAATACAGTTTGATTCCAGTTAAAAAAACAAACAAACAAACAAACAAACAAAAGCTAGGAGTATTTTCATACTTGTTTCTAAAATAAGCTAAATTTGTCAATTTAAATTAAGTTTACTAGTTTAATATCTAAAGGAAACATATTTTCAGTATTTTCACAGTATTATTAGCTCCTTTTTAAACTTATTTTTTTCATATTCACTGTAAGAAGTCATCACTGCAGCTACGAAGTTACCTTATGAATCCAAATTTAAACCAAAGATAAATTGTAAAATTAACTCCATACATCTTCTTATAACTTCAGTTCTGAAGCTACCTTCTGACTATTAATACTCTTAGTAATATTTATTTCTCCAATATTTTTAATCTGAGGATTTTGAGGGTTTTCTTCAGTTTATAAAAAAACCCAATAAGCAATACACAAAGTAAACTGTACCCTTTAAGTGGCAGAAAAATATACTATCTTCAACTTCCAACATTTGAGAACAAAATTCCCTAAGGTCCAAAGAATAACTTTTGGTATTCCTTTCCATTATGAAAGTGGTTTTATTTTTCCAGCCTTTTGTTGTTCTTTGAAACTAACTGTGCTGCAGCTGTTGCTATACATATGTTTTTAAAATAGTACTTGTGGAGTTTTTACTGTCTTCTTGTGGTAGTTAACTGATAGTGGATATTGCCAAGGTGGCACTACAGTTACTAAAATTCCTTATCTAAGCTACACTGGAATTTTGGTAATATAAATAGTATTTTGGGTTTCCTTTCCTTTTGAAAAAAGTGCAATTTTTTGATGTAGTTTATTTGCTTGTTTGCTTGCTTGTTCTTAAAGCATCCTTAAGAGAAACGCCAAAATGAAAGGAATTTTTTAATGTCACATCTTAATTTTAATTTCAGCTCCTTGAAAAGAAAAATGTTGTTGCAATTCAGGGATGAAATTCATTATACTAGGTTACCATTAAATGAAAACCTTCTACTGAAAAACACACAAAAATAAGTAATAACATAAATATGAATTTACATTCTACTGTCAATGTGAAGCAGTATAATAAAATTCAATTCATCCAACAAAATGCACCAACATTAGAAGATACCAATAAAAAAGGGACACCATTACAGATGCAAAAAGTTAGGAAATGTGAAACATCTGTGAAAGCTTGTAGGGCATGCAGTGATGAAGGGCAGAGGAACAGACAAAAACAGCTTCTGGCATCAGCTTCAGAATGTGAGATGGTTAATTTCAGAGCCTACACCAGTCCTTCGCCCCCCGCCACACACACTTTTATCTTCAAAGCCAATTGTAAAGAGAGAATAAATCAATCATTACAGAAATGAGCAAAATAAAAAAATATATTTCATTGAAGAGTGACATAGAAAGCACAAAACTAAGAAGAAAGTGAAAGCAGAAATCCCAGGGGTATGACAATCCAAACGCCTACATTTGTTTCCATTTTGAAGTCTTACAGCCATTGAACTGTAGAAATCCAAAGAGAGCAGAAGCATTTTGGCACCAATTCAAAGGCTGCTGAAGTTAAAGAAAACACTGTCACAGATTTTGAATCAGGCCATAAATGTTCATTGTAATGTCTCCATGTGCAGTCTGCTTAACATTAATGAAGGCCCATGTCTTTTCCTACCAGGGACGAAAAGAGCAGTATGTGGTACAATAGCCCATCTCTAAAAGAAGATATGACCACATTACTTTAGCAGAATGCATGAGACAGGATCAGAGCTCCCATTTTAAGTTTGCTCTTAACAGTTACTCCTCCTAGAACCAAGACACTTCCTTACTGAAAATCAGGCTGTTGATATGTTCCTAAAGCAATCTGAGCTAACCAGGAAACTCTTTTAAAATTAATAAATGTAATACTGTAGTGATTAGTTTATTACCAATTCTTTTGACTCCACTTTAAGAAGAAAGAAGCATGAATTTATTGACAAACAAAAAAATATAAAAATGAAGGATTCTGTCAATGTCCTTTAATATGTTAAAATTGTTTGGCACTGTTGTTAAAAGTATTAAAAAATTCTGATTGAAGCACTACTTACTATACAGTAAAATATGAATAAGATTTAACCATGCTCTGCTTTAACTGAATGTAAAATTGAAATTCTAAACATTTTCTGAAAAAAAGTAAATAAAACATATTAAAATCAACCAGATCATTAATAAAACTAACTGATTCTGTGCCTAGAGGACACAAAAATGCAAATATGGGATGGAGGTTTCAGCAGTATTTGTAGTTTGTTAGATGTTTTTCACCTCAAAAAGTCATACTTAAAAAAGAAGCTGAAAAAAGGGAATAAGTGGCATGAATTCAGGTATTACTGACCACGTTATCTTAACAAAACCAGTGCTACTAAATTTGGTTTACCTATTTTCATACATATTTATAAAATCTATTTTTTTTCTTAGCATAAAATTTTGAAGGAAATGTTTTTCCATACTTGCATAACATCCGTTGCTCTAAATTTATTTAGTTTTGCAGTTTGCTAGAACACTTGGCCAAAATAGATTATATTCCCTTTAAAACATAAATAAAATGAGACTGAAGAAAAAGTGCAATAAAATATAAGCATTATTTGCGGTAAAATAATATTATTCTTTAAAATAATATTATCCTGAATATTTGTTTGAATATTACAGATAAAGTTATTCAGGTTCTTTGAGCCTGTATGTAACCAGTAAAGGAGATACTAAAGTAACATCTCTATATTAATAAAATAAAACAGCATACAATTAAGTAGAGTTTAAGCAATCTTTCTTTGCAAACTGTAGATCATGGGATATGTTTCCCATCTGCAATTGCAAATATTCCCCCAAAAAAATGTCACTTACAAAGTACTAAGATCAAATGTTCAGAGCAAGGATTGTAATGGAAATCAATCAACAAATATTTCCACGCCTCCCAAAAACAAGTGAAGGGAGTTAGAGAAAGAAAGCAATCTGAACAGAAACAAAAAAAATTCTAAAAAAACCAACAATTTTTGACAAAAAGTCCTATCTTTGAGAATTTTCTCTGAGAATGGTCACACATTTCACAAGAAATGCAAATGAAATATTTGGGGGCAGAGTCTGATTGAAAAGAATGATTGTTCTCCTAAGAAAAAGTTAATACCTCAAAGCACCAACTAAAGCAAAAACAATACATGGAGTTATGAAGAAAAGCACTGGTAATTTCATTTTTAGGTATGAGATTTATTCTTCTAAAGAATAATAAATAACTATCTTAAATGATTACCAAATATCAAATAATTAATGTAATACTAACTGTTATATCTACCTAATTCATGCTGATAGGATTTGTGGAAGACAACGTCTTGCCTACAAAAACTATTCACTTTGAAGCTGACTTTTCTAGTAATTTGTTCTATGCTCATAAAATCTTAGATTTTTTGTTTTAAAAGAATTTTTAAATTATGTTATGGAGCCTAACAGCATTTGAAGGCAAATTAAGTTTGGAAAATATCTGAAATACTGGGAGACTAATGATATATCTGACACGGCAATCAGACCCATCTTGGAAAATGAATTTAAGATGAAAATTCAGGACGTCCATATGAAAAACAGCAAACTAATAGGCAGTCATCAAATCCCAATGTTTTAACTCTGAGAATTAGTAGATAAATGGAAGGATAAAATTTCTGAGCTCATATTTTTATGGCACAGTTCAGAAAGGAGAGAGGATTCCGACACTATGGTGTGACAATGAAATTTTAAAGGGATGACTAGGTTACTCCTGATACATGTAGAAAGTCTTCAGTGAAGTGGAATGGGAATAAAAATTGATTAGTAACAGGAAACCTGGAATCTCCTCTATACACACACTCAATTTTGCCACAGACTGTTTTTAGAATGACTTCCCCAAGACTGGTGCTTGAGTTCAACTCACTTATTAGTGGTGCAGCTACCAAGACAAAGTGGTTGGTTATGTATTGGAAGCAGATTGGCTGTGCAGGGCTTTTATACCCTACAGATGATGATGTAGGGACTAGTTATGAGGGACTGAAGTACCATAACTGAACTGAGAATAACTGTTCAAAGTTTGAGACAATTCAAACATTCTTCAATACTGATGAAGGTGTAAAGTGTTACGTAACTGTGTGTTCCTATTTTTTTAATGCAGGGCAAGTCAAGCTAAAGAGGAGCCTCTACCTAATGCTCTAGTGCTACTGATCCCAGCAGGGAAATATGTTGATAAAAAGGTTTATAGGAGATCTACAGTTCACTGAAATGTAGATCAGTATTGTCTTTGTTCACTTTAATGCCATCAAGAAGATTCCGTGAAGCTGGTGGCACATTAGACACACCTGTTAGTCCCCAGCACAATGCAAAATGAGTAGCAGATTCACACATTGATTGCAGACTCAAGATTATCAAGTTAGATTTTAACTTTCCAACAGCAAACTTGTGCCTATATTTGTTGAAGTAAACCTGTGATAGGCCATACGAGTATTAACAAAGCCTAGAACCAAAAAAAAAACTATAGAAAACTAGAAATAAAAATGAAACATATTCTACAGGCATGTAGTGATATATAGGAAACTGCAGTGTTACACAGGCAATTACATGTATTAATGTGCAACCATCTACTGCCATAGCAGAATACCATAGCCCCAGCTACGTGCTGTTTTTTAAAAGACTCACACAGCATCAGAAAACTAATTTATAACATTACTAAATCAGCAAAAGAATTCCCATACCCCTGGAATGTGGAAAAAATATAAACAAAAATTTTAGCTTGTAGAAAGTAAGAAAGAGAAAGTTACAACAAGATAAATAAAGCAAACAAGACATACAAGAAAACCAAAACATTATTTTTTAGGGAGACAGTTTGTAGCATATCAATCCCTTTACCTGATGCTGTTACCAGTAGGCTGTCTGAATCACATGGTCTACAGGATGAAGCACTAACAGGGTTTATGGAGGAGCTACAGGCAATGGTGGTGGGAATGACAAAGGAATTTTCTGAACATGCAGGTTGGTTCAGTCCAGGAAAGTGGGAAGGCCAGGCACCCACCTGAGATGAGGCTATGGCTGGTATGGCACAGCCTGCAGGTGCCACAGATAAATCTATAGCAGGTTTTGGTGGCAGCTGAGGTGAGGACTTAGAAATAATTTCCTCATTTATTACCCTGATTCCTTGTGGTGAACTTGAAAGAGGTGAGGTCATGGTTTTGTTGTCAGTTTTTGCACTTGTATTTGTGGATCGATTACTATCCATTAAAACTTTAAGCTGTGGGTGTGGTGGAGAAGGAGCTTGTGAAAGCCCTGGTTTTTTAGGAGGAATAGGTGGAGGGTTTCCTCTGTCAATTCTTGATACACTTGGAGTCTTTAAAGTCATTCTACCGACTGGGGGGTAAGTGCCAGCTTCCACTGAATGTGATGTCCCCGGCCGCGAGGGAGTGCTACTCTGAGGGCTTGTAAATCTCGAAAGAACTTGGGTAACAGTATTCCGAGCTGCCTGTTTGGCAACTAGGTTGTCACGACTAGTAGGGGATACATCTCTTGAGGGAGGGCTTTGGGTTGTGTTTCCATTTTGGTCTTGATCATTTGTATTTGCCTGAAATCTAAATCTAGCTGCTTGGACTCGTGGATTTAGGCCTGGATGGCCAGTAGTGTTGGCAGATGGTGAATGCAAACTGTGTATAGACGAAGCGAGCGAGGAATTCTGAGCTGCAGCAGTTGGTGTGGTAGGGGTGCAAAGGGAATTACTATTTGAAAAAGGGGAAGTGCTACTTGATAAATCAGGGGATGAGCCTGTACTCGGTCCATTTTCTTCAATTCTGTTTTGATTCTGTGCAAGAACAGGAGTCGTGGGGGGGACAAGTTCACTAGATGAAGATTGCCGATCAATGACAGGCTTCACAAATGCTGCACTGGCACACACATTCATTTTTGTATTGCCAGACACTAGTGGGCTCACTGCAGAAGGCTTTATAGAGACAGTCAAAGGCAACTTCTTAGCATTTTCTATGCTACTGTCCATCATCACAGTATCTGTTTGACAGGCAACAGTTCTTGAACTCGGTTCTTCTGTTTCAACCGAAACAGAAACAAGACTCCTATAGCTATCTTTCTGAGAAAGATTAGCTTTACTTTCATTCTCCTTTTTTAATTGCTCAATCATTTTGATCATTTTATCTCTTTCTTCCCTGAGGTCACTGGTGTGTGTTTCCTCTTTATGAAGTTTGGCACGCAACTGCTCTCTCTCTGTGTCAAACTCAGACAGCTGCTTTTCCATTTGAGCTTCCATTTGTGTACTCCTTTGTTTCTCAGCTGCAAGAGACTCCTCCAATTCAGTAGCCTTTTTCTTTTCCTCTTCAAATTTTGACATCACTTCTTCCAGTTTCTGGGCTTCTTCTACAATTCTGCCAGACAACTGCTTACATTCTTTCACTAGCATCAATACTACATGCTTATTCTTTCCACGTTCTTCTTCAAGACGAGCAGATAGCTTTTTGTGCTCCAGCTCAAGACTCTGTAACTGAGATTTTTCCATTTCCAACTGTAAGAAAACAAAGAAAATAATTCTCATTAACAATTCTCATTTCATAATAACCTAGTATTAACCTGACACTGATGTTTTAATCTTTGAGAGTATGACTAAAATGGAACCAGGAAGGTGATTTGTGATACCTAACACAAGTGCATATAGTCTTATACAGGCAACAGAAAGAGAGAGCCATCTCTGAAGAGCAATTCAGAAATGAAGTAAACTCTTTTACTTTCCTCCATTGACAACAGAGAGACTCCCCAAAGTGGTTAAATACTTGTGATTCCTGAGTGATGGAGCTACCTGTTCTCCAGAAATTCGACATAAGACATAACATAATGTCATCTCAGAAAAGGAACCATACACAAGAGATGAGCTTTGCAAAAACTCTTTGAGGCCAGAAACGAAAGTGTTAGGTTTTATCTCTTCCTCCAACTGAAGGAGATTAAGTCCATCATGAACATAATTGGTATCCTGTATCTTGTTTTAACATTTATAAATAAGACTAACTTTTTGGCACAGGCACAAATATTTTCCTGTACTTACTAATAGTGGAAAGTCTCACTGACATCAGTGATGCGTAAACTATGTTATAAGCTAGAAGCAAAGAACTACCTACTATAATGCAGATAATGGATAAGAGTAATTTTTCCCCTTATTCATATAGTTATTGACTCTAATTCATTTTGCCTACGGCTTATGCTTTTATTTGCAGACCCTCTTCTAGAAAAGCAATGCAAAAATATGTTAATACACCATTTTAGAAAACACCTATGAGGAAAAAAACATTGTGGGAAATGATACTGACATTTTAAACATCATCTTGGTTTCAAATACTTCAAAGCCTGTTTAGCAGCACAGGGTATGGCATTAATAGTCATTGCTAATTAAAAATAAGGTATGACATTATCAGTCATTTCTAAGCAAACTGTATCAGCAGCAACATCTCTTCAGTTCTGTTAATGGAAGTACAGCTGCAAATTAAATTAATAAGCTATTATAACGACACTGTATTTAGGAATGGTCCCAATCATAGTTTACAAGTGAAAAAAAACCCCTTATTTTTTCTCAATGATTTCATTGTGTTTTCAAAGGATACAACAGCATTTGCACGGTTCACTAGCATTTCAAAACAAGTGGACCATACAACCATTTCTTTTCTTTGTTAAAATAGGTGTAAAAATCATGAGAAATGTATACAATTTCTAAAGCTTGAAGATGTAAAAAGACCATAGTGAAAATATTTTTTGTCAAAACTTTCTATACATTATTATTCTGCTATTTTGTTTTCAGATGAGATTCTGGTTCTATAAATTAAGTGTTGTGAAATTATATTACTTTCAAATAATTACAAAAAGATTTTAACATATAACTGGCATGAAATCAGCTTACCATACTATTATAATATCTTATTTGTAAGCATTGCATATAAATGAAGGATTCCTAATATAAATGTAAATCCTCTATTTGATTTCAAAATACAAAAGCAGCATTACTTTCTCATTTTACATTGTCTCCTATGTCTCTCTCTCTTTCCCTCTTCTTCTTTTGGCTGCATCATCTTGAATAGGAAAAACCTCTGAATATTTACATGGTATTTTTTCCTTTAGGTGACAGATTTGGAACTAGCTGCAATTATTTATGAGTTTACAAAATAACTAGAACCTGATTTTTGAAAAATGTACTATATGCTTACACTGTATCACATCAGTAATAAAAACATCTGGAAATGTGTCCAAGAAGGATTTGAAAAGGGGTAAAAAAGGATACTCAGAAAAAATACCGTGTCCCACAAAGAATTAACCAGAAAAGGCCCTTCAAAGGTGAGAGACAGCATGCCTTGTAAGAAAATGTTGAGGAAGCTTGGCTTGCATAGTTGACTGAAAAATAGACAGAGGGACAATCTAACAGCAACATCCTTTTGAAGGGCCCTTACAGTGATGACAAGAGTCAAATTCTTCTTGGTAATGGCAGGTGGGGCTCCATAGTAAAAGGTTATAGAAAAGAAAACTTGTCCTTTGAGAGGCTCAGTCTGGGAAAAAAGGTCTTCACAAGACACCAGTGCAGAAAAGCTGCAGTACTGCCATTCCTGGGGGTTTTCATGACTAAGCAAGACAAATTCACAGATGACCAGATGTACTGATGATGATAATCTGCATTAAGCACAAGGTTAGACTAAATTACACCAACAAGCCCTTTCCAACCCACGCTTGCCTTTCTTTGAGCAGCATCCCAATACTAACTCCTCTGCAAACTCTCAACAAATCAAGAACTGTCATTTTGATGATCTGTTTTGCGTTCCCATGAAAACTCAAAATTAATTTTCACAGCGGCTCCAAGAAAAGTATTTGAAGAGATGGAAGAGGAGACTTAACACAAAGCAGATGACATCTGAGAATTAGATGTTTGTATATGGTAAGCCTATAACTTACAGTCCTTTGTGCACCTCCTTGGTTTTTCTACATTTAGTGTATTTTTATGCCTTGTTTTTTGTGATCAAATAAAAATTTTATTAATAGAATACTTCTGAGGTGATTACACTCACAGATATTAAGTCCCCCCCAGAATAAGAGTTTAGTCCGAGTCTGTTTAAAGTTCAGTAATATCCAGAGAAAATAAACACAGCTGCACACAGACTTTATTATTTAGAGTGGGACAGTGAAGCAATTCCAAATACAAAGATAGAGGCATCACACATTTAGAGAAGGGGGAACCACTGTTGGAGGAAGGGGCTGCAGCTGGCTTATATTTAGGTCACATTTGTCTAGGCTGACTTTTTTTCCTTACACTGTGTCACCCTACCTGGTTGAACATTTTTCAAAGTCCCTCAAAACACCTTCATTACCCTCTTCAACAGAAGGATTTGAGAAATGAAGAATAGACAGAAAAATGTGGAACTAAGGGAAGGTAAAACACTGAATGAATGGTTTGTGAATGAATGGAGATGGCTGAGAGATACATCATCTATTGCCACAAACCCAAGGAGTTTAAGAGTGTCCTGTACAAATAGCATTTCTAACGCAGCTTAAAAGAGGAAGATGTAAGTTCAGTAGAGAGTCATGCACACAGCTGCTCCACAACATGCAGTTTGTTTTCAAATCCTTAAAATTAAGATTTAAAGAAAAAAAGGCTCATGTATTCTTCTAGGAAGCAAAAGACAAAAGCATCCTTTCCTGTACAAACAGACTTACAGATAAAGACTTTGGTAAAAAAAAGACAAAAAAAAGGACAACATTTGAATTTACATATTAATACACTGACATAATCTTAATATGTGAGCCCATCTTAGGTGTATGTATCTGTCCAAATGATAAAAGTCAGAGAGAGATTAAGAATTTAGGTACAAGAAGAGACTTGTGGTCATGCACTGAAATAAGAAACTAATTCAACTGTCCTGGCAGATGTGTCAGGGTTTCTCCCAATATCCTTTTTCAGTCAGAACAAGTAATCTTGCTTGCCCTTTCCTATTTTTCTATTTACTGAAAAAGCATACGAGAAAGAAAATTAATACTTAAGAGTTCTCAGAAAGAAGTGAGAGGTACGTACCAGTAACAGTTCACTCCACAATAAACTGTTTGAAGATTTACATATCATACATAAAGTCTAGTAACATCCTTTTTTTTAAAATCTGTTTTCCTGAAGTCTTAACAGAGCAATGACGCTTAAACTATACTAGACAATAGAGCTAAAGTAACAACAAAATGTTTACTGGTTTAATTTAAGCATGTATTTCCAGCAACTTCCAGTACTTCTGTGTGCATGTTTTTTCCCAAAGAGTAATCATTACCAGAATCAATTTTATGTCAATTGTCTTAGCATGTTTTTTGTTTGGGGGTTTTTAAGTCAATAGAAAACTGTCACAAAAAGCTGTATCACAGCAGTAGATTCTATCCATCTTATACCCAGTGAGGATGATTAAACACATTTTTTTTCTATTTATTCAAAAATACCTTGTCTGGATTAGTCTGTTATATGACTGTTTCCTCTCTTTCCTCTCAGAAACCCCTCCCCAATATGTTCATTTTTAGCTAGGTTTTAGGAATGTATGGCTTACATACTGGTAAAAAACATACCACCAACCAATCACTCACTTTCAAAATGACATTGTTTTATCTTCAATATGGCACTTTTTTCTGCAACACAGTTGTTCCAAAATAATTTTCTTTTTACAGCAAATGTTCTAAATACGCAAAAAAGTATTTTTAGAGTTATAAATAATTTTTACTGATTTATGAAATAGAGCTACCTAATATAAAATTCAAATAAATTATTTATTTTACTCTATTCAGGTTAGAACAAAAATAACAGTTAAGTCCTCAAGGCTCCAGTGGTACTGGTTTAAAAATATATTGTGATGATACCACCCCAGCTCACATTGAGTCATCTACCTATATATCCACTGTATCAACTTCTATCAGTTATATTAATTTTTTCCATAAATAGAGCTAAATTCACAGAACAAATAAAGTGTGCCTACAAAATATCACCGAAAAACCAGCGCCTCACTCTATATGAAAATTAAGTGGTAATATTTTAACACTTGTAATGTTAATCAAGACAAATATGCAAATTTAAAAAGTGACATGAAAGAACAAATCAGGAGAGGGAAAAGGAAAAAGTCAATAGCAGGATACCTTCTTTTGTCTGTTTTCAGCAGCAGCCAACTGAGCCGACATTCTTTCTTGCATTTTCCTGCAGTGAGCCATAACAGCTTCTAAAATGGACAACGGGTTCATGCATATTGGCTTCTTTTCTTTATCACCAGCACCTGCCTCAAAGTCTCTCTGAAGAGCCAGAAATGGGTCGCTCAGATTAAATCTTCCATATCGTTCCTGGATAAAAACCTCTTTGCGCCGGGCCTAACAGAAAAAAAAAAAGCAAACCAGAACAGAGAAATAAAACTAAATGCATCCTTTGATGTACATCCACAAATAGAAGAAACTTAGACTACAGGGAAAATAATATATGTCATTTAAGGTTTTAAAATATTTTCTTCAAGTAATCATTTACAATCGCTAAAAGAAAAATATGCCTCAAAAAATCAGAAAAAACCCCACAGTGCAGAGAAACACTATCAGAAAGATTTCTCCAAAAATAGTGAAAAACATTTCTCTGAGACTTGGTTCAAACTCAGTTTTGAAGAATAAGCAAAAATAAAAAGGAAGAATAAACCAATTCTAAGATACATAAGAGGAGAAAGAGGGTAAATGCTTACCCAACGGGTTAGCACATCATTTGGAAAACTTAAAATTTTAACATATGAAAAGTTCACGAATGATAACACACATTTCAGGGCATGAGAAAACAAAGAAGAACATAAGAACTATGTTAGAAAAACTGCTCAAAGACTAACTACAAGTTACATACCTTAGTGAATGCCCAACTTTTTTCTATATATTGTCTACAAAATCGAAATGTTGTCATAAATGAGAATTTGTCTGGAACAGAAACAAGTGTGCCTACATATTCACGCTTGAAATACTTCTACTTTGTTTTTCAATGTGATAGTATAAATAGAAATTGAAAATCTTTATTAAAAATACCAGGTCTTTAGAGCGTAACTTCAGAAAAAGCGACAGAGTTCACTCAGACCTCAAGTCTAGTTTGGATTACAAAGTCAGGTAGTGACTGGTTGAAGAGACAACAATAAACTGACAGAACCTAGTTATTTTTTATAAAGTGCCATGCAAGTAGCCCCTAATTAGTCTAATCCCTTCATTTATAACTTATAAAATAAAACAGCTAATTCCAAAGGTAATATTACAAAACGGGGGAGGAGCCGTATTTGTAATTTGTGGTTCTATAAGAAGAAATTACAGGACAGTACGTAACTTAGGAATTCAACCTTCATGGAAAGGAAACCATCAAAGCCAAAAACCTTACCATAAATGGATTAAATTGCTAATCAGCCAAGCAAGATGATAAATCCAAGCAGGTTAACAATTTAAATAGAGAGGGATGCACAGTGCATATATAAATTATCAACAACTTAAAAGCCACTTAGTTTATAGAAAGTGAGACATCAAAATAAAGGAAAAAAACAGACGTAGCAGGTCTGCTGTAAATACAAAAAGAAGACCACCCAGAGTCCTCATTGTTAAATCCAAAGAAAAAGCCAAGAAGATTAACTGACCTTAGAGGCAAAGGCAATCACTTGTGCCTTTATGGAAAGAGATTGTCAACCAGTGAAATAATGTGTATTTTCCAATTTTTTTCTATGACCCATGACCAGCTGTCCTCTTGGCACATACTAAATCCATGTAATATGTTCTTTGAAATGTTCTCTAACATTTCAAAGAAATTAATTAGCAATTAATAGAGCAAGGCAAAAAGACCCAGGGTGCACCTGCCAAAATAGTAAGAGGACCAGGGGTTCGGATTCATTAAACAAGAAAAGTATGACTCTATATAATAGGGATGAGCTCCATCTGAATGAAAATCAAAACCAGAATTAAAGTGGCTATTGGAAAATGTGGAAGCTAAACACTGTGGAAAACCAACAGGTCTCAAAAAGTATGTAGTTTGGGACGACAGACTGGCTGAAGCCGTAACTGCATAACCTCAAGCACAGGGTAAAACAGACTGGCAACTCTCAAACCATAGACAGCAAAGTCATCTAAAGATGCTTCCAACTCAAAGGGGAACTAAATGTAAAATATTAAAACAAATTATTCCATGTCTTTATACAAGGACTATAAATACAAAATACAGTCACTGGATGATTTCATAGGATGAAAATACAGGATTTAAGAAGAAGGCACCAGAACAAAAGACAAAGGAGAAACTTGGTAGAAGGGAGATGATGGGTATTTTCCCAAAACTTTGGCACAAAGTGACAGAAAGACTAACTAGGCTTGAGGTTTTTTACAGGATTCCTCCAGCCTCTAAATAATACTTCTGTCCCTTTGCAATTCACTGAAGTACATCAGATGGGAGAAATAGAAATACTAGAATCAGAATTTTTTTCTCTTATAGTGTTTTTATTTACTCAGTTTTAAGTCATAAGACTTAGTAACAACATAATGATATTTATTTTTCATGGCCGTCATTATCTGTAGAATATACAGTCTAAAATCATACAGGTAATTTCTCCTTTAAAAGAGTGTCTTCATTATTTGGTGGTTGTGTTAAAGCAGCATTAGCAGTGTCTCATATACTAACTTCAATTGCACAGCAATATATAGAGAAAATAACATTTAAAGTATTTATTTGTGAATAATTAACTGAATTAATTTTCAAACAGAACATTTTCAAAAATAGACAGAATATGCACCTGCTATAGGAGGTCATGAGGACTACTGTATTGTGAAAGGTGCTATATGAATTTATAAACCATCAGCTTTAGTTTTCTGCATATGCTCATTTGCACAGCAATGAACCTTTTAATGGAAGTACAGAGACTGGAAGTATTTAGAAGTACGAAAACATGTCCATGGGAAATGATACTTTTTTCAGCCTATGTCACTGGTACACAAAATCATTACTTAAGATTTGACCTGAATCCTCCAACAGGTAACTGCTAATGAAAAGTGACAGTAGGCACACACAAATCAACACAAAATACAAAAAAACAAAAATAAAAACCCTTTAAACAGTTAATTCATGAAACTCACTATTGCAATAGAGCAAAAGATTAAACTTACTTAAAACAGCTTTTTAATTCAGTTAGTAAGAACATCACATTTATACAGAACTTTTAAGTCCTTACACAAGACCTGAAACAATTAACAAGGAGACTAAAATAAAGCTACTACTTAAAAAAACTAAACGTCAAAGTTTTTTTATGGCTGATGTGTAACACATTATGTCATTATGATCAAGGATGGACTACCAAAAAAACCAGATTTGAACAACATCTTCAATGTTTTTATTTAGATCATTTAAAAAATGATCAAAAGGTACAACACAGCTTCTATTCAAGGAAGAGCTAAGTAGGACTTTGCAGTATGAAACAGAAACTATCAGGGAGAAAGGGGCTTGAGGTCTGCAGGCTGACAGGACAAGAAGCGATTGTCCCATGATCTAATGAGGGAAATTTGAGCTGGACACAAATTCTTTTCGCTGAGAGCAGATAAGCACTGAAACATGTTGCCCAGGGAGAACACATTACTTTTATCACTGGAAGATTTCCCAAGATAGATCGGATAAAGCCATCTGCAACTCAATCCACATCTGAACTTAGGCCTGCTTTAAGAAGAAGACTGGACTGAATGATCTCTCAAGGTGCCTTCCAACCTACATTACTTCATGATTAGTGATTTCTTCTAGGACTGAGTTTTNCTTATAGATGCTGGTAATCTTGTCAAGTAACAAATGACAAAAATGAGTTCTCAGAGGAAGGAAAAACAATCAAATATTTGTAGAAGAAGTCTTATGTCTTGCTTTGGATCATGACAATACTTCTTATGACCTGGGAAACAGAACTTTTAGTCTGGGATATTTTCAAAAATAAAAAATCAGTACTAACCAATCCCTAGGGATTATGCAGCTATACAATACAAGGGGAAGGTTTATTCTCAAGTTTTCTCTCCTAAGTCTGCAGCCAACAAGAATCGGAAGGATTGGGCTGTTAAGATAAACTGTTTCTTTTATGACTCTCAGGGAGCCCGTCTCCTACCACATACAGGCAAGACACCTCATTCATCCTACACCAACCTTTTTCAAGTTACCTCAAGCTACCTGCAAGCTACCTCATGGAAACTTTCACTTCTTAACCCGACCTTTTCGCAGTCACTAACCCTATTTATCAACTGGCAGATGAAGATGGGTAGTGGAGTGTGCAGACACAGGAACAACAGGAATGAAGATATCTGGATAATGGCCTGTGGGAAAAGCTGCAAATCCAGTATAATAACTGGTCTGTAACTACTTGTTTCTTGCACTCCATTTCAAAAGAAAACAAAAATTTATTTTCAGTGACCAAACTGAGAATTATGAAGTCTTAATTAATTTCTTCCCCGTTATTGAAATAAGAATGTAAGGGTGCAGGGAGGTCTTCAAATAGTATCCATCTTACTACGGACTTATAGCTAAAAGCATAAAGCTAGGAAAAAGAAATACGACCATTAATGTATATAAGAAATAAGCCAAATAATGAAACCCAAAAAATTAATCACATAAGCTATATTATTAGTTTTATATTCTTAAAGATTTACCTTGCTATTAGTTACATACATTTGTTGAAATGAGTTGTCATAATTAGCAACATAATATATACAAACAATAGTGCTTTTAAGGTTAATACTGTATTTTTCCCCCAACATATCTCAGTTTCCTCTTCATTTATCTGCCAAGTTAAGAGAGTTCAGTAGGTCCAAGTCTTCCATGCAGCAACCGATGATAAACATCAAAAATAGGACTGCATGTCCTACACTGCTGGGGAACAACGGAACTGAATTAAAGCTGCCCCAGAACCCTTAAATAAAATTTCCTTCCTTTTAAGAGCATTTGTTGTTCTGATTAATTTCCTTTTCTACATTTACGAAAATTGTTTCAACAGATGTTAACAGGTTCATATTAATATTTTCTCTTGACATATGAATTAGGGAGTGGTAAAAAGTTTTCTAAAACTAACCAGTACAGAAGAGGAGGCAGTAAAAGCTTATTTTATGTGTTATGCTAAAGATGAGGATGAGCCCTTCATTCTAAATAAAACTGAAAGGGTAATCGATTTTTTGAAAAGAAGATGATGTCTGAAAGACAACACGTTTATAAATCTTCTTCAGTGAAATTATATAGTTTCTTGATTTTTTGTAGCTATTCAATTAAGCAAAAGAGAATTATCAATGAGTATATACTCACAACAAAAGCTGTACTTTCAGATACACCTGCAAAATACCAGACTGGAGGATATCATGCCTTATTATGGTTAATTAAGAATGACTCTTTAAAGAATGCTAGCAATTTTCTTACACAGTTGGGTTTGGGGGCTTTGTTAGCTTTTTTAAGTTGCCTTCTTTTTTTAATGCAGATGTCAATGAATGCTTTCAAAGTATTGTGAGATACTACTTCCATATAAAGTTGCATGGGAAAACTAAAAATGGAAATGTAAACATATCATTTCCTCTGCAGAAATTGATCTTGCAGCATGATTTCTGTCAATGAACATGTGATGCTCAATTTTTCCTTAAAATCTTAACTGCAGTCTAAATTCCTTTCTTCAGCACAGTGACAGTGCACACCTATGCAAAATCTACAAGGGAGTTAAATTTTAATGAACTCCATACTATATTAAAAATACTTTACCAATATACTCAAAGTGTCTGTTTCCACATTAAATGTCAAGTTTCATAACACAAAAACTTGTGTGTCCATTTTAAGGAAGGAAAAATGGAAATTCTCAGGAGAAGACTGATGATTGTAACACTCCACTAGTTCAAAAAGAGTGAAAACAGCAGAACTGAGAAATTGGAGGATACAATCAGCAAGGTAAACAAAACCAGCATACAGATTGATTATGCTCTGACAGACCTACATAACTGTTTTGTACTAAAAAGGCATGCTCTTTACGGATGACTGAGCAGGACCACGAAAGAAGTCAAGTTATTTGATACAGGTACTAATAAAAAAAGAAAACATACCCAGTTAGTAATTTTTAATGTGAGACACGCATACTCATAAAAACCATTCAAACCTATCTTGGAGAACTGTCTCATCATAGTCATAAGCCATGCAAATACATCAATGAAATTTGTTACAGTACAGTAGACTGCATGAGATGTAAAGTTTTCTAGGAAAGTTATTCCAAGCATGAAACTAATATCCAAAAGCTGCATTAATTTCTCATTCACAACAACCCACTAAACTTTAATAAAATTTGTAATTTGCAAAGTACCCTTGTCTCTTGGAATCACATAGCTTTAAATCCAAGCTTTTAAAAAGCATTTTTCAAGGCAAAAAGACAGCTCTGAATAAAAGACTGTATATTGTTTTACAAGGCTATTCACCGTATCCTCAGGAGAACAGATTTTCTCTGTTTCATGCAAATATCCAAATATTATACTGCTTTGCAAAAAGCTGTACAATTTTCTTTTCTCTGCACTAAAAAGCACACTTGATAAAAGCACAAAATGCAAGCAATTAATTCAAATCTCTGTATACAGAAGGACAAACATTTATGTAACATTTAAACAATCCTGACAAGTACTGAAGCAGAATTATACAACCAAGGTACAATCAAGCCTGCATTTTCTTAGGGTCTAACTCCATAAAAGGAGAGTATCATCCAAAGGCACCAGATTATTATTACCACAATACTGATAAGTAGCACAACCTCCTTCCCTTTCTCCATCACTGGATAAAAACCTCCATGAAAGGAAGAGGTACAGATAGACAGGACAGACAGATATATGCTTCCAATTCTTCATTATTAATTTTCTCCCTTAAGAGTAATGAAAAATCACTATTTTGAGTTGCAAAATTTTAAAATGAAAATGCCGTATTACAAGGCTGAGATGAGTTACTAACAGATCAGTCCCAACAAGAAAAAAAACAGTGCAGTGAATATAAAATATTCTTCACTTTGCAAAATACAAAAGGTGAAATTCAGGCCTTGTGCTAAGTTTCTAAATGAGGAAGAAGAAAAAGTTCAAGTCATGAAACAACATGTGTTTTTGATTGAGAAGAGCCATCTATGTTCCATATAAAGATTACATTAGACCTATTTTATGACAGCTTTGTTGTCTGAGGCTTAAACATTTGAAAATCATAGGCCAATATTTTGTCAGGAAATATCACTGCTTGATGCTCTGATTATCTAACCGCCCAGACATTTATTTCTGAAAATAATACAGATTTTCACACTGATAATGAGTGTCAGCTGATAGAAGAGACTTGAGCTCTCTGGTTACTTTAAATAACCATTTGTCATCTAGACTTTTTTGCATGTTCAAATTTATAGTTGAAATTCATGCAAATCAATTCATAATTCTTTCCATGGAAATCTGTCAGCCATTCTTCTGAAGTGCTGAAGGAAATCTGACTTCATCTCTAACCAAAGCAGAGCACTTTAACCTTCATGCTTAGCAGTTAAAAAAAAGCTTCTTCAGCCGATTACCACAACAGTAAAACTTTTACTAAATCAATCTATGCTTCTATTTGAGTATTTAGATTTTCATATTTTCAAGGTATCAAAATCTCAGTTAAGATACCATCCCACATTACTGCACGGCAATTAAATTATTACCAAACTACATATTTAAATGAAAAAGTATGCAAATTATGTATTTACAATGCCATCATCAGGCACAGTCAACATGGGTTCACAAAGGGAAAGGACTGTTTAACTACTTCCATATCCTTCTGTGTAAAGTCAACCACCTCGTGCATGAAGGGAAGGATGTAGTTTTCCTGGATTTTAGTAAGGATTTTGATACCGTCCCTCACAGCACCCTTCTGGCCAAGTTCTCCAGCTGTGCGATGAGCACGTTCAGAGCGCGCTGGGTGAAGAACTGGCTGAAGGCTTGTAGTGAATGGGGCTACAGCTGGCTGGTGTCGGTCACTAGCGGTATTCCTCAGGGCTCAATCCTTGGGACGCTTCTCTTCCACATTTTCATCAGTGATCTGGATGCAGGAGTCAAATGCACCATTAGCAAAGTTGCTGATGATACCAAACTGGGAAATGCTGTTGACTCTCTTGAGGACATAAGGCCTTGCAGAGGGATCTTGGAGTAGCTTGGAGTATTGGGCAGTGCTTAATTGCAATTTAACAAGTCCAAATGTCAGACTCTGCACCTGGGGTGGAGCAATGCCAGGCACAACAATAAATTAGGAGAGGAGTGGCTGCAGAGCAGCCCTGCAGAGAGGGATCTGGGGGTGCCGGCTGACAGCGAGATAAACGCGAGTCACCTCTATGTGCCCAGGCAGCCAAGAGGGCAAACCCCATCCTGGGGTGATCAAACACAGCATCACCAGCTGGGCAAAAGGGGTGATCATCCCACTCTATTTAGCGTTGGAGCAGCCTCACTCGGAGTGCTGTGTGCAGCTCTGGGCTCCACGGCTTAAGAAGGATGTGGAGGTGAGTGAATGCACCCAGAGGAGGGCAACAAAGTGGAGAAAGAGCTCAAGGGAATATCCTATGAGGAGTGGTCAAGGACTTTGGGCTTGTCAAGTTTGGGGAAAAGGAGGTTGAGGGGTGACCTCATTGCTCTCTACAGAGGAAGGGAAGAGGAGAGGGAGGGGCTGCTTCTTTCTCCCTGAGATCCAGTGAGAATGGTTCAAAGCTGCACCAGGGGAGGATCAGACTGGACATCAGGAAGCATTTCTTTACTAAGATGGTGGTCAAACACTTCCTAGAGAGGTGACTGATGCCCCAAGCCTGTCAGTGTTTGAGAGGCATTTGGACAATGCCCTTATTAACACGCTTCAACTTTTCGTCAGCCCCAAAGTGGTCAGGCAGCTGGACTAGAGGATCATTGTTCATATCCCTTCTGACTGAAATAGTCTATTCTATTCACAATATAGATTTATTTGAGGTAGATTAAGAGAGTTCAGTGTTTTCAAATTATTTTCAACATTCACTGGAAGGTACATTGTGAGAACAATATGTATTACCTCCAAGAAGAATTTCATTCTTGCTACTACCCCTAGCGAAGAAGATGAACAAACAAATATATTTTACTAAATTATTTTGATTGATAGAAGGGAAAATTTTAAAGCAAACAACACTCATCTGCATCAGATTTTACACTTTGGATTTTATGCTGTTTACTAAAACTTTAAAGCAATTTTCCAGCCAGAACTCCTTTTACACATACCATTAGAGTAAGCAGCTTAAAAATTTCAGTGTAACAGCTTGTATCTTCACAATATGTAGCTAAGATTTTACTTTGCTATTTAAGAGAAAATTCACTATAATCACTGTTGCTCTATTTTCTCAAATTTTCCATTTATTACTAAAAATGGGGCTCTGGCTTTAGTAAGAGACCTAGTACTAAGTACTTTTAGTACACTGCCAGAGCTTCTAAGACAGATGCCTCTCTCTGTGAGAGCAGCAGGTGGAAGGACCTGTCCACCAGTCAGAAGAGCATCAAAACAGAGTGGAGGGGAGAAAAGCCTAGGAACATGTACACCCAAGCACAACAGAAGTAATCAAAGCTACGTATTTTCAAAGGTGTTGAAAAGGACCCCAATCAAATCTCTTGCCTTATTCACCATTATTTTTTTAAAAATTATTACAATTTTTTTCCCCTGGAACAACCAAGAACAAACCTTATACATTTTTTCTTCAGCAATGCTAACATGAAGAGACACACAAACCAAGGAAAGAATTGTTACGTATTCAGTTGCACTTTAGTGTTGCTATCAGCAAAATTACCTGTACTGTTTATTGGCATAGAGGAAATACGTTCCCTTAACTAAAAAAAATAGAAAATTTCCCGTAACATAATATAGATAACAGATGACCCAGATACATTTCTCACTGTCAGCAATGTGGGTAATGATGGCAAACAGATGAAACATTTCAAATAAGTCATATCTGTATAATTCACAAAGATCACAGAAATGGAAAAGCAGTTACATTAACATGATGTTGGAATTTTTTATTATTTTTACAAATAATGTGTGCATCTATCTCTACACACTAGTTTATGTTGGATTATGCAGAAAAGATCAAACAAGGGCAGGAGAAATCAAGTGGGAAAGGCAAAGCAATTACCCAAATAAGAAATCAGCAGAATACTTTCAGGTAAATTTGTTAGTATCATGCCTGCCAACAGTAAAGACATTCGGATCTTATGTGAAAAACAAAAGGAGACTATGATCAGTTTAACAGTCACTGCTGGAATGCAGAGTGAAAAGGTTGTTTGCAATGCAAGGATATAGAGTTTTCATACTAGAAAACAAGTCTCATAGTTTTATACTTGTGTTCTCCAGTTTTAGGAGAGCTTGGAATAAAGGTATTTACCTGAGTAATGAAGCTTAAGCTTAGTGAAGCAACACAGATACAGGACTGATTTAATATGGTTTAGGAAAAGTTTTGCATAGTTCAGTGCTTAATGTCCCCCTTTGGCAAACAGAAAATAACTACCACACGAAGTGATGTAACATGACTTATTTTGTCAACAAATTCTAGAAGAGGCCTTTATACATGTCAAAATAGCAGGATTATTCAGATCATCAAACTTAATTAGTCCAGGGATTGCTGCTGCCACAAGCCCAACATCTTTTGGAAAAGGTGAGACTTGGGTCCATTCCTAACAAAGTGTATGCTTATGAAACTATTACTACTACAAAAAAAAATGAGCATAAGAAAAGTAAATACAACACAATATAAACTAACACAAAAAGAATATATAAACCATGACTGAATAGGGGCAAATCAAAATTTGAACATTAGGTTATATCAAACAACGCTTTTTCAATTAGGTTCAAAGAGCATGCTTCAAAAATCTAAAACTTCAAATGAGCAACAGATAAAGAAAACGTTTCAAACTAAATACTATAAAAAAATAATTTCATGTACTAACTTGTCTGAGGTTTATCCCTATTTCATTGCAATCAATTTCAAATAGCTTGCAATAGTGAAACACTGGTTTTTGACCAACCCGTTCAGAAAAATACAGTAAACTATTATTAGGAAAGTAAAAGCTCTAAACGTAACCAGACACACTGGAGAGGTAAAGACAAACTATATTTAAAAGCAGAGAAAATGGATACACAGCCATCATTAAATTCAATAAATCAAAAGTAGTGATCAGACAAGCAAAGACATAATCTGCAGAGACGAGCAAGGACAATCTGCAGATTATTAGCTCCCAAAAATTTAGTAAAAATTAATTTCTATGCAAAGAATTTGCAATATGCAAAAATGACAAGGCAAACAAGGCATTATCTGACTTCTATTTCACGGTTCGCTTCTGCCACCAAGACCAACAACTTCCATCACAGTCTACAACAATAACCTTCTGTTACACACAGTTTAACTTCTTCTGCTCCTCCTACATAGTTACCATTTTTCCAAGACACCTGGCTACAAAACAGGCTGTCTTACTGGCTGCCAGAAACCTCCAGAGCCACCTTCTGTGTGCTCTTAGTTCCATTCTGGATTCATGGGATTCATACATATAGGAGAAATTCGAATCCACATTTTAGATTCCAAACTTAGAACAATTACTGCAGGGAAGGGTCTATAATTTAGAGTACGTGACAGATTACACTTCATATACATGTAATTTTTCTCCCTATCAGTCAATTTGAGAACAACTAAATTATAAGGATTCATTCCCTTTTTCCTGATAGCTCCCAGATTTCTTCCCTTCTAACCCCAAAATTCATTCTAGAAGTCCTAGAAAAGTCCTTATAGTACAGTTCTTGCTGACTCTGCTGTAGTTCAGGAAAAAACTTTATTCATACACAACTGACAGTTACTGTGTTATTTTCATAGTACAGACAAAACCAAGTATCACCCCATGACAAGAAGCAAAAGACAAATAATATTAAAAGGATATGGAAACTCTAACTGATAAATCCAGCTTTTTTAAACCAAAATCTCAACCTACAGTAGGCAAAAGTCTGTCTTGGCCAATTGAAGGAAGCCCTTTAGCTAGACAGAACTCACTGGTAAGCAGAGAGGTATAAGTAGACAAGTATAGCTTGCAAGTATCTACAGCTCTCCTTCCAACTATTTTTTTTCAAAGGAACAGCCTATTCATTACTGCAAATGCAGAGCCGAGCATTAAAGGCCGCACATTTTGCAAAGAAATTCCAGTATCATTCTCAATTACCCACCAAAAATCTAACATAATTACACAGTATACTGTTGTGATAAACTACGGTAGACTCAACTTAGGGTGTCTTAAACATTGTTTGATCTATACATATGCCTACAGAACTGCAGAAGTGGTAAAGAAATATGCACACTTGACAGTTATCATCAAAACAGTTCTTGTTCTCAATGAGATTAAATAAAACTATACCGTTTAGTGTTTAATCTTTGTTGGCCAAAATTGAAAGACAAGTTTACTAATACAACCCTTCCATAATGCACAGCTCAGGGCTTGAAAGCAAACTCACTTAAGCAAAAAATGCCTTCCACCCTTTGGGAAGAAAAAGACTTCATGTGCCCATGGTCCTGCCTTTTGGAAGAAGGTCTTACTTAGGACCTACTGCTGTCAGTTCAGCTGACACAGTTCAAGAGCAGTCTGTGAGGCAAATTGAAGCAAAGTCAGGTGGGGACAATGGCGACAGTTTCTCCAAAAGAAGAAATCTTCTGATTTCTTAATCAGAATGCTAAGGTAGGTTCACACAAGCAGCTCATTCACACACACTTATGCAGATATGTAAAAAATGGCCTTTATCATTATGAATATCCACATCTTACAAGCTACCCGTAATTTCTGAAACAATCTCATCTTTCCAAAACAAGTGATCCTCCCTTCGGGAAGACTTTTGTTAAAATACTGGATTTCTCATGCAATTGAATACTGATATCCCAGTAACTCTAAAATGATTAACAGGAGAGCTGGAAACTGAAAACTGGAGTTCAACATACTATGCATTAGTTATGTCAAAGAAACATTGTGCAAATCTACACAGTAATCACTATACTCTCTTAAAAGTTGTTTATCCTTACTTTTAAACCTTGCATTTTTAGACTGCAAGATTTTTAAGTAAAGCTAACAGAATGGGTTACTAAACTTGAATATGAATACGAGTTGTTGTTACAGGACGCATTAATTTCTGTCTTTTGACCTACCTATTTTATTACATTAATATTTGTACCTTCATTACAAAATTCAACCAAGAAATCTTCAAGAACTCATTTACCTTTGCTAGGGGAAGTCACAAATTATCTTATATGGATTTCCTACTTGGACATAATATAGAAACTATGGTTTATTTGTAGCTCTATTGATTAACCTGCAGGCCTGTCAAAATGCTTAGATTCAGGGAGATAAAATTCAGGCAGAGATTTTTTCTTCTTATCTCCTTATACATTTAGATAGTCTAACTCAAATTCCCCAAGCAGTTTAATTAGCAAAGTCTGATTTTCCCCAACTCTGTACTCTACAGTTCCTATACAGTGCTCAATGAAAGACAGCACTAATCTCTGCCCTCCCTTCAACTAAGGCCCTAACAACAGTATGAATTTTCTTACCCAGCTGCCTGGTTATATGGCACTACCTATTTTTGAAATGCTTAGAATTTTTTCAGATTTTGCAGAAACTAGGTGAAAGATTTAACAGATGTTGGTACAAACACATACATAGAAAATAAGCTTTTATGTCTTAGGAAGTTACAGTAAAAATTAAACACAGTAGGGCTTTTCAACACTGAAGAAACACCTACAACCAAGTTCATGTTGCCATTCACATATTGTCCACCTGACTCAGCCAGGACATACACAGAATCTGTTGATTTGGAGCTCACTTAAGCTCAGAGAAAGCTCATTGATACTGCAGTCAATTTTAATTAACCAAAAATATATTCACTGTTGGTATTGGCAGTTCTTTTAAACTTTTTTTTTTTAAATTTCATTAGTGATTTTTCCCAACAATCAAATAAAGTTGTTCTAAATCCATGCAATGCAGTATATTAAAAATCTAGTATGGTGAGAATTTACAGGTTTTTGTTCACATTAAATAATGCATACCATAGAAGCAAGCATACATTTTCAATTTACCATTTACCATCTAAGGAAATCTGCATAAGAAAATAAACGTATTTTTACAATTAACAGCAGTCCAACTGAATGGGGCTTTAAAATTTTACACAAAAAATAACCTACAAATGATTAAATTTTATGAGAGAATTACAACAAAAAGCACTACTTAGTATTTACAATTCTATTCTTGACGGGTATTACTACCACATCAATTAAGCACATGAGGGTCAACGCACTTTAAAAAAATCCTCTAGAAAGTAAACAGCCACAGCAACCACTTTTTGTCTGGAGAAAAAATAACAATATATGAATGCTGTATTTGAGATCACAGTTGTGGGAGGCCAGACCCCTGCTTTGATTCTGTGGCCACATTACCTCCACATTAGGAATAAATTATCCCCTTATTACAAGCAGACAGTTCATTTGGACAATTGAGACAGATGGAGGCAGCAGCTATAGTTAAGTCTCCCTCCGTTTTTAACTATATGGACTCTCAATAGCAATTAATCAGCAAGTTATTTCTCATTAATGAAATAATTTTCATGATTTAAATTTTAATCTGAATCTAATTTTAATTGCAGCACAATCATGATCATGAAGTTACTAAAACACAGAAATTACAGATTCAAAAGAAGAGAAATCATGTTAGTCACTTGGTGTAGTAGTTATACAAAATCAGAACACTAATGAGAAAGATTAACACAAAGATCCTTTGAGGTGAATCCTGATGCTGTTCTCCACACTAAATTAACTTTTGACTTGGAGAATAAGCCTGGAAATTTGACTCTAAGCATCATGAAGGTCTACTTTTCCAAGTATGTTGGTTTTCACAGGGCTGAACTTGTCCAGCAACTTAAATTGCTCTGATTGATAATTACTGTAACTATTTCAAGCAGGAATCAGTTGTGCATATTATAAAGGAACAACAATGTATTGTGGAAACATGGAAATAAACCGATGTCATCTGCATATTTCTCACAAATGCAGTCTGAATTTGAAGTTTTGGTTTTGTTTCAAAAGCAGTCTTCAAGGTATCTAAAATTTATATAAAATCCAATGGAAACTCCACAGCACATTAGGAAAAAAAGACACAATAAAAAGCATTAATTGTTATATGTGACACTGGGTTTGATTCTTTTTAATTTATCATGTGGCACAAATTTCAGTGCCTTAATAAATATCAACTCTTTAACTTTACTAACTAAGCTTATCTTCCCTCCCCAGCCCTGCCCACAGGATGACCATTTAATTTAACAAGATTTCTTCACATAATCTCAAACTCCTGGCCTGTCTCACTTTTAATTTTTTATTTTTTTGTTTACATAGAATAAACAGAATGGGCACTCTGCACTCTGAACAATACCCAGTGGACAGACAATTTCCTAGTTCAATCTTTTCACAGCAGAGTAATGAACTCTGAAGCTTTTCTTCTTTACTCTCACTAGACTGCAACCTTTAAATTAAGCTTTAAATAAACAGAAAAAGTTACGCAACATCTTAAAAGAGCTTAACAAGGAGTCAACAGGCATCTTCTCTGATGGCTACTAGCATCAAGAGAAATTAAATTGAAAGTCATAAGACAAGAATTTATTTTATGACACAATGAATATATTGTAAATGAACAGCCAGAAGACACGAATCTGATGCAAATGAAATTTGGAAATCCAGGGGCATTGTCGCTCTGTCAAAAAAGCAATATTACAGCAGTACTAAGTGGTACACGGCATCATTTTGGAGATTTCTTTCTTTCTTTGACACCTCAAACTGCATATAATTTTACAGCTATTTTTTAAATAAGAGAAAAAACCCAGAAGTCACAAAACCACAACACATTCAGAAGATTTTTACTTTAGAATAGGAAACTCACAATTTTTCCTGATTTTGAAACAGACTATCATCTCTTTTTGAAATAATGTTAGTCTTTTCCCTTATATGAAAACCATTTCCTTCTTGCTTTAAGGATATGCAAACTATGTATGCCCAATCATTGCAGCAAATCAAAGTACCAAATCTGACACAATTCCATTTGAATTCTCTTGTTACACACTTTCATAAAAGACCTATATTTGGCTATTTAGTTGTTTATTTTTGTGTGCTGCTTGGAGACTCCAGTTGCTAATACTGCTGACTTGTGGCTTCCCAACTAAGAAGTCAGAAGATCCAAAAGCATCATACTACAACATAACAGCCTACAGTTCTTCAGCAGGTATGACTTCCAACTTTCCCAGTACTAGTACAGATAACCAGGCATGCTGCCAGGCAGATTTGAGTTTCACATAGAGTTTGTTTAGAGAAACTAGAAATTGAGATGCAGGAGAAGAAAAAAAAAAACCCAACCAAACAAAAAAATCCCAACCCCCCCCCAACTTCCCACATTAAATACCTTATGTGAAATAGACCTACTTTTTATATTTATCTGTATTAATCATCAAAACCCACTGTATACATACTACCCATTTCAGCAGGTGCATGTGAATTTGATACAGATTTTTTTCGCCTGGGATGGCATTATGTTGAATATTTAATGTTTACTATCATTAAATGCTTACTGCTTTTTTATCTTTTCCCCCTTTTTTCCATTCTTCTCATTTTCAATACATACATTTTTTGATATGTAGTGTAGTAGCTTGTTCCTGAATATTTACTAGAAAAAATTGACTGAATATACTATTTGCATTCCTTCAAAGTTAGAAGAGTCAAAAAAAGAGATTCTGGATGTGCTGTGCACACTAATTCCACTTTTACAAAACCTTAACTGGCAGGCAGGGAAAATAAAATTCCAGGAAAATGAGCCGTGAAACTGTGAAACAGCTAGATGAAAACACAGTACATTTCAACATATGCATATAACTGAAGGCCAAACACAAAATAACTTTAAGTGCAGTAGTACTCAAGAAAAATATTGTTCCTAGTGTCTTGTTGTCATTACAAAATGAAAATTACACTCTATAAGAGAGGTTTATACCTACAAAGTCTTCTATTATTAATTCAAGTACATCAATGACAGCTACTTTAAAACTCCATTTGCAACAAGTGATCTGAAGCCATCACAAAACAAAACTGAATAAAAATGCATTTACAATTGATACTGTGACATTTGAAGTGGAAAATATTCCCACACTACTTTATAATCATTATATATACTACTAAAGACTAGAACTAGATATATTTTATTACATTAAGGTTTTGCTTTACAATACCTTCAATACTTTAAAGAGCACAATTTCCCCTTATTCAACTATGAAGTTATAAATATTTTTAAACCATAGAAGACTGTTTTTCCCCAAACCTGCAGTCTCTTTGGCAGTTTTGTTAAATTTTATTTTGTTCCCGATCAATATTAAAATCAATGTGGTCATAAAAAAATAGTATTTTAATTAAAATAGTTTTGTTTGTACATTTCCAGTCAACTAAGCTGCCTTTTAGACTGCAATCTTCTGAAGCAGAAAACTAACCTTCACATATGCCTAACACAGTAAAAACCTAACCAAGTACTTGCAAGTGCTGTTAAGAGTATATATCTCATATTTCACCTTTTATTAAAAAAAGGCAAACAAACAAAAAAGCCACAAAAATGTTTCCCTAAGTGGATATGAACACTCAATATTTGTCCCTACTTCCATCTCACCAAAAATGAAAGCACTGAATAGAGTGTATGACTGAATATATCTCATTAGAACAAACTACAAATGAATTTTCCTTTGATGTTATTCCTTCCTCTCACAAATAACAGGCTTTAGAATACAAAAGAATTTTAAAAGGAAGCAATTTCACAGATTTTTAACTTATTTCTTCAAAATTTTGTTGGCATTTTAGACCAAAATTACACAGAATTACCAAATGGCTAAAATTGAACAAGAACATATTTTGTGATTACTGAGACTTAGTCAACCTAAAACTTTAAAAATCACAATTTACTCTTCCACTAATAATATTCCACGTACAGCATAAAGGAAGTGGCAAAAGAGAATTTCAAAAACAGCCAAAAAGCAAATCATAATGAGTAACTTACCCGCAAGGCTTCAATCACAAGGTCTCGTGCTTCTAGTTCTCCCTCCATTACACTCAAGAGCATTCGCAGTTCTGCCTTGCTCAGGTTATCCACATCAAACTCTCTTGTCTGTAAGAAAGAAAACACTGATGGAACACAGTGACTGCAATTGTTACTGTAATTCTGAAACACAGATGTGTCAGTATCCACCTACAGTTGTCAAAAGTTAGTGTCTTTATTTGTACTACATAAAGTCAAAATTAATAGCAAATAGTCTGACTCTTTCTATTTAAAGTGAAGAAATTAAAGCCCTCCCACACTATATTATTCCAAATTGCTGCAAGGGATCAATCCTGCAAAGTCTGGTGACTGATAAAGGTGAAATGGTAAAGCTGCTAACTTTGTGACTAACAGTTCCCTTGCGCAGCTTCACAGAGGCTGAAACAATTCAACAGACATGAAACTGCACTACAACGAAGAAGGCAAGAGAGGGGGAAAGGATCACGGCACACCTAATGCACCTGTGCAAACAGCTACCCAAGTTATCACCACACACTGTGCTGAATGTGAATTTCTGAAGAACAATTCGTGAAAAGACATGAAATCTTATGTGTATGCTTTATTTGCAGTCTCATTTGTTTCGCTGGAGGGAACAGTTCAGGTTTAAGAGGCACTCACAAACAACAGTTCCTCGCAACAGTATCTTTCCACTACACAGTTACCAACACTACTGTAGGTCTGACTGCCACCCTGAGTAAGACAGGAGAACGAGTTTATACTGATGAATAAAATCATTGAGCACATACTCAGTGTATACTGGGAATATCAGTATGGCTTCTGTAAAACCAAATTCACCTCACAAACTGCTACACTTCTGTAACAGTGTCAACAGGTACATGGCAAAGTAGATCCACTGGACACTAATGTATTTGAACTTTCCAGAAGTTTTGGACAAGGTTCTGTATCTAATATTACCACAAAGAAACCCCTATCCAACTGTAGAGGAAGAAAAGGCACTTCATGGATAGGAAGCAAACATCAGGGGTAATAACAACCACTTTCCAAGATGTAAACAGGTAAGCAGGGGGCACCTCTGGGACCAGCCTTATTCAAGCTCTTCATCAATAACCTGGAAAAACGATAGAGAAGTGGCATAGACAGCTATTTCATGTGCAAGTTGGCACATAATTCTTCACATACAGGTGAATGACCTCATTTTGCTGCTATATAAAACCCCTGGTAAACCCACATCTCAAGTGCTGCACAAAGTCTTCATCTAAAAGTGTAGAACTGGCTAACAGAATGAAGAGAAAAGGAGTAAATACTATATGAGGAAAGACTACAAGGCTGGAAGTCTTGATTTTGGAGGTGTGGTGAGGGGAATGTTATAATATTCACAAAATCACAAAGGTAGATAAGATTAATACAAATCTGTTGTTCACCATCCACAATGCTAACACAAGTAGGCACTTAGTGAATTTAGAAGGGGGATTACTTTCAGGGAGAGAAAATTTTTATTCCATGTGCTAGATTCAGCTGCCCAGATTGATTTTCAATATGCTATTATTCTCTGTAAACACTAGACTCTTAGCTATGATGTAGATGTGTTTACTAGAAAAGCCCTGCAACGCAAACACTCAGCTATCTTCAGGATGAAGTAATCTGTTGCCAAATTAGGTGAGCAGTGTATCAGGACATACTGTCTATTTTACCCAAAGCACGTAAAATCTAAACATTCAGCTACTCAGGAGCTTAACTTCAGTGCAGAAAAATCCAATAAAAATTAAGGCAAGTATCATTTCTACTTTTTCAAGGCAAGAGGATGGCAGAACAGTTCTACTTCCCTCAGGCTAGAAGGCCATAGATCTAAAATACCCAAAAGCTGTATCTGTGTTAGTATTACTGTGTTACACATTTACTTTGCAGTTAAAATGCAGAGGTGCACAAATGGCTAGTGAGAACTGTACGGCAGAACTTTAGCTATTTACATTCAATATATGTTGGATTGAGCTTCCTCACTTAAGTGAGTAACAGGGATCAACCTCCCTGCTCAGGCAGGGTCATCCCAGAGCACACGACACAGGACCGTGTTCAGAAGGATCTTGAGTATCTCCAGTGAGGGAGACTCCATAGCCTCTCTGGGCAGCCCATTCCAGTGCTCAGTCACCAGCACAGTAAAGCAGCTCTTCCTCATATTCAGGTGGAACTTCCTGTGCATCTGGTTCTGCCCACTGCCTCTTCTCCTGCTGCTTGGCACCACTCAGCAGAGCCTGGGCTCCATCCCCTTGGCACCCTCCCTTCAGATACTGATAGACATGGATGAAGTCCCCGCTCAGTCGTCTCTTCTGGAGGCTGAAAAGTTCCCTCAGTTTGTCCTCATAAGAAACGCTCCAGTCCCCCTATTTCTATTAAGCATAACTGTTTCAAAGATGAGGCCATCCATTCTAAGCAGAACTTTAGCCTGAACAACAGTTATCTTCTATTTTTGCTGCCTGGGTCAACTATTCCTCTAAGCCCAAAAATACCTCTTACTCTCCATGCCAACGAATCAAGAGAAACAACTAGTTTCTCTGAAGGCTTTTTTCCAGTATGTGCTGCAGCAGCCTCTCACGGTACTCCTGATAATTCTGTATAATGCTCAATGATCTAAGGACTCATACAAAACGAAAAGTCACTAAATTTATACAGCTCCTCATGTAATCCAGTGTCAGTAGAGTAGATTTTACCTCACAGGCTGCAGTAGTTTTCACTCTTGGCACTTCCAATTACTAAATTTAATTCAGTTGGATACAAGGACCCACTTAAACCACCATCCTTCTGTGAACCACTTCATAAAACCTAATACCTCAAGGATAGGAATTAGTTTCTTCATACAACTTCCTTTATAACAGGGAAAAAAGTCTCTATTTTTCTGGTGGAAAACTAATGCAGGGATTTTTTTTTTTCCAAAAATAGGAAGCAAGTAGTATAAAACATAATATTCAGTAATGGTCTTTAAAGTTGACATTCAACCGTTTATCCACCAAATTATCTTTCCATTCTAAAATATGCTTGTCTCTTATCACAAAAAAAAAAAAAANCAAAAAAAAAAAAAAAAAAGCACTCAAGGCTTCTGATAACCAGGGATAAAGTTAAGAGGGGCATCCACAAAAGTACAGTACATGAAACGTGGTCCTACTCTTTTACCCAAGTCAGTAAATTCAGTCTGTCAGGAGGTATAACACAAGGCAGCTCTTTGTCCAAAGACTGTACATCACAGGTGAAACATCTATTATCTGCAGTCTTTCCTGAGACATAAATGAAAACATTCTTCGATTCTTAACAAACCAGAGACATTCTTCAACATATGTGATGCAGTGATGAGATTCTTAACTAAGAAGCTGATCAAGCAATTACAGTAAATTTTGTTTAAGTATACACCTTGAACTAGAACGTATTAAAAGACAGAAAAAACTAGCAGTTAAGAGTCCTCTCTGATAATTCATGGTTAGACATAAACACAAAGAAATGTTAACAGAAAGACATTCCAACAAGATATTCAACTTAGTTTTTATAATTTTAATTTTAAAAACATGAAATAAGAACTAGCAAAACCACTTTATATATAAACAATTCTACCATATGAGACCAAAAACCCACTTAGGCAACCACCCTGTCTCCAAAAGCAGCCAATAAGGGATGCCTTGAAATCAGCACTAGAATAAAACAAGCCCATAATGATACTTCCCAGAAATACTCTCCCAGCCTCCAGCAATTTTCAGCTTTTTCACCTTCAGAGCCAAAAATTGTTGTTTTGTATGCAGCAGCCCTCGGCTGACATATCTGTTGTGAACCTGCCCCCCTTGCTTTTTGAATCTCCACGTAATTTTAGTATCCACAACATACCACAGCACAGCTACACATTTTCTGTAGAATCACCACCTTTGCTGTCAGTTACTTTTGTCTGATGCCTTCTCGTTTTTAAGTATGAAACTGTCCACAATCAACCAGAAGAGACACACAAACAGAAAAAGTGCTTTTTAGGATGAAAGAGAATACCATTTTTCTGGTCTTGTTTATGAATAATTTCATGATTACTGTCATTTTCCCAGCTTTATTTGACAGATTCTGAAATTGGAATGACTACTTTTTTCCAGTACTTCAAGGTCATCTTCAATTTGTTCACTATGGATAAGCAACATCAAATCTATTCACACAGGATAAGAGCGTGCACGGCAGCCACTGAAGACGCTACCACATCTTCTCCCCATACATACCTCTGAACCGGCACTTACAGAGTTGCAACATAGCCTACCCAAACTGGACCAAAATATATAGTTTAAAGATCTAAAATATTCTCAAGCATTGCTGTAAAAACGTCTTTAAGGTTTGAGTATATAAAGCATATGATAAAATGAAACTATCCTCCCTCTTAAACACTCCGTGCCATCTTCTGGGGATCAAGAGGTCAGTCATGGCAGGCTTGCCCCATGCTCTTTTTCAGATAGAGCACTGTTTGGCCAAGTCATAGAAAAAAACCTGCTCTTTATATCTAGAAAAGTAATCTTCCTAACATCTTCCAGTGGAGCAATAAGTCTTAGATCTCCAGAAAATAAAGACTGCATTAGCACCTCATGGCTCATGTGTCATCTGGGGTTTTGCTAGAATACCTGTGGTAGAGTGCCAAGCTCTAAAAATTTAGCCATCAACTTAACAACTGTGTAACCAAGCCAGCCACTGTATTGGTTTTATAACAGAGATACCAGAATATGTTGCCCTAGGAAGACATTTCGAATGTACAACCAAAACACAAGAGAATTTTTTCCTCCACCTCTTTCAGATTTTAAAATGTTTGGTTTAATTGATCTATAAGAATAAAGTACCTGAAAAAGACTACTTCAGTTCTCTATGTCCCTAAAACTCAACATTATTTTTCAAGATCAGTTTTGGAAGGGGTGTACGTTGCCTGGCAGCAAGTGCATCGACAATAGAGCAAACTGCTAATTAGCTAAAACTCATTCAACTACCTGAACGTGCACCATAAAAACAGTACAGGCAAAATGATACCAGCATTGCTAAAGACTAAAATAAATTCTGCCAAGCAAAAAGGAAGAAAAATCCATCAATTCTGAACAAAAGAAGGACTACTCGGAACAGCAGTGATCAAACTGGAGAAGCATTTTCCTGCCTCCATCATCTTTGGAAAAGACAGAAAGAAGATGAAATTGGAAGGTCACCATGAGGCACAGGAACAGAATGGAGTCTTTCTCACATGCAAAGCAACTTAGAGTAGAAATGGTAAAAGTCTTTACAGTTGAATGCATCACATCACTCTCAAAAAACCCCAAAACCAAACAAAAAACCCAAACAAAAACCAACAAAAGAAAAAAAACCAAAACACAAAAAAATTTTATGAGGGATTGGCAGTGCCAATAGTTTGTTTTTGCTGACATAGCCCAGTTGATAGTACTGGCAACCTCAGGAGCTAAAAGTGCTGTTCATTGTGCTATTGCAGCACCTGTTAAAAACTCTGCTGCCTTAAGCTGAAGTCTGAAGAGATAGGTAAATTATAAAAGCCACAACTTTGTATTTTCCCTATACAGAACACAGGCAAAAAACAAGTTAGCTGTGAATTAATCACAAATGACCATAGAAAACAAGTTCCTTCTTGCTCAGAAAGCATTTTAAAAGATGGAGCTGCGTAATAACCCAGGACTTGGGGAAGAAACCTGTGGAGCATAATTGAGGGCTGAAGTGGAAGGGCGGGAGCTAGGTGGGGAGAAGTGTAAAAATGATGTACAAGACAACACATAGGGAAAAGCTGTCAAAAGTAAAAAACAGTATTTTCAGAAGGAAAGAGAAAAGTAAATATCTACATTTATTAAATATTTTAAATTGAGTTCAAATCAATAGACAGCTGAATCCTCTTGAAGATTCAAAAAGCAGACTTCCCAGATAAGGTTCTAAAAATAAAAAAGGTTTGCTATTACTTATTAGGCTACACAAAATAAACTTCTAGTATAATGATGGCCTCACATCTGCCAGACCCATGAAACAACTGCACCAGAGAAACACAACCATGATTCATACGTTTTACAACACCAAGTATGTTTCCCAGGTACAACTCATCTGATCAAGTACAAATATCTGTTTTGACTAATTCTCTTTAGTTTCCTATAGAGAAGTATTTAATGTGATCTGAAATGTCCCAGGGATCAGAGATAGCTTTTTTGGGACAGGCAGATTTGATACAGAACTTAGGAGAATCATCCATGCCAACTGGATTAGTAGCAGAAGTCCAGCTGGGATACCCCAGAGTACCACATATGGGCCACTAAAGGTGAAAACCTAAAGGTGCATGTCTTGTGTGTATGTATGTAAGTGAGGTACCTAGTGGTACCAGCTATGCAAGCCAGGTACCCGATGTCCCTTTCTTTTCAATGGAGAACAAATCAGCCCAGTCAAACAGACAAAAAAATTCAGCTAACCACCACCAGAACTATTTGCTCATGGCTCCACTGACTGTAATAGGATATTAAACATTGTGCATGCACATAGACACCTAAATTTAAGCGTCTTGAACCCCATTCACACCTCTACCCATACCTTCAAGAGTCAGCTGCCAAAGTCACTTTACTCAAAACCAGTGAAGTTCACAAACCTGTTTCTAAAACAGGTTATTCTTTCTCGCCACTTACTTCACCCCACCAACTATAAAAGGAAGTGGGTATGTGGTCAAATGAATCATAGCCCTTTTCTAATAAAGAAAACTGCAAATAGAGAGACTGCTAAAAGAAGTGGTTATAATATCCACACAGTATTCATGAATACTTCAGGGAAAACCACAGTTTATTGCTTTGCCTGTGGAAGGCTTGTTCTTTAGTCTGAAACTAGGGTAAAAATCTGTGATCCCACGCTTCACCAGAAATTATCTGATGAAAAAATACACGTCCATTTCCCACCACATCCAAGATGAACTTAAGAAGTAAGATATAACCTTTAGGAATGTTCTTAGTAACAGAAACAGGTATGAAGGCAGAGAAATATCTTTCAAGGAAAAGTGATATCATTTAATTTGCTCCCCAACTAATATGGAGTTTTTTGCTGAAGAGAATATCATCTGATGTTAACATTCAAGACTCATAAAATTTCATAGTCATACTTAAGGGATCATGAGGGTACTGTATATGCATTTAGTTATAACATTCATTAGCTCAATGACTTCTATTGCATTGTTCACCACAAGAAGTTACACAGCTCCCCAGCTTTCTGGGTTTTTCAGAAGGTTTTCTTTAAAAGGTGTGGGGGAGGTTTTCGTTAGCTGTTGTGGGCTTTCTTGGCTTCAGCTAACAGCGAAACTTTTTAACAGTTTCAACTTCAACTATAAATACACCTCAGAGCTGGGAAATTTATTTTGGAAACAACAATAAAAACAACAACAACAACAAAAAACCATCAAAAAAACCCACCAAAAAACCCCGAACAAACAAACAAAAAACCCCCAAAAAATCAACCAGCCCCCAACCCCTCCAAAATTACTAAGACACTGACCTTTGTACACACCCAGATATTTTCACAGCTGTTAAAACATTTTTGCAATCCACTAAAAGCCACAAAGGTAGTTTGTCATTTTTTATTTCAGTGCAAGCTAGGTTTCTATATAGACTGAGGCCCACAAATCTTGTATAATCATGCTTAAATTCTTACTCAGACTTAATGGGCAATTTATGTTCAGCAAGTAGCTTTCAAATAAGTAACTTCTAAGGCAAATAGTATATGATTAGATACAGATATGGATACACACTGTTGAAGCTATCTCTGTTTTCCAAAATTTTACACCTTGTGCTACAAGAGAACTAAAAATAAATGCCCAAGAAAGCTTTAACTCGCTTATCATTTGTACATACCAGTATGTCTTCCCTAAGCCTACTTGACAGCTTCTGGTTTACATGTTCAAGGATTACACAGATGTTTTAAATCAATTGTTCCTTTTCTTGTGTAGGAGTAGGTGCACAACCAGAATGCAAACTGCTGTCTTCCTGAGATCTTTCCTTCCTGTCCCAATTTCCATCTCTATTCCTATCTTGGTATATCCCCTCTGAGGCCAAAGCAATGCTTACAAAAAAGAAGTCAAAGCAATTGGGAAAACAACAGAACTTACTGCATCCTACAGCTTTGCACTTCCCATGCCACTTTCACATATCTGGCTCAGAATTTTCACCTCTGCACTTCACCTCTAATCACAGTGTAACAGTCCACATTTGGAAGAGAAACAAACATTCGCAAAGTGGACTTCATTCAGTGGCTTTCTTTTCTCATCCTCAAAGATCTTCACAACACAGGAAGAGAGGATGTGCTGCAAGTTGTGGAGTAGAAGGCATAGAAAAGGCAGTGCTGTAGTTTGGAGAAGGGAGAGGAGAGGAAGAAAGGAGGTTTGAAGCATTATCACTGCAAGATGGATCGAGACCAATCTCTCACCACAGAGAAGCAGGAGAACTAGAACAGACAGAACTGTGCTGTCTCTGCATGTCACCTACATGCTGAAACGCAAAAGCATCACACATCTGACTAGAAGAAAATAACTTCTCTGAATGAGAACGCTACACCAGAAAACTTGTATTCAGTTGAAGACAGGGTTGCTAAAGTCCTTTTGTAAGTGACCATTTTCCAGGATGTAATCTCTTGTAAGAGATACAGTCTTTGCTTTTCAAGGCTATAGTCTCATTTTCTGCTACTTGCAGTCGTTTCCAGATAAGAATCTTCCCAACTGATCTAAATCAGCCTATATAATTGATATGATCAAGCCATAATTTAGCATTTCAGTATATTGACCAGAACGGCAGTTCTACCACAAACATTTTTACTGATCAATAGATAGTGAATACACCAAGCTACGCATAAAATACCCCATTATGCCACCACAAAGTATCAAGGAATTTCTCTCAGTTTATATTTTTTTTTGTTTGATAGTTTTTCAGGTAGTGTAACTTTTTTGTACTGCTACATGACCCACAGCAACTCAGAGTGATCCTCTGGAGTATGCACGCATTTTCAATGCAATTTTGCAGCAACATCCTTACTCACTTTAGTGGAGTCAATATTCTATTCTATCAATATCAGCTATATGTATAGCTTTACAGCTATACAAGGTACTGTCTGAGGGAAAAATAACATTTATGCTTTTGATCACTGGTCAAGCAAAATCAAACCCAAAAATTCTACTGAATAATTTCAACAAACTTCATGTTTGATATAACAGGCTTTTCGTAGGCTTTGTTAAATCTACACTGAAGCTAAAGTGTGTGACAAGCCAACCCTCCCTGCACAGCAGGCTGATGTTCAATGTTTCAACAAAAAGACCATCAAATTGGATTATTTCTTGCTATTATATAATCATTATTGGTAGACATTAGGCAGATGGAAGTCATTCAAAGATGTTTTAAAACACACACATATGTTTTCTCTCAATACTAGTCCAAATGGCACCAACACAAATTCAGCGACTTCAGTGCAATCATGCTGAGCAGGTATGAGAAAGGACCAGAACCACTCCCCTGCCCTTTTTCCTTGTCCTCCTTCCCACGATAAAAATACCAATATTTTGTGGAAAAGAAGTGATGAGTTTAACAAATGCTGTGCTTTATCCAAGGAAACTCAGAATAACAAGATTATCGGCTTTGTTCCTAAATGTAACAGTCTAGGCTTTTTCAGTCAAATTCCCTGGTGAATGTAAAAAAGGGACGGAAGCACTTCCCTTCCTCTTCTACAGCACTTCTAAAAAGAGCAGAAAAAGTCTTTATTTTCCAGTGATGTTACTGATGGTGTATCAAGACACAAGAACCGTATTTAGTATCAAGAAACCCTACAGTACTGTCCTGTGTCACACAGCTTGTGCTGACAACATAAAACTTACACATTAACACATTACTATTACAAATACTGTTCTCACAGCTTTTTACTGCACCATTTGTGCAATCAGGATTCTGAGAACTAAAAAAAAAATTTAAAAAACAGAACAAAACTAAAACCTGAAAAAAACCTAACCTAAAACTGTACTGAAAACAATACTTCGTTATAAGTTGAAGCTTAGTGTGACTTATAAGATAGTCATCTGAATGATTATGGTCATCCAAAAAGTAAGCAAGATGATCCAATTCATAATTCTGTATCTCCAGTTTAAAGACAGAAAATAAAAGCCATTCATACTAACCCTTCAAAAGAAATATTTAAGTATTGTAAATGTATTTTTTAAAAAATATTTTCATTGCACAGAGGTTTTCTTTTCATTTTCCTGTACAAAAGATAAAATTAGTCAACAATAAAATGTTTATACTGCTAAGGAAAAAAACATAAAAGGAAAATGAATGATTGCAGGCAAACTAAAAAGAAAAGCAATAATTTAAAAAATATTTTGTTATTGCTCAAGTATAGCTATTATTTTTGTTAGGGAGAAACGTACAGTTTACATCCCAGCATCTGTTCAGTTTTAAAAATGTATTTTAAAATGAGTGTGCAGTGGAGAGCTATCCCTCCTACCTTTCACAATGAGAACACCAAACTGCATGAGTGGCTTATACTCCACTGCCTAACAGGGCAATATTGAAGTACTGCTTGATTACAGGCTACTTGTTTGATATTTTAAAACTGAAAATTAAGGCAGTATTAAAATGAATATACTAAAGAATTTAGTACAAATAATTTTGGTCAAAACCTGGGCTTTAAAGTATTTAAGCTTGCTTTTGTTAATTCTTACGTTAATATTCACTTATGCCATGGTTATATCGTTGTTTTAAAAGACAGTGATGTTATAAATATGCACTGCATAAGGTTTACTTTTTTAAAGGAAAACTGAATTTCCACAATACTGCAGATTTTAAGACACAGAAGGACAATTACGCACAGTTGGAACAAGATTTCAGATAAGAACTAGTGCCTGTTTGGAAGTAAACAAGATAATAAAAAATAAAATGCTAGCAATAACCTGAATTTCAGAGAAACAAGTGTCCCCTCCCTTCGGGAGTCATCGCCTTCAGGAACGATCCCAATCAGAACGGGCACCACCGCGGTTTTAGTGCCCTGAACTTCGCATGTTGCTACGAGACCGAGCAGCAACCGCCTGACTCTGGACCTGCGGCTGTCGGCCAGGCGAGTACCTAGGGCTGGTTCGCCCCGGCAAGTCCCCAGACAGGCTGGACCACGCCAGGTCTGGGATGCGCCGGGAGAGGGAGAGCCGCCGGGCTGCCAGAGGTCTGCCAGAGCACGGGCGAGAAGCCGGGGCCCAGCAGAGGCGCAGACCGCCCGAGAAGACGAGCCCTGCAGCCCTGCCTGGGGTCGTGTGGAGCAGGAGAGAGGAGCCCAGCGCCGGCCCAGGGGAGCGCTGCCTCCCCCTGACACCGCTTTAACCATCGGCTGGCACCGCACCTCATCCCTCCGCCTCCCTCCTAGCCGCTTCACGCACCCGCAGAGAGGACACGCCAGCAGGGAGGGAGGTTCTGCTCGGCTTTTGAGGATATTTTAAGCTCCCCTGGGGCGCGGGCCCTGGGAGCCGAGACGTCTCCACACACCCGGCACTCGGGACGGGGACTTGGGGCGGGGGAAAAGGACGGTGCCTCTGCACCGAAAACGCCTCACCGGAGGCAGGCGAAAGCCAAGCGCCTTGCGGGCCCGGTAAAGGGTTAAAGAGCAACATTTCCCCCCGCCCCGGTCTGACAGGTCCCGCCGCCCCGGCCGCTGTCAGCACCTCAGCCCTCCCGGAGAGCCGGGGAGCAGCCCCCTCGCTGAGCGAAGCGGCGGGAAAAGGAGGGGTGGGTGCGGGAGGGGCGAGACGGGGAGCGGAGCCCCCTCCGTGCCCCTCACGGGCGCCGCACACCGACCCCGCGCTGGAGCAGCGGGAAGGAACAATGGGAGAGAGAACCCACCGCCCCCGCTGAGGGAAGAGGGAGAGCCGCAAGGAGGGAGACCCCGCGCCTCTCTCTGTTCTTGCCCGGGGCAGGACGGGGCTCGGTGGCGGTGGGTCCCGCAGCGAACCCCGTCCCGCCCCAGGGGAGAAGGAGGGCGGAGGGATGGAGCGGCGGAGGCAGGTCTCCAGGCATCGCTTCGTCCCAAGCCCATGGGGTACCCTCCTCGCCACGGCTGGCTCGCACCCCTCTCTCCCGCCAGGCCCATTACCGCTACCGTGGCCGCCGAGTCCTCCAGCCCGCCAGAGCCGGGCTCGCCGCTCGCTCCCTCCGTCGCCATCTTCCCGCTGTATCGGCTCCGGCGCGGAGCGCGGTGCGGAGCCGAGTGGCGGAGCCGCCGCCGCCAGGCGCTTAACCCGCTCCCCGCCGGCAGCGATCCCGCCGGGAGCGGGGGCGCTTAACCCCTGCGGCGCCGCGCAGGCGGGGCTGCCGAGCCGAGCCGAGCCGCCCCCTGAGCTGGCAGAGGCAAGCGACTCCCGCGGCCGGGCGCTCGGGCTTCCCTACCCACCCGCTCCCCGTCCTCCATACGGCGGCCCGGAGACAGACGGAGGGGGAGCGGGACCTCGCCGCGGGCGGCCGGCGCGCAATGGTGGCGGAGGGGAGTGTCCCCGCTACGGCGCTACCCGGGCCCCACGCACGCACCGCTCTCCTCCCTATCCACCCCCCGTGGCTTAGCAGCAGGAGCAGGGAAGGAAAGGCTATGGATGGGGTGAAAAAATAGGGAGTTGCGGGGGGCTGGCTTACCTGATCAGTGAGACCTTTAAACCAGCTGAAGTCTTTGAGGGAAGGCCAACTGTGCCTTTTCCTTTCTGGGGGTGCTGACTAGAGGAGTCTCCCTCCCCTGTGGAGAGGTCTGGAGGAACATTTCTGCTGCCAGCCATTGCTTGGCTGGCTTATTTTCAAGGCATATTTTCAGAGCCTGTGTGAGGGTGGACACTCAGCCAGGCCCAGTGTTTTGGCACCTCTCAGACCCAGTGCTGGAGCCCATCCTGACCTGGAGCTGCCCTTTGCCATTCCATGTGGGTACTGAAGCCAAATCCCGTTCAGGATTCTTTCCAGAGCAAGGTTTTGGCTGATAAGCTGAACCCACTACGACGAAGGCTGAATGTTCCCCACCCAGGAGCACCCCGCACTTCCCCTCTCTAGGGGATGTTCTTCACGGTCTTGCTGTACTGCTTTGCCCCGGCAATGGGGACCTACACCAAAACCAAATCTAAATGTACTGCCCTCTGGAACCAACTTAAATATTATAAGCTGAATTTGCAACACTGTTTACTCTGCAGCCACATAGAACTTCCACCAACAGCAGGCTCCTTTGAGCCTTGCCAGGCTCCAGCTTTCACAGGGCTGCCTCAAGTCTGCTCAGCTAAATCCCTTGGCACCAGCACCAGACAGAAATGGGCCGATGCCTTGATCAAAGACAGCAAATGTTCTTCTAGGCATGCTGTACCTAAGGATGGAAGTAAACCCATGCATGAACTTTTTCCCCTTTACATTACCAGAAGGGGAACTGACGAGTGATTGGTAGAATAAACTCCAACTGTAAGGTAAATGCACACTGAACAGAGAGAGCAAAAGGCAGTGTATAGGATCCATTACAGAGCACACAAAATCCAGTTAAACAGATGTTTTCTGGTTTAGGGGGGTTTTTTCTTTCTCCTTAAAAATGAGCTCTCCTCCTACTCAAGTTTTACACTTTTTATAACTGTAGTGAGTGCTCACCTCCTTTCCATCACTGAAGCTAAGAAAATACATTGATGACACATAGCCTAAACCAACTTGTTTTTCTCAGTTCTCAGCACTCTAATACCATTTAATTTGTTTAGGACAAATTGTTGCTTGCTTTCTTTATTGACAGCAAAGTAACATACATTACTCATTATTATTATTTTTGTAAATTTGAAAGAATATTTGGTGCTTTGCCTTCAAGAAACTCAACAAAAATAATTTGTTTCTTATGAACTCTGTCATACTTACTCCTCTCTAAAATGGATTAAAATACTGAAGTTTTTAAAATTGTTTGAGGCTATCTTTTCTCTTCTTGGTTCCCATCTACCATTATCATTGCCGGTACTTCCCTATTGCGTTAGAATCATCTGCTGTCCCTCACAGTTACTTATGTGTCTCTCTGAGTTGGTACAAAGCGTGAACACAACATGTTGTGAAAGTACTTTTTTAACGCTAAATATGTCACAGCAATGATGTAGCAAAGACTGCACCATTTATCTCTTGCTCTGCTGAGATCATGAACTGGTTTAGATGATATTTTATCAATTACCAAGTGTACATTTATCAAAATAACAATGAATGTTATATTAGTCATAGCTTGCCATTTCAGACTTGAGAACTGATCTCTTTCCTCAGTTAAAGAAAAATTTAGAATGATTTCTGAGAGAGATGGGAGTGCTCAATCTCAGCCAGCAAAAAATTAATAGAATGGATGGACCAGCAACACTTCAGTTAAAAGCCTATCTCCAGACAGCTAATATCCAAGCACATCATCCAAATGCTGGAAGTAGTTTGACCTGCTGTTATGGTCAAAAAGATGACAGACATGCTTTTGAAGGAGGAGTGATCTATATTTCTTCTTTATGTCATGAAATGACATAATTCACAACATGTTGAAAATATTACTGATGTTTGTAATTGTATGAGACTATACTGTGTGTTTGTGTTTCTACAGTCTTACCCCTAACGGCAGCAAGAAGGCTTGTGGTTGGCATGAGAGCACTAAAATCCATAATAGATATTGCCAGTCACTACTGGGAGTAGATTCTCATGCTGCACAGCAACCGCTGCATCATCACTGGTGGTGGTATGGTCCAAATGTCTTTGAGGTTTTGCTGCATGAAGAACACCTTCACACTGGGGATCATCTTCAAAGTAGATGTTTTCTTCCTTGATTGTTACTACTGCATCACTGGACAAGGTCTTATTCTCTGGTTCTTTGGCTTATGCTGCTGACATCCTCTCTCAGAACCGTCTCTAAACCCACAGCAACACAGGATCTACACACATTACGAATGACTTCAAAGTGAGGGACAGCATGGCTTCATGGCTGCTGTCATAATGCACTGTCATTTCTATGCCTGCATTTTACAGGGCAAAACAGCTCTTTAATGCATGTCTAAGTCAGAGCCCTTGTCGGAGAAGAAATTGCCTTTGCTTTTACAGACAATTTTATCACTACAGTAAGGCAAAGGAGTTCCTCTTCTCAGAGGAAGGTGCTCACTGTTTTACTATTAGCATGTAGCTGGCAAACTGTGTACAAGTAACTCTTTTTCTGCTGTTCCAGTTTTTTTTGGCTTGAGTAACATAAAGAAAAGCCCAAGCCTAGGAGCAGGCCTTAAGTGTATTTCTTTCCTATGATTAGAGAGCTGGCACAAAGTGGTGGAATGTGTCCACACCTTACAGGATGCAGCTGCTGAACTGAATGGTTCTCATTCCCTCCATTAACACACAACTGCTGTGACAGAAAATGCATGCCTTGGCTTTTTATTGGCAGGGAAGCAAATTGTGTATTTCAATTCTACAATGTATTGTGGCTTTTCTGCTTTGCAACTAACCATTTGCATGGGAAAACAAACAAACAAAAGAAATGCAAAATAGTATTTTATTTGCCTTTAAAAACAAAGAAACAAAAAGCCTGTGTCTGAATTTAAAGCAAGGAGGCAATATTGAAGTCCCAAGATAAATTTTTACAGAGTAAGAGATTTCTGAGAAAAAGTAATTAATCACTGTATCATCAAAATCTTTCCAAAGGTCATCCCAGTGCAAACTTAAGACATTTCATCCATCACCCTCATCTAGGACTCATCGAGCCAAACCAAACAACATAATTCAAATACTGCACTGATTACCTCCTCAGGAAACTTTGGTTTTGGAGACCTATATGCAGTACAGAGCACTCTGATAACTCTGAACTATTAACTTGGGTTTTGTGAAGAAGGAGTTGCTTTCTCTGGAAGATGCCATACCACTGTCCAGGTGAAATTCAATAGAAAAAGAGACAATATTCTAGAGAGCATGCTGGCTGCTTCTGGGGATCTTTAACTAACATTAAAAAGAAAGGTGAAAAGGAGGCAAAGTCAAAGCATTGAGAACAAAATAGAATCTCCAGTAGGCATGCAAAGAAGAGATGCTTTAATTGGCTATGCAGAAGGAGCATAATTAATTTTAAAAAGTGTTGGAATGGCTGATTTGGGAGCATAAATTCAACAGTGCTGAATATTACTATAAGCTAGTGATGCGATTCACATGACTGGAGTGTTGAAAACTGTCTATAATCTGCTTAGAAAGGGACAATGCACAAAAAAAAGGGAAAAAATGATCAAAATAGAATGTTCTGTGTGTCAGCATTACTGACATCTCAAGAAAGGTTATTTGAATGTTTACGTGTTGTGTTTTAATGTTTAAAACATAAAGTGAAGTATTTAGTGCCTACTGCAAACCTCACATCATACTAAAGAACAAAATGGCAATATCCTCAAGTATCTTTTACAAAGAAAGAGAAAGCTGCTATCACTGAGGCTTTTCTTTGAATGACATCATTTTGCCAATACTGTAACATCCTGTAAATGTCTAAAAATTACATGTGACAATTCAAAAAGTTAACCTTGAGCAGGAGGATTCTAAATGAGACATCCTTTTAACACAAGAAGAGGAGAAGCTCACTCTAACTGGAATCTAAAATTTGAGTGTTTGCTGTGCTTAAGTTTTAGAAATCTGAGCCCAGAATGGAATCTGGAAACTAAAAATGGGATTATGAATTTGAAACATTTATTTTAGAGAAGGCTTGAAGTCTGTGTTATGCAAAAAGATCACACACTGATCTTCTTGGAGTTAAAATACATAAGCTTTCCTGTGAGGAAGAAAAAAATGATAACTCATTTGCTGTCAAGACAAAAAAAGGAGTGCATACAGCTTTTTAAATACCAGAAAGGTATAGAACAGTTAAAATTATCAAACTGAAAATGTATGAAAATATTCAGAAAAGTTAAAAGCTGTATCTTATTTCTCTCTTTCATTCATCTTCTCGTGGGTACCAGTAAGAAATGCGAAGTAAATCCAGGACAGTTCTCTAACTGAAGCAATAAAGGTGCAGAAATCAAGAATTCTCAGAACCACTTTCCCTAAGCAGGCATGATGACTAATGTATTTCTACAGGCATCAGCACTTCCAAGCAAAAACCCCACTTTTTTTTCTGGACACGGGAGAAATGCTTGCTGCTGTGATCATATTGGCTGTAGTGGCAGGAGGCAGGAGAATTCATGCTGCAACTGCCAGACGTGGAAGAGTCTGTTCCCTTACTGGCAGGATTTATGCAGCGATCTGCGGTGCTGGGAAGTACACTACCTCATTTTGGAATTTAACTCTTTGCCCACAAATCACCACACCATGAAATTAATTTTTTTCAGTGATTATTAAATCACTTTATTGCAGAATCTCTTCCTTTTTTTTTCTTTTTTTCTCTTCTTTTTTTTTAATAATCCATTGTTAAGCCTACTGTTTTAGCTTTTGCTCATTTTCATTATACAAAAGGTTAATTTCGAAATTGTCTTATGCTGCTGACATCCTATGAAGAAAATTGGATCACTAAATGCCCCCCTGTAGAGATGAAGCTGTACCACTGCAAAATGGACCACTGTATCCTCGAAAAAACTTGCCTGGAATTGAAATGATAGTGCACATGGTGGAGGTTGTCCTCCCTGCCAAAGTCCTACTGTTGTTCTGAGAGCTCACTGCGAGCACAGCTCCGTGTATGGGATTTCAGCACATGGAACAGCTTCAAGAGGACCTTTACTCTGTAATTGCAGAAATAAAACCACAAGGGAGGTTAATCAGCTTATTGCCAGGAAGGATGAGTCGCAGGAATGTGGTAACTACCTTAGCACTTAGATAGAACATCTATATAGGGGCTTGGTAATGAAATGTTTTTCGCATTGAAATGCTCCACTAGGGAAAAATTCCCTTGCTAATGAAGCACTCCACTAGGGAAAAATTCCCTTGCTAATGAAACAAAACTGCTTCAATAGGTTGTTAGCTCCATCACTGAACTGTAGAACCACAGCCCAAGAGAACTGGCTCCTGTGCTGATGACACAGAACAGAAATTATTGTACTGACGAGTTAACTCCCACGTGGAAAACAAGCATTTGCTAGAATAAAGGAACAAATTTGCTTGCCTGTAGGAAAGTGATGCACTTAGTCACTGATGTAACTCAACCTTTGCAATGTAACTTTGTTTATACTCTCAGAGTTGAAAAAAAATCTTACGAAAAGAGATCTCAGTTTGTATGCGTGTGTGTGTGTGTGTGTATTTGTGTGTTCCATAAACTGAACTAATGTGATCATATTGCCAAGACTCATAGTGACCTGAACTAAAGGTAGGCAACTCATGTGTAAGTCTGTGGTTCAAGCTGATGGGTAACAGAAGACCTGATGAATGTTTTAATCGGGGGGGAAAAAACCCAGTAAGACAGACTGATTGTGAACTCATAAGTAAAAAAAGCAAAATTAAAATTCATGTGGCACCCTGAATGTGTGCAAAATTCACTTATTTACATGTAAATGAGGCAGACAGAGGAAAAGCAATCAGCAGGAGAGAGATAACCCTGACTAGTCTTTCCTGTCAAGCACAAGCATCTTTCAATGCACAACTGCACTGGAATCTTTAAGTCAGGGGATTAGGGATTCTGCCTTTGCTCTAATGTTTAAATTCTGGATATCCATAAGATTATCTTTCATTAGAATTTGGCTCAGCATGTCCCTCAAGATTGAGATGTCACTTAGATTGTGTGGGATTGATACCCAGTGTGTCATTTGCCTACCTTACTGGGAATTGAGTGGGAAAGAAATTTAAAAAATGAGTATGAATTAGCTGTGTTGCAAAAATAAAAAGAGTTTTTAGGCTCCTGAGTTTCACCAGCTCCCAAGTTTCATCAATAGATGATGCGGACTCTCTTGCCTTCTGTGCCTTGACAATTTCCTCTGAGATTTCAAGACTGAACATGAATATAAAGCCAAAGCTCTACAGAAGATCTGCTGCAGCCAGAAATCTGTATGAATATAATGACTTTACAAAATATCTTGGGAGGCTGAATAATCTTGCTGCAGGACAAAGGCAGAAAAAAAAGAAAGTCAGTGGATTTGGAGTGAGGCATATTTGCATAATATTTGATCTTTGTTATTTTAAAACAGCTACAAAATATGATTCATAGAAACTTAGGACTGGACTGCCAATCAGTTAGTCTAACATATTCCAGATTCTAGAGTACGTATTACACAGACCTGTAAATAAAATGATCACTTTAACATCAGAATTTTGTTGCTAATTTTTTTCCTAAACAAATAATGTTGAATGTGTTAGCAGTAAACTATATAAATTCTGCAAAACTTATGAAAAAATTAAATATGTCCTGATGCTGGTGGCTTTTTATTTACAGGCTATCAAATAACCACAATATCTTTCTGAGTCTGTTGATATTTGGGCTGTTGTTTTAATGCAAAAACAAAGATTAAGGAAAGTGATGGTAAGGACCACAGAAGAGTTTGGAAACTGTAGCTGAGAAGGGAAATCTTGGGATACTGGTTTCCAGCCTCCTTCTCTTATTGAAGTGAACATCTGAGTAAATATATACATTTAATGAAATGAGATTTAGATGTCCCTGTGCCAAGATAAAGAGATTGCACTGGAAATGAACTGGTACTTTAAAAAATTGCACTGTCAAAAAAGAATGCTTTGACAGCTGAGGAGGACTGCATTTCAGTGAAGTTTGTGCTACTCTGTACTTTAGATACCCTTGAGATACAACAGTGTTTGTATAAAAACACTTCACAACACAAGTCCTTTTTTAAATTTAATGTATAGTTTGTCCAAGAAACAGTTGATTGTGAAAAACATCAGCACAACATCCTGTCACAGATGGAAAACTATTCCAATTAGAAGTAGAAATGAACCCACAGAAGCACTTCTTTTGAAAACAAAATTGTTATTGGCAGATAACAAGAAGATATTGGTAGTATTTCTGATGGTAAAAGGTATCCCAGAGTATAAAAAAAGAGTACATGCAGAGTTTTTGGTTTCTGTTTATCCTTTGAAAAGGCTTTTCGGACACGTGACCTCTTAAGGGAGATTTGTTTTGCAGAGATCACTCTAGAAACAAGCAGAACAGAGCAGCAGCCTAGAACAAAGCTGCTTCTAACTCATGGCAGTGTGAAAGGATTGCTCCCCTGTCTTTATTTGAGGCCCCTTAGGAAGCCTACAGGATGCTGGTTGCTAGGCAACACCCAAAGCTATGGTGTATATAGCATTAGGTATTAATTATTGTCATGAGCCTTTTCCATGGCAGATCCTGAAAATATGCAATTAGACACATCATAGGATAAGTAATTTTTCATTCTGATGGACAAGCATTATTAATCTGCAGAAAATTCAGAATTTGATAAATTGTTCAAAGGTGACTGACTGTACCAAGTCTAATAATTTCTTTTTGTTGTGATGCTGTTTGGAATTGCAGCAAAGGGATTTGAACAACAGTATGGTTGCAGGAAGCTGTTTAAAGGTTCTGAACTAGAATATAATGTTGCTTCAATTGTTTCCCTGATTAAAGTGCCTAGCTCTAAACTGATCTTTACCAGCACTTTATTTTGAGTAGTTCAGGTCAGCAGTTGAGCAAAAAAAGAAAGCCTTAGAACATGAAAGCGGTAAAATAAAATATTTAATAGCAGCTGCATGTGGCAACAGAGAAGTAGAAACCACCAAGAAATTAAATCTTGTGAAAGAGGCAAGTTTTAGTCTGGTAGTGTCTACCATGGGATAAGTTTCTGCATATCGTTGATGACATTAGCCTGTACTTATGGGAAAGGAGAGCTGCTCTTCCTTCTCTAGCATTGCCTACCTAGCTAGTCATCACAAGCAAAATGGGATGTATACGTGGCACATTCCACTTTTAAGGGGATGAATACTGAGACCTGTTATACCCCATGAAATTAAACAGGGTAGCCAAGAAGAGACTTCAGTTACTGCAAAGGAAAATGGAAGTCACACTAAGGCAAATCATTCCCAAAGGTGAAAACATAAACAGCAGCATATTGGAAATTCCTGTGAAGTGACAAAATGTAACCAGTATCAAAGAAAATAAATTACTGTCTCAGGACATGAACTGCGTAATAAGAAAATTAGAGAAAGAAATTACTGAACTTTTATCAGCTTGTGCAAGTAAAAAGAGTGCTAGTTATTTTCCAGTTGAAGAAAGAAAATGAGACTGCAGATGGAGAGGCTCAAGGAGACACTAATAAGAGGCTGTGTGACTGAAAATCTTTGTACAGACAAGGATGCCTTCTCCCACATCTTGGATACACTGATATTTGTGCAGAAGGACCATGAAATGTAGCAAATAGGAACAGAAACACTTTGGCTTATGTGATCTGTAGATGTGGCACATGTTGGAGGATAAAACTCCGACTCTGTTTCCTGAGCTGTGTCCCTTTAAATGGGTATGTGGCAGAAAACTGTCATGAATATTGACATTGGAAAATTTGCCATGGGATGCTTCAGAAATTGGAACACTAGACAGAGTGGTAATGTGCTGCTTCAAATACCCATAGAGCATGCTAGACAGCAAACTAATCAGGTAGGCAACAAAAATGATAAAACTGGAAAATGACTGAACCTGTCTTATTCTGGTGAAGAAGTCTGGACATTCAGTTTTGATCAAATGAGGGCAGAAGGCATGAAAATTTCGCAGCTGCCTCCATAACTGTTCTCAGCTCCAAAACATTACTGTCCATTTGTTGAGGCCACTGTTTTTCTTTTCACTGCTTCCAACTGGAAAGGTGTGAGGAGCAGTAATTTCATTCACAATGTTGATAGGTACACAGCTGAGACAAAATTACTGTCCTTTGGCCCTTCACAGTGATAAACGTTCTTCCTTGAAAGCCAGACTAACATTTTCTGAACCCTGGTTTTCAAGGATTGCATCTAACTAATAGTATGTGTACTTTTCAGTGAAGTGCTACGCTAGGGAAATCAGTTATTTTTAAAATGAAAAGATTGTTTCACAAAGGCATACTGAAGGCAGAGAAATGAAGAAATTAAATTAGTGTTCCTAAAAAAGAAAACTAATGTACTGTAATTTTATAATGAATGTGAATGCATATATTGCTAACATCTTATTGTTCAAACAGATCTAGGATAATCTTTCTATCAGCAGAGATTTTTCTTTGGTAGCCCTTCCAAAGCAGGTGGATTTGCTGTCACTGCCGGGTTCTGAGGAGCCAAGATGTACTGCATAATAGCAACCACAATTTTCAGGTGGGCTCAGGATGTGTGTCTGTACAAGAGCCCCACCAATGCAATTTGTTTATATGACAGAGTTCACACAGCAACCTACAAATAAGTGTGACTCACATCCTGTCTTATTTGTAATACTGATTTTTGACTACAAGTTGCAATCTTATGCATCTTCATAAAAACCTCCTCCTCTTTCCTGATATGTGTTTGACCAATATATGTCTTTTCTCTCACTTGTCTGATTTGAAACATTAGATAAATGAACATGGTATTTATGTGTATTGATTTTCTCTATGTTTCTTAAATTTTGGGGTATTACTTTGAATTACTTTGCACCATTTCTAGTCATTTGATACAGTGAAATGGGCCTGAAGTTATTTATTTACTGTTGTATGTCTTGTTTACTTCCTTCATTTTTTTCATTAGAAATAGCTTGTATTCAATTTATGATTCTTTGACCAGAACTTTTCCATAGTCAGTTATTGTATTTCTTTACAGACTGTAACTAAAATCATCATCTCATTTCCACTTCAGTGTCTGTCTGTGATAGCATTAGGCTTAATTCAGTTGTCTTCAGCAATATTTTCTCTCAGACTCAGATCTGTACAGAAACCTGTTGCCTGATTGCCCAGAAGGCTAGAAGCTAACTTTGGAGGCGCCCAAATCCAGCAGCAAAATCACCTTGGGTTGGGAATTTACACTTAGGAACTTGGTTATTTTGTGAGAGAGCAGGGGCAGGGCATTTTAAGATTCTGAAGCCTCAGTCTCACTTTGTTGATATGAAGTTCAGAGAACCTGAACACTTACTGTTCTGGGTGTAGAGAGAGATCACCTTCTTTCGTATCCTTGAAGTTTGTCAGAGCTAATGTAATAAAATTTCGTATTTACTGGACACTAGATTCTTGGCTGCTGTACAAAATAAGCAACCAAAAGAATGAACTGCCAATGCATGCCAGCTTCAAGCCTGCTGACCCTGACCTGCAATTTGCTTAAGCTCAAAACAGTATTTTTCAGTGACCTATTAGAAAACAAACCAAACCAAATGAAAAACAACCCAACAACAAAAAAAAAAATCAAATATTTCAATTCAGTGTTCCATGGTACAGGGAAATAAGAGCTTAAACCACTTGCCCCCTCTAGTTCACTTTTTCTTACAGCTTTACTGAAGGTTATACTGTTATTTAACAAAAAGAAACATTCTTGTACAGTTTAGCAGCAATATCATAACAGGAAAGATACCATTTGTTCCAAGAGCTGAGAGGAACACAAATGCAAATGATAAATCCTACCTGCCCTGAAAATCCTGAAATAAATATTTTTCTTCTCATCAGAAATGTTGCTTTGATATGAGGCCTTGTAAAGTCCTTAAGTGTGTTTCTAATGGATGTACCTTTAATAAAACAGCCAGGAACACTGGTGGCCAGGGTAGAGATGGGCTCAGGTTCAAAATCAAATAACCTTCTGTGAGGTTTCAAGTTTATTTCAGGTTTGTATCAATTGTAGTGATAGAATCATGACATTCAGTACCTGTACCTCAATTTCTGTCCCTGCAAACTCATTAGCCTTTTTTTTCCCCCCACATGCATGTTACTGAAAAGTAGAGCACAGTGACCATTAAGAAATTCACTCGCATTCATATTTACCCACCATCATTACAAAGCTTGCATTTTTCTAGTTGTCTTCCATTGACATGGAAGCATGTTCTACTTGCTTTAATTCCTTTGCTAAGGCTTACCTCAAGATAATCTAGAATTCCAATACTTCCATTGAAAACATGGTTTAAAAGCAGAGAAAGTCACACATAATTAAATATACTGTCTGAACAACATCCATGTTTTCATAGTCATAGCTAAGCTACATCAGTGCATTCTCTATTATTTGTACTGGAAGAACAGTAAATAATTTCTGGGGAAGGTTTTGCTTTCATCTACTAGCTGTCCCATTCAGTGACAAATTCTCCTTGAATTCCTTCCTTGTTTGGAAACAGAGGCTTTCTTCATTATATACACTCATAATCCAAGATCCAAGAGAACAAAAAAATCATTATAGTGCCTACTGAAGGCTAAAAAGACAGATTGGTGTAGACAATTGTGAAGTGTTTGCAATACATAGAATTAGAAAAGCTCATTTTTCTGATTTACAGCTGCCTACTTAAAAGGTAGATCAGAATATGAGATCTCCCCTGTGCTATACACGTGTTAGGGTAAATAATAGCCAGGACCTCAAATAAAGAGAAACAGCAATAATGGATTTTCTGAAGACTTTCTTAGCCCTATTTTTTCCCCCTTCTTTTTCCTGTTAAACCCCTGGTTTAGTTTTTAGGATCCTATACTTGTGTGTCTGTAAAACTAGCAAACTCTGATTTTTAACTTCCGTATCTCCTAGATTTTTGTTTCTGAGTGCTGTACTGAAATTGTCTTGCTTTTCCACCTATTTTCCTAATTAGTGTTTACTTATGCTCTGTTTTCCCAACATAATGGCATATTAATAAGCAGGAACACAGTACAGTTGGTCAGACTGTTGTAAATATTCTGGCCATTTTAGAAACTTGTTGGTCTCATTGGCTGCATATAAATATAATGACCTACATGATGCAGGAATGAAAGAAATGCAGTTGAAAATAATGCGCTCGCTGACGTAAGTAAACCATGACTGATAGGAAATGAACCTACACTAGTGGTGCCCAGATCACTATAGAAACAGAATAATCTTGTGGCAAAATTCAAAATGCTAATCAGCTGAAGAGAGGCACAAAGTCTGTGAGTGCAACAGAGAAGGAAAGCAGCTACCAATGCCCTTGCTAATAAGGCAGTAAGGAATCCCATCATTTAAAATTCCATGCCAATGTTTGTGATTCCAATTACTACACATGGGTGGAACTGAAGAAGATAAAGCTTTTCATGTTGGAATTACAGTCACTCACCCTTCTATATTTGTTTCCGCTCCACTGTCACAAAGCAAGTATTGTAAACCTCATGCGATTGTTTGGAGAAGTTTGTGTGGTTCCTCTGTGTATATCTGTGTTAAACCCTATGTTCCACTTTGAATGTGGGATTACTCGGCCTCCTGTGCTTCCCTGTCACATGACATAATGGGAAAAGTCCTGCATCCTGTATGGAGATGAAAAGATCTACTCTCTGAACTTCTGTGGTGATCACATCCAAATGTGATATCATTGAGTGAAAGAAATGGTCACTTGTCAAGACAGATTTTTCAAATCTGAAAAGGACAATGGATTTTTTTCCTCAGAGTTTTGATCATTTCATCTGGCTGATCATAAAATCACCATAAATACAAGGAAGATCTTCAAGACGTTGCTTCAGAGGAAGCTTAATCAGAACAGCATAGAAGAAAGTGGATGGACTGACTGGAGGGGAGGCCACATTTTAGAAACAGAAAAGGGACCTAAGCTTAGAAAGTGTTTACTTTGAGGAAAAACTGAAGAACAGAAATACCTGCTAGTATTTTGTTGTTTTAAGTGACAAGAAAAAGTAAATTGTAAAACAGGGTTCCAATCAGAATGAACTCCTAGAAAGGGAGAGCAACTGGAAAGTCAGAGAGAGCCAGCAATAGCTTTGGAGCCCTAGGGCATATGTACTAAAATGTCTTTATAAGAAGGTTTAGCAGGCAGAAAGAAATTGTTTCAGAGAAGTTAAAGACAGGCACTGTGCTGGACCATACTTGCTCTGAGTTAACCTGGATATTTTCCATTTAAACTTCTATTGTAAGCACCTTGACTTCTTCATTAATGGAACACTATGAAATTAAGAATTAATGCCAGAAAATCGTCATTAATTTCCATTGAAATAAAGTTTTTCAGTATGTTGAGGGACACACCTTCACCATCTTCTAATAATAACTTTCAGTGAAGGGTAAAATGTCATGTTTAAATAAAAAGAAGAGCAAAGACCCTTTGTTAGTTAGATGCACTGGAGACAGTGAAGGGACCATTATCAGCTGCTACACAAACAGCCCGTTAGTACACAGACTGGTATATGAAGTAGAACGTTGCTCATGCTTTCATCTTACTCTTCCATCCTCTCCTATGCTCATCTGGGTTCCAAATTTAATGAGAGTTAGATCTTTTCAAAGGGAGAACACTGATGTTCCTCTGTCATTCATGTGTGGCTGAGCTTTCCAGGTGGCCAGAAGCAGTTCACAGAGGTTTGAGCAAACAACTGGAGATTTAACTGCTCTTCCTTCGCTGTGCAGTAAAAGTGGATCTCAGCCAAGTTCTGGCCAAATGTGAAGTGAGTACAGATAGGAAAAAAAGTTCCTTTTACATCATCTAATTTGATATAATAACAATATTATTTCTAGAGCACTGCATAGAATATTATCATTTTGGAAATAAAGTGTGATTATTTCATTATAGTCTGAGTTGTCTTCCAAAAGAGACGGAGTAATATTTTATATAGGTAGTCTGTACAATTAGCTGTCTCTTTATTCCTTGCGTAGAAAAGCCTAACAGTATATTTGCCTGATGACATTACCAAGGAAGTCAGCAATGTCCACTCAACTGCTTTGTCACTTTATTGATCTATTTACTTTTTAAATGAATTGCTGGGAGGGCTTGTTGAAAGGCAGGTGGCACAAATGCTTCTCAGTGCTAAGATGTCCTTTATGCACAGTCTCGAGGGAAAATATTTCAACGTGGAAAAAAATAATGGCTAGTGGTAATATGACTTGACTTCCAATTACACAACATGAAGCTCATCACTGGAACTGAATCAGAAAAGATGCTGCCTGCCCACATCATCCTGTGATACTATTAAATCTAATAAAAATAATTGCAAGTCTAGGAATGCTTCCAAGTAATTTCGCTTAATGATCTTAAACTCTAAGGAAGGGATGTCCACCTATTGCTTAATTATTTAATCTTTTAAAGGACATGTGCATAATGCAGCAGCTTATCTGCCCATCAGTACAACTCAGCAGGAATATAACTCTCCAATTGTTCCGTGCTGCTTTCCCTTTTGGCTTATGAATCCAACCAAGGGCTGTTACAGCCTGCTACGACACTGAACCTGTTCAGAGAGGGAATCACAATCACATTCTGTAATTCATCTTCCCTTGCAGATTACCTTCACTGGCAAAACAAAATAGCACACAAAAAGTAAAGCACCTTAACTGCATGGGGCTAGACTTGTCCCAGTCCTGTGGCTTCACTGATGGCTGAGGTGAACAGATGTCCAACCTCACTGCACTGAGAGCTGCATGCAGAAGGACTGATTTTAACCTAGCTGTTCTGTAATCATGCTTGCAAGTCTGACAACATTATCAGAATTTTGTATGTGCACATATCTGTATTTATGTATCTACACACAAACTTGCAGCTATGACATGCATACCTCAACAATCTGAAAGTCAAAAAAGCTTGCTCTTGATGACAGGGGTGGGAAGACAGAGTTTGCAGATTTTTCTCTATCACATATCATACCGACAAGTGATCCAGGCATATATCTTTGTGTATTTTTTATGTTGATATAAACACACCATATATTAAAGATCAAACATTCATAAACTGCTATAGGCTTGGATATGAATCCCTCTAAATTCACTCCTCTGGATGTTCAGGTGGTGATGCGGATTCTGTGTGAATGACCACATTTAGGGGCTATTCCAGCATGAAGGGATGTGTTTTGTCTTCTTTCCTCTGATGTTTTTGAAAAACTTCAATTTTAGTCAGATGAGGTGTGGGGGGAGGCTGAGAATTCTGCAAGACTGGAAAATCATTTCCTGTTATGTTCTTCCATACTCTTGATTCAGATGCATGGAAATTAGGAAGCAATGTAGTTACACAAATTAAGACAACAGAGAATCAAGCCATAAAATCAAAATGGAAATGCAGTGAGCCAGGTAAAATTTAGTCACACAACATAAAAGGTATGCAATGTAGTCCCAGATTGACTTGTCTGAATAGAGAAAATAAAAGTGATTGTTTCATTTGACATTTCTGGGATCCCTTTGAATCAGCATTGTTGGAGCTGTTCCTGAAGATGTTACTGGGCTTTCTCAGTCCTGCCTGCTTAACAGCAGGAAGGCACATGCTGCAAGCTCAGTTGTCTGAGTTCTGTTGGTATTTCCAAACCACGGGCTCTTTCTCACTGCTGCAGTCCTGGTAAGTATGGTAATGCAGATAATCCACAGCCAGCGGAATGGATGAAGCTGGGTTTCTTATGGGGCTGTGCAGTATACGTGAATTAAGCATATCCTTTAGAATACTCTCACCACAACACACTCAGCTCATCCTTATGTCCCTTTGCCTCACTGCTGGGATACCTGTTGTCCTGCTAGCTTCCCCTGCACTACATGCTGCCTCCTCCCAAAGCTCTGTGCCCTCTCCTCACACCACAGCAGTTCCCCAGCCTGCTGGTGCTAACATAGCTCTTCCCACACCACCACTTCACATAAGTCCAAGATATTTTTTCTGCTTTTAGCTGTAAAAAGTAGCTGTATTTAGTCTGGTAAAATGTGGATGCTAACTGGCCAGTCAGGGCATGCCTGCTGGTTGCCCAGCTGGATGCTGCTAAAGGGATCATGGTGAATTGTCTCTGCCCTTTCCTCAGAGGAAGCACCACAAAGGTCTCCTTTAATCAGCATCTATATTTCAGTGTAGACATTTGTTGTACTTGAGATCTCCAACCATCTGCTTTGTGGGGCTGAAATTGGTCAGGGACTACCAAAAATAATGAGAAATTACTGGAGTAGGGGGGAAATGCCTGTCAGACTGCTAAAAGAAGAAACAAAGGGTCTAATTTTGTAAACTTGGAAAGATAGGCTAGAAAATAAAGTGAGTATGCCTCAAAACAGACAAAACTAAGTCTACTGTATCTTCACAGTTGCTTAGGAATGATTCTTTGGCTTTGCCACAGGAGCCCTGCAGCAGAGAACAAAAATTTAGGGAGCCGATATCTTATCTGCAAATGAAAGTGGGGGCTGAGGGCAGACCCCTTCTGCATTTTTTTATATTTATAGAAGGATAATAAAGTGAACCTGCTCCCAACACTGCTGTTCACCACTGTGTGAAATTATTTGAAATGTCTCATTAAAACAACCGACTTTTTCTGTAAGCTTGAAAAGAGAAAGTTTATTTGCCACAGGAGCCAAAAAAACCAAAGACTATGTTGTCTTCAGGGGTAGCACAGGGTAAAGTGTACTGGATAATCTACTCCTTCCAGGACCATCCCTTGGAGGTGGTCGGTCTCTGACACACTGTGCTCTTCTTCTTCCCCTTGAACACAGGACAGGAAAAATTATCACAAACATCTGAATCTGGTGGCTGCTCTGGTCTCATCCACATGGGAAGGAAATAAGGAGATCTTGCTCTTGCACAGCAGCTGGAGCCCAGGCTAAGAAGTGCTTCTAAGGTCGGGAAAAAGTCTTTTCATGGTGTGGATGAGAGCTAGGACAAGTTATGACAAAACAATATAATATATGCTAATGAAGATGTTCTACAACATTTCAAGTTACATTCATATTTTCACCTGAAACTAAACAATCTAATTTTCCATTATAAGTGAACCTCAAGGATAATTTCAATATTTTTACTCCTGAATAATTGCATCTCCCTTTTCCTTTAGTATTTCTTTTCCTTCTTTGTGTATTTTACTTCCTGCTGTCTATTCATGGTCTCAGCAGAACACTGACGTGTGAATTTAAGGGATGATTTTTCTGTTCCTTATTCTTCTATCTTCTTCTGGAGCTGAGAGACCATATTAAGGATTTGCATTTAGAAACTAGAACATCCCTTTGACTGTGAATGCATAGCATAAACCTGGAACTCCTGCCTTCATTTCTACTGTGACTGAAGAAAATTTCTGCACTTACTGTGAACCTCATGGATGTTAAGGGTACTCTTTACTGCTCTTTTTTTAAAATGTCTTCTGTAACAAGTGGAAATAGTCAAATGGTCATCAAAATATTACTCTAAGATTTTTTGCAATATACAAAAGGAAGAACACATTTCAAAAATAAAACTATCACTTGGCTTGCAGAGAAACAGATGGGCATGAATTACACAACTAACTAGAATGAAAAATAGACCCCAAAGTGAATTAAATGCTGGTGGAATGAAAATGAAGCTCTTTTTTTTTGCTGAAGTGAGAAAAAAGTCCTACTTATAATGGAAAATTATTCACTCTGTACTGCAGTGTAAGACAAAATCTATCACACTGGAAGAAGATACTACTAGACTGCAAAAATACATGGTCTCCCCAGTAGAATGGACTGTCTCACTGAAGGGAGAGCTACAAATAAAATTGAAACTTCAGCAGTTTTGGACAAAAAAAGAATGCTTTCAGTATTTACATATTTAAAACTTTTGCTGAACACATAGAACAAGTAAAGCAAATTCTTTCTGTATATGCAATAGTTACAATTTTTTTTTTATTGTAAACTTGCAATGAGATTTCATTACATTTTTGTCTCAATAGATCTTTCTGTTGTCATTAACTACAGTTGAGTTTTCAAAGTGTCAAATATTCCTATAGGGTCTATCACTTCATCTTTGGCTTTCAAAGGGCAAGTGCTGTAATAAAACTGAAATTGCTAAATATGAGTTAATTCCCACAGTAATTATTTAAGTAATATTTATATAACTATAACCCAGAGAGATCTCAGATGAGACTGAGGTAGATATTGTGCTAGATACTATCTAAGGTTAATATTCTAAGCCATATTAATCTAGCTCAATAGAGAATGGACTACTTTATAAAGCATCTGCTATGCTGCAATAATCAGACTTTTTGTAAGAGTATAGAGAAAGATCTAATTGTTCTATGTGCTTGGGGCAGATGAGCTGCTCTAAGTTTCCAGTGAACTGCAGGAAAATGTCTTTATTCTTTCTGGGCAGGCAGCTGGTGTAGTGCTGACCAGCAAATTGTCAGCTGTAGTTTTCTACCCATTGGTGAGCATGCTTGATTTTTAGAAACCTACAATATTGATGTTTGGGCTCTCACACATTGATGTTACTTGACTTGAGGGTGACATAGATTATTACTGACATTAATTTTAAAGAAAAGCACAAGTTAACAAGACTCTTTATCCAAAGGAGTTATATAGTCTAAATAGAGATAAACAGATGCACTAGGAGAAATTAAATATCTTCTTTATTTACCAGATGAGGAACATGAAGATTAGGAATTAAAATCTCTTTCTATGCAGGTCAGCGGGAATTTTGCCAGTAACAGCAACTGGATTAGGCTTTTACCCGCATGGACGATACTGCAGTGGTACAGTAGAGACAGCAACTGAGAGCAGGTTTTCCGAAATCTGGAACAGCAAAGGGAATGTGGGAACACTTGTTTTCATTGGAGTTTGGTAGGCATGTGAGCTCTGTACTCTACTGTACACCACAAAATTACACTTATACATCAGAGTATACAACCATTTCCATCCCAGAAACAATATCTAGAACTTGGAAAAGTGCCTTGGGGAAGGTGTGTTTGCTTCAGGAGAAGCAGACTACCATTTTAATGATCACTCCAGCAAGTTCATCAGGGTACAAACTGCAATGCATTTTTTACCATCTGGTTCTAATCAATCTTTGTGTGGCACCATGAACACAGGTTCCCTGCTATAAAATGACATGTTAGTGCACAGTGGCTACTCATTATTTCAGTCACTGTGTCCTCACAATGTCATGCAGTGCCTGGAGGAGTCTTATAAATGCATGTGCAACAGGGATGAGCATTGTGTTTGTAATGGTCTTCACTTCATTATAGCTGGCTGTGGCGGGTTTATACATGTTGCCCACATTTTAACATCATTTGAGCATCACAGAAGCCATTTTTTAGCAGAAGAATGACCACCACCCTGCCTGCGGCACACAGCTTAGGATGGGGAATGAAGAGCAGCAGGACACAGTACTGATAGAGGGAGGGGTGATGTTAGTGGAGTGGCACTATTCACTTTTTCTGGGAAGACTTTTTATTTTTACAGGGGACCATGTTGCTAATGCAAAAAGTTAAAGAAAAGAAGTTCCCTTACCAAGATGCACACTATACATGGTGTTTGTCTATTAGTACAAGAATGATAGAGGTTAGAATTTTATCTTAGAGCCCTGTAGTCAAGATTCCAATAAAATCATCACCCAACTCAGGCATGCAAAATCTAATCTTCATTGAATTTCAAATACTGCAGACTGAGAAATTGCAAGAGAAACCTCAAAACTGTAGAGCACTGACCTACACGTTAGGCAAAAGACTAAATGCAATGTATGCTTTGTGAGAAGGGGAAGCATAAATAGGAACAACACATAATATGCAAAGAACTATCCTTTCTGTTAGTAGAGTTGTACATCTAATCAGTCTATAAATAGTGAATATCACAAATATTTGAAACTTTCAGCATGGTGATTTCAAATTTTCATTTCCACAAAGGCTGTTTATGGCCCCTTGTACACAACATTTAAATGGTGTATAAAAACTATGCTCTGAATATACCCAGTAAAAAAATTTTATCCCACAAGATGAAAAATCCCCTCCATGATCACAATACTTAAAGTTTCCTGTAAGGGACCCACTCTAGCCTCAGGTGTCATGTTGTAAAATGTCTGCTGAAATAACTGGGATTACAGTCGTATGAAACAAAGGTAAGTGAAATTGTATGAAAAGCATTACTAGATGTTTTGTTCATACAAGTGAATTTCAGATGCAGGAAAAGTTCATGGATTTTTATCTCTCCCCAGATAAAACTATTTTAATAAGATTAATTAACCAAGCACTGATTATACATAGTCCTCGCAGGGCTGTGCACAAAGCTGTTTATTGTTTTCAGAAAAGGGCAGGATACTTTGGTACGCCAGACATGTTTGCTTTATTCCCCCCAGTACTCTTTTCTCTGGAGCTCTTTTCCCCTGGTCTCACTGCCCTCTTTGTTCATCTCAGCTGCCAGATGCTTCTTCCAGAGCCTGCCCTGGACCTGCGGAGCACCCTGAGGTGGTGGCCCTCACATCTGTCACCATCTGGTGCCTCTCTTGCTCCACTGTGGCCATGACTCTGTAGCACACATCCCATGCGCTTGTAGCTTACAATTCATGTGAATATGGGGGTTCTGGACAAAAAAGTCTCCTGTCTTCAAGTCATGTTTGTCTTAACCTTTTAGGATACTTTGCTTTATCAAGATAATGTCACAGTGCAGATCAGGTTTAGTCCGGGGTAAATACATAGAAATACATACTTACAAAATCAGTTCTTGCTAATGGCCCTGTAGAGGAGATGATTTCAGAGTAATTACACATGCGTAGCAGACCCTGACTGTCATTAAGACATTGCTATGGAATACATTTTCTATTTTACTCTCAGCAAAGCGGTCAGCTGCAAGGAGGATATTTTCCTTTGTGTTCTGGCTTACTTTTCCAGTAAGAACAGAACCTTGCTCAGAAGAAGAAGCTTTTTGTTTCAATACTTTAAAATATCATCCATAGTTACAACAGTTACAATAATAACTTACAAAGGCTTCAGAAATCTTTAACTTGTACTCCAAATACAGTGTTTGCCTCAGATATAAATCAAAGACTTTTGAGGTAGCTATTGAATACCAAGAGCAACCACCCTCATCCTGGAGTATTTAGGTAATTTGACTACATGGGGTGGCATTTCATTCTGAAAAAGACCAAAACCAACAACACCCTTTGACCCACTACAGGGCTTCTTGCAGAAAAAAGTGCCTAGAAATGTATGGTTGTCTGAATAAATTTAAGATTATGAAATTACCTGGCAGATGTTAAGCACTATGTAAATATTGCAACAAAAAATATGAATCCCCAGAAAGATTTAGCATGTGTAGAAGTAGGCAGTGACAGTTCATGGTGGGAGCAGTTATATCCTTCCCATTTAGAAAGTAGAGCTATTGCGAACATCTGAGCAGGGAATCTGTGCATTCACTGAAACACAGCCCGTCTGGTCTGTTATTTGAAATGCACTGTTTTGTAATCTTGTGAAAATGAAACTCCAGGGAAACTAAGTACATAGCACCCACTTCACAGGCTTCCAAAGCGTTTTCACATTCAACAAAGCCACTTTTGTTTCTCTGGGTTCTTGACTTACAGCAGCCTTTCCCTAAGCATTTAAAGTATTGTGGGAAGAGCAGAACTCAGGCAGAGGTCATCTCCAGCTGGAGGAACAGAGGAGAAGGGAAAGTTATTGTTATGCAGGTACCCCTCAGGGACTGTTAACAAGAGCCTGAAATTCAAATTTCCAATTAGCATTCCAGCAAAATCTGAATATGAAAGATAGCTGTATATCAGCTGAATAAATGACATTTCCATCCTTATTGCTTCACAATGTTAAATTTCAGGTAGCCAGGTTAATGTAAGAAAGTCTGCTACCAGCCATTCAATAGTTCTTGTAGAAAATACAGTTAAATTTGCTGTTTACACTATATATGCATGCAAAAATAATATTTCTCACATTTTATGTATCTGGTTCATTGATATACTTCACTTTTCCATTATGTACTTATGTCCCATAGTATTCCAAATGTGTCAGTTTGTAAATGTAAATATAAATCAAAGGTATATGCCTATTACATTTGCAGTGCATATGGAAAGTTATATTTTAAAGCACCAGACAGGAGAAAAACCCCTAGCACACACTAGTAGCCACAGGAGTTCTGCAAATACATGAAGGCTAAACTTCAAAAATTAAAAGCTTTCCCTTCCCTCATAAACTTTCCCAGGTAAAGATCTAGTTGCAAATTTCTAATGTATGTAGCATTTGACCAGGCATTTGACCAGGCAACTGCACTGGATTTGGTCCTGAAGGTGACAGGCAAAATGCATGAGCTTGCAAAACCAGGCAGGCAGCGACTGCAGTCAAGGATACCTCCCAGTGCTCACCACTCTCCTTCTGGCTTCACATCCCCCATGGCTGTCGAGGTTTCAGAAGGCTGAGCTGTGGCAACTTTAGAGCAGACTTTGTCACCCACAGTTGACATGGGAGGGCACCAAAAAGCCAGCACTACTTGAAAGCTGGACCTTTTGTCTGCCACCAGTGCCAGCACAGAAGTGGCTCTGGTCAGTGCTCACCAGTAAGGTTTTCAAGGGAAAGAAACTCAACATTCCTGTCCTGCTTTCTCTCATTCAAGGAGGGAAAAAACCCAACCCAATCAACCAGCAAATGTAGAAATAGAGAAAACATCAGTTCTTTAAAGCAGACTACCATGAATGTTAATTAGGAGTTTTGTGCAGAAATACATACATTTTATGCAATTAAGTACATACATTCTGACTTCTTATTTTCTCTTCTGAGCACAGAGAAGACAACCCCAAATATATTCTCTGCTGACAATTGTAAATGTGTAAGGAGGCTTTTACCATCTCTTTTTTCTTGGAGAACCTAGTGCAGAAATTTGGAATTAATTAAGAATCACAGTAAGGTGCCATTCTCTGCCATTTGTCCTCAGCAGTCAGCAGGTGGTGTGTTGTACACCCACCGCTATGGCACAAAGGCAGACAAACCCAAAACTGGCCTGCAGACCATAGGGTGCCACAGCAACATTTCTCAGGTGCAAATCAAGAGCTGCACAAGGAAGATCCCCGACTTACGTGTGTTTGAGTCCAGAGTGAACACAGGAATTACAGTCCATTAAAATCAATTTTTATGAAGATAAATTTACAAGTGTTCATAGGTTTTAGGTCCCCTTCCTTGCTGCCAGTGCCTAGGACAGCTCATGTTTTGTGTTCTGTGGCAGGGCAGGAGCACCTGCACTGTTATACACACACAGCCCATAGCAGCTGCGTCCCTGCCTGCGCAGATTCATCAGTGCTTTTCTTGGCTCCGAGATGTGGTGAATGTTGTTCATATTCTATTCAGGTTCTTCTAACTTGTCCATCACGTTGCTTTCTGTGAGCCCATTACAGCAAAGCTTATTTTACAGTCTGTCAGATGCTGGGTTTTTTGCACGTGTTATAGAAATGTATTTTTTTGGTTTGCTCAGTTTGTATGTGAATGATCCTATGTGCAATAAAAGGTTCCTAATGATGCTCTACTTGTAACCACATTAAAGAAATACATGTCTGCAGCAGTCAGGATGTGTTGTGGTTATTTTGTCTTCTGAGGTTTTTGTGGTTTAGGTTTCAGTGAATTCCCCAAGGTTTTGCTCTGGGGTTTGGGAGGATTTGTTGTTGTTGTCTATTTTGCATATGAAGGAATTTTTAACTATTGAAACCTTTTGTCCATAGAGTCTTGCTGCAGAATAAAATTGCATTGCAGTGACCAAGGATTTCCTTGCTGGATGCAAGAAGATGGATTAGATGGTTTCTTGAGATTCTTGCAGCATTTCATTTCTGCAGCTCTGTGTTTTTACTGGTGTTGGGGTGTGGGAGCCATACGGGAGGTGTTGATCTGTGCTGAATGATTGCCTGTGAATTATAGTTTGTATTTTGCCATCTGGCTGCCTGATAATTAGTCCATCTTTTTATCAAATGAATTGCACATGCCTTCCTTTCCTAAACACTTATGCAAAACTATATATTTTGGAAAAGGTTGTTTTCAACTTCAAAAGAATATCCAGAAAGTAGTGTCTTTCTGTAATCACGTGTATGTCCTCAGACAAACCTCACCCACATATGGACCTAGACTATCCCCTGCATCACTCTGGGGAATTATGCAATCCAAGTATTGGATTTCTGCTTACATGATGTTCTGAATTTGCTACCTACCTATATAAGCTGAGGTCTGGATGATGTACGATTTTACTATATAGCTGCAATATGTACCTATATTTTCCTACAATTAATCCATAAAAGACATACCCAGTTTGACAGCATGTTCCTTATGCTATATCCTCATCACTGCTCCAAGTATACGAGATCCCTTCCGGGTGGGACTCAATGGGTTGGGACTATCAGAAGAAGCAGGTTGAGCAGCAAGACAGCCTTAAGAGGACAAGGGGAGCATCAGGTACCCAAGCTCAGCTCCTGTGGTACTAATGCTAGGGAAATCTGTGGTTCATTGTAGTGTGTGAAATCAGGAAATCAAAAATTCAATGCAAATCTAAGCCAAATCCCTGGGGAAAAAAAAAACATTTATGAAACCTTTTTCTTCTCTTTAATCAGGAAACCCTGTGAAAGGTTGTTCAGAGGAGAGGGAAGGCATTTTCTCTCTCTGTGAGATGTCAGCTATCCAATTGGTACTTAAGAGCCATTCATGAGTCACTAGCTATGTATTAAGTGCACAGGAAAAATCTTATTCATATGTATTTGGAGAAAGATTTTTTTTTATTTACAATATTGAACAAGATGTATTTTTTTAGAAGTTACAATTTTTTTCTAGTTTTTCAAGAATGCAACAGATTAAAAATTAAAAGTGTGTGTTAGCTTGTGAATTGTAAAAAATTATTTCTTCCTACCGAGAAAGAATTTTTTCATAAGATATATTCATTTATGCAATTTTCTACAGGTTGGCAACTGCCAAACTGCCTAAAAATGCTACCTGAGGCACCACTTCTGCTCATTCATTGTGATTCTGGTAGTGTAAAAATCATCTGCTAGAAATTGGCTTGATGCAACAATACCTGCAATTAAAAGGAATTAAATAAAAATGTACCATAAAGTCAAAATTTCTCACACATCTTATGCACTGAATGGGACTTCTAGCTATAAACAATCTAAGAAGTATTCAAGTTGATGGTATAAAATGAATATAAAGAAAGTTTCCATTTTCCTGTATTATCAAATCCTATCTACTGGAAATGAACATGTATTAATTTGCTTGTAAATCTGACTGTACATCCCCTTTCCTTTAGAGTATCTTTGCTTTCCTATTGCCACTTTCATCACCATATTTTGAAATCTAAAATATTATTTGTACAAGAAGACTCAATTTTATTTCCTTTTAATGATCCTGATCATGTGGATCAGTGTAAACCCTTCTCTTTGTAATGTATGTCCTAAATTAGTAATAGTCTTCCTTTTGTCATTGAAATCATTGGCAACAAATGATGGCCAGAAAGAAGAATGACCTTTCTGAAGGGTTTTCCTCCGACGCGGCACAAAACAGGGGTGCATGTAGATAACAACACTTTGCTTTGAGTAAGCACTGTAAGAGCAGTCTTTGGCTCATTTCAGGTTGATGCCTGTTATGCTGATTAAACTGTGTCTCCATTTCTTCATTCTGCTGCAGCCTATTGTATCCACTGTTACCTCCCATTAACTGTGCAGATGGTAAGGTTTTGGGATCAGGCACACTTTTTGTTATAGATGTGTACAGAGCATGCCAAATAGGGGCCCCCATCTCCAGCTGGAATTGTAGCACTACTGCAACACAAACAATATTCTTTGAAACAAATTTACCTCAAATAAAAATAATGGATATTTTCTTCCCAAGTTAGAAGAAATAAAAACAATTTGTTCTTGTCTTTCTCTTCAGAAATGTACACACAGAGACACACACATAGACAAATACAATAGTCTAGATGAGGGCTATATGTTCATCTTCCATAGATTCTATATTTGATTAGCCTCTGTAATCAAATAGGAATGGATAACTTAATATACCATAAAAGCAAAGTAGATACATCAGAAAAAAAAAAGAGCTTAGGATGCTACAGAAATAAACTAGAACACTTATGTCCCCAGATAATTACAGGTCACATTTTCCTATGATCCCCACTGCCTTCACCACAACTTTATTTCTTTCTGCTGATGTAATTGGCTTCTTGTGACAGAATTTAAGTGCTGTGCCTAGAACATGAAATGAGACTTCCCAGAAATCCAGTCGAGTACCCAGTCCTACTAATACATGTTCTTGTGCTCTGGTCTTCTGAGTAATAGCATGTCCAAGCAATGAACCTTAATATGTGATATGGAAACAGAATGTCATGGACCTTTTGTTCAAGGCTTTCACAGGGCACTCTGCATGCTGCTGTGAAACCTTTGCTCACATTTTCTTTGCCTGCACATCTGCTCTCTAACTACATTTCCAAGATGACCAGCTACCAGCAGGTTCTGGGTACGGGGTACTTCTTTTGCTGGCTTCAGCCTTTGAAATGTCACTTTAGATCAGTATTTATTTATTTATTCTACAGAGATAAAAGCTTCTCTTGTTTTTCCAGAGTGAGAAGTTATACTTGCAAAAAACTGTTTTGATGGATATGCCTTCAAATACCAAACACAAGGTTGGACAGATGTAAATCTTTGGGTCCGAGTCTCCAAGAAGTTTTGAAAGGAAATTGGATCACTGTTTGCTTGTGACATATATCATGTTATATTAATTCTCTGCTTCAGGGCATTCACTGGCTGCCTTTGGGCCAAGAGGGATTATTTTTTTCTTTTTCTCTCTTGATGTATAAATTGCCTCATAGGGGTTTTTTTGTTTGACTTCTGTTCCTCTAATGACCAGCCAACTGGAAATAGGCCACATGTCTAGACAGGATGCAAAGGCACAGTGCTGAAACACTCCTGGTGCCATTTGAAGTAAGCTTACAGTTAAACTGATAGCCAGATTTAGGATCAGGAAGAACTTTCCTCTAATCCAAGTGGAACAGTTACAGGGTTTTTTTGCTTGTTTTGTTGTGTTCCTCTATATTGAAGGGCACAGTCTTTGTCCTAGGTACCTCATGCAAATAAAAAGAAAAAATCCTGCTGTACTGGAATCTACAGTATTAGCAATATCTTTTATTCACCCTGCTTACTTTCTGTAGATCATTATAGATTTTTTAAAAATTATTTGTTGTAGTTGTTGTTTGTCCCAAATAAAACTTGGGGAGTATCACAGGGAGTATTATAGCAGGAAGCAGGGGGTTTAGGCCATTCAAGACTCTGAAAATGCCTGTTATTACAGGGAAATGGATTTGTTGACCTGGCTTGCCATTGCAGACTGATGTTCATGTAGAAGTTGAATCCTGCTTGCAGCACCATCATCACAATTCATCTTAAATCAATTTGTTGCAGAAGTGTGCAGCAGAGCAGAATTTGGGCTCTCCATACAGAGGTGCGAAAATGGCAATCAGTTTTTCAAGGCAGGCAAATATAACTCCAATAGCTGATCACATTTCTGTCACCTTATTACTTAGAGTTACTGAAGAACATTTCTCTAAATGATAATTCAAAAGCAGTATATCAGATAACACATTCAAGTAGCTAAGAAAGAAATATTTGAAGGCACGTTCAGGTTTGTTGAAACCTTACATTTAATCCAGGCAATTCTTCTAAAATATGTTTCCTTAATTTTGCAAGATTTGTCTAGCAAATAGAAGGGACTTCAATAATTTGCTAAGAGAAAAAAGTGTGCGAAATGCGAGATCCTTGTCCTATTCAAAATAAGCTTATCTGGTTTGTAATCCTCTTGTGCATACACTTATAGCTCTGTACTGTGTTTTTTCACCTTAAGGAAGATTTCCCTGTTGGAAATTCAGTACAACAGAAATGCTCAAAATATGTTTAATACATGTGAATTTTTGACATGAGAACACTCCAATTTTGAATATATAATATAAACACTAGGATCATCCTGAAAATAAGATCTGTTACAGTTTTGCTTCATAAATATATCTATTTTTCATTCACAATATTCTGAATTTTTGTCAGGTCTGGAAATGAATTCAGCTAAACAAAGAAATAAGTGTTGTTTCAAACATAGATTTCTGCTAATATCAATTCCATGCAGACTCTGGCTGGCACACCCCTCATTGTGTCCATTTTCTGCTGCTAAGGCCCATGCAAACTCCTGGCAACTGGATAAAGGTGTTGTATTTTAAAAGACTTTTGAAGAGGATTAGAATAATTAAGATTACATACTTCAAAATAAAAATTTTGTGTTATGGTATTGGAGTTGCAGATTATCTCAAACATAAATCAGCACATTAAGTAGTCATCCATGTTTAGGAAAAGCTAGAAGATCATGGCAATTCTGAACTTCATGAAAGTATGAATTTTGTACCATCCAGATTTTGACTGCTTTCATTCTAATTTGTTTATGAATAATGTAAAAATATGAGGTTTCTTTGTATTTCAAAAATAAATGTGTGAATACCTTATTATGAAAAAAATTATGTATGCCACCAATAGCACTATCTTAGTTTTATGTCAGCCATGATATGGGATATAAAAGCATTCTCACTTTGTCTCTTAATACTGCAGTGCAGAACGGCATGTTAGATCAGGGAGCTGAATCATTGGCTCTAGTGCCCTGCTTGACACCAACAGAAATGTGTGGCAGTAACAGCAATGAGCCACATGCTTTTAGAAATACGCTTTAGATTAGAAACCATAGAAGATTACCATTGGAGCCTGTCATCTATGGCAAGAACCAGTAGGCTAGCCTGGCAGACAACGGGAACCTCTACCCCTTTTCTCATGAGATCAATGCAGTGTGAGATCTGGAGACATTTTTCCTCCTTCAGGTGCTGTGACGTTCCCATCCCCAGCTCTGCTATGGCAGAAGTCTGCCTTTCAGAATACCATTGCCACTATCTGTCATCTTTCAGTGAACCATCACTGCTTGCAATGCATCTCCTTTTCAGTTCCTGATTTTTCTGAAATGGATGGCAGCCATGGAACTGCCTCTTCCACAGTGTGTAACAGTTTTTGGTGCTTCATGCTGTGCTAATACGGGGCTATAAATCTGTATTTTCCCTGTAAATCCATGCCTGGCTGATGGTAGATGTCATCTACAATATTTTAGGATGCCTATTACCATGACTAGTTTCTGGCTTCATAATGGCTGATAGAAATATTATTTATGGAAATGTATCATTAACCCTAAAAGCATTTCTTAGAAGGGATCAATTGGAGTAATTCCCTGTTAGGTAAACAAGAGTTTACATTGGCTTGTGAACTGATTTCTAATGATTCACAACTCCTGCACATTCAGAAACAAAGCCAGAGATCAGACTAATTTGGTAGTAACAACAACTTTTACACATTTTGTGATGTTCTAATTTGAGGAAAAAAATAGCCATTAGGTGCACCCCTCCTTACTTCCTTGCTTCTCCCTGAACCAGGTCATAGAGCTCCAGAAGCAGTGCAGTGAGACTGAGCACCAGATAGGTCTGTGACCTGCTTCAGGCTGTAAACCAAAGTACTGCTTTCAGCACACACAGACTCAGGATGACCTGCTTTGCTCCTAGGCCAGGATTATTCAGAAACTGGAGGCCCATAAACCTAGGTAGTACAGACAGAAACTTGGGCCTGATGCTGCCCACCCCCTCTGTTGCTGAATCCTTTCACAGCTCTTTTTCCAGACAAGGATATATCAAGCTGCTCCCTGCTTGGAGACTGTCCTCATGACCTTCATATCTGAGTTCAGCCTTCCAGTGAACAAACCATAGGTGACTAAACCTGGCCTTCCACTGTAAACACTGTCCAGTACAAGGCTAATTTGTATTTAGTACCAGGACATCCAGGGTTCACGTATATAAAATACTAAATTTCTTTCCCTAAAAAAACAAACTTTCTATCCAGAATAGGGACAAGGACAAACAAGAGTTAATATACTATCCAACTTTTTATTATGACTTTGCTTTTGTTTAAACGTAAAACACTTGAAGATAAATCGTCCGGTTGCAACACTTTAGTCCCACAAAAATCTGAAATCTAGCTAAAGGAAATTAAAAACCTCAACCTAAATTCTTTATTTCTCCCCACACTTTCTAAGATTTCATGAAAAATTGCCTAGGGCAAATCTAAGAAAAGCAGACAGCAAATGACCAGGGTTTCTTTTTGTTCTGATTAAAGTCAAGTTTGAAAAAAAAAAGTTTCATCCACTTTGTTAAGAGCAGGAGCTGGACATTAGAGTGTGTATCCATCAGGAACATCTATTTGTCTGAATTGCTGCCCAGCAACATTAAAGGAAATCTATTATAATCCCTGTGATGCAACACTTGGGGCTTCCTGACACTCTGTATTTATGATGATCACGTTATTCATCACATAAAGCAGGGAAAACAAAGAGTCATTCTGATTTCCCTGGCAGTGACATATATCCACAAAGGCTAATGGAATTATTGCAGATTTATGCTCTGGGGAGTGCAGGATTTGTTCTAGCAGCTCTATAAATTCTCTAGTTTTCAGATAGCAACACATCTATACACTGTGTAAGTCCTGAACCATCTGGTTTCTCTGAGAGTGCAGGAGCTTTTCAGGGAGTTCTTTTTGGCTCTAATTGAATATGGGTAGTTATTTCTTTCCCCATTCCTGCCATTGACCACAATGATTTTTTCTTAAAAATTTTAATTACTTCATGAGTAGTACAGCACTTGACTGGTTGCTACTTCATTAAATTGAAGAGACTGTATGAAAAGTTGAACTGATTGCAGTTCATGTGAAGAAAAGGAAGCAAAGCTGTAAGATCTTCATTCATCAGGACAGGAGAAAGATTTGTGGCAGTCAGGGACTGCTAGCAAATGGAGCTCTTTGGAAGTAAAGGCGAAACACAAGCTGACATTGAAGTTCTTGATTGTAGACCATCAGGGGAGCAATACAGTATAACAATAATTGCTGATAATAGGCACTCCCTTTTAGGGAAAACATAGCTGTATAGATCACATGTAGCCTAAATTACAAATGCTATTCCATTTTGTACAAATATATAACCAAGACTGCACAACTGGCAAGATTAGAAGGGAAAGAAACCAAAACAAAACACAAAAGGAGGATTTTTTACAACTGATGTTATTTCATAGGCACATCAAGGCTACATGACTTTCCAGCGGTTCTTTGGGAAAGCAAAGAGACTTTTTTCCAAGCAGTTTACTAGGCTTAGAAAGTTTTTTGTCAGCTTGAGGAGGTGCTAAGATTTAAAGGGCACTGATCAGCATTTCAGAAATATTTGCTATGTTTCCAGTTAGAACTGTAGCAGAGCTCCTAATGTGTGTTCTTTGATGGCTACAGTGATGCAGGGGAGGCAGAGGGGATCAGCAAGTTCTGAACAGTCAATAGAGTGCCATAGCACGAACCAAACCCTTTGACTAGCTCAGCCTGTCAGTATTCTTTTTCCAGGATAAATTATTTGATGGCTCTGAAGAGCTTTGACCTTATTTTACCTTTAGGATAACTTCAACCTTCCCTTATTTATCTTCTAAAAAAGAAACATGCTTTTCAGAAAGGAAACTTGGTTAATAGCCTGGCAGAACGTTTCTCAGCACACTTAGGAAAATAGCTAATGTTTCACAGCAGACTGATTTGCATGACAAACCACCCCACCAAACACATTATCCTCTGTGCAGGACTATGAACCTGTTGACAGACAAATCAGGAGGGTCCCCTGGAGGGAAGAACCCTGAGTAGCACTTTGGTTAGGGTGACTGAAAAAGCCTCTCCCAACATGCTTTTCTTCTTTATGTTAAAGTACCCCAGTCCTGACTTCCTGGTTGGCCCGTTTGGCTTTGTCCCTTTTACCTTATCTAAAAGGTTCTCCCTTCCCCATTTCCCCCATTGGCCCTTGCCCTCACCACTCCACCAGGATTTCCCTTTGGCTCCCATACCCTAGCCCCGCCTGTGTACCACCCCCGTGCCCTCAGATTATTGGTCTCTGATGCTCTCTCTGCCCCTACTGGCCCCATATATAAACTTGGACCCTCGCTCGCTCACTCTCTCTTGTCTTCATCTCCGGGCTCCTTTATGTGCGTGGCTGGAATAAACCTGTCCTGGGGAACGCTCTGCGAAGACCCTTCCTGCCTCTTTGCCATCAACTCATTTATTAAGCTATCTGGTGTGTGCGATTTAGTGTGTGAGTGTGTAGTGTCCTTGCCAAGTGGCTTCATACTGGAGATGCTTTTGGAAGGTTGCGGCACTCACTGTCTGCCCGCCCCAACAATCCTTCATTAAGAAAAACCCTTTGTTGTCAAAGGAAGTATTCATATGATCACAGTGGTATTTACAATATATGAAATAAACCATTAGTTTCTAACATGAGCATTGTCCAAAGCATGAAGCAAAGAAACTGTATGTTGGTCCTGGTTACCCTTGTGAGACCTTACAGTCTTGTATGGTATAACAATAGTAGCAGCAATTAGCCCAAAGACTTTGGCATATCTTGTACAACAGTTTTCCTTTATATGACAACTTTCCCCAGTCTTTCATAGCATCTGTACGATGCATGTACTATAGAATGGCAAATACAAGATAAAGCATTAATGAGAACCCACCTTATTGAGGAGAAGAGTAACATAAAGCAGTTCAGAGCTTCTGTTCCTTCCCTTAATCATTTGTCACTACAATATTATTCTAAATCTCACAAAGACAAGCCTTTATTTTGAAAGCATACTTCAGTGAACTCCAGCAGTGCTACCTGTCCCAGCCAGTGCATGCTGGACCTTTCTTTCAGGCCATCCATACTGCTTGAAAGCCCAGCTGTTGAGACATCTGGAAACTTGAAGCCTGAGTGTGAGACTCCTTTGCTTCTTCCCTGCTGTGTGTCCTTCTAACAGCCCCATCAGTCCACAGCACTGACATAATCCAACTGCTTTTGGCTTTGTCCCCTCATTTATTTTGCAACAGAACTGTGTTGGTAGCAAGTAACGGAAGATTTTGTATATATGCTTAACTTAATGTGCATTAGAAAGTTTGAAAGAAATCCGCTGTTCCAGTACACTGAATTAAGCCAGAGTATATGAATGTTTTCCACAGTGGTATGCATTGGTAGTCTAGAAATATTCAACAGAGATTGTACTGGATTGTACTAGGAAATATGTTGATTAGATGGAAGTGTAACTTTGTCTTTGAAGTTAAACACATGAAGTCACAGTCTGCCCACTACTGCTTAAAGCTTCATCTCTTGTCTTTAGAGACCTATCTATCCATTTTTCAAAGTAAATACACTACATATGCTGCTACAGCTTCATTTGTGCTTCTAGAGTATTCATGCCTTCGCTGAATAAAGGTTTCCTCCTCTGCCACTCCTTTACACTATTGATGCACAATTGATATGTAAGCAGTGCTCAGCTGTACTGTGTGTTTATGTCTCAGTGTACAGTATCCTCTTGGGATGCAAATGGGGCTGTACTGGATCAACATAAAGACAGAGACTACAAAAACTCAGTTCTTTCATCTAGAGGCACTCCCACCAAGCCCTGTCTCTCTCGTCTCTGGAAAGCTGTAGCACAGATTAGCCATGACGTGTGGGAGAGAGCAGTCCCCAGTTTCATGGCAGTATATATTTATACATTTGGGTTTGTGTAAATGGTATAGGTTGGGCAATGTTAAATAGGGGTGTTTGAAAGCACTCCAAAAAGGTGCTGACAAATGATGAGCTATGCTTTTTATTGCTTAGCTGTTTTGAAGTGTAATACTGCTTTATGTTTGTTGCCTTGTCTTTTCGAAAACACCTTCACCTTACTTTTGCTAGAATTTAAAATTTCATAACTTTGTTCGTATACTGTATTTTTGCCTTTGAATGTAAATCTTATTCTGTCCCTCCCAAGATACTACCAGATCAGATTTTATGCAAAACAGTTTTCATCCTCTGATTTACTTTGCGGACATGATGAGCCCAGAAAAGTTAGAAATATTTTGAAAACAGAACAGAAACCTTTTCCTTTGCTAGGACTGTGGTAAGCCATGTTGAGCTGACTTGAGTTGATCAAGGACTTCAGAAGATCCCTTCTCTAACATACTTACAGGTTCTCAGCTCTGATCTGTTGGCATAATGTCACTGACAGTTCCACCCTAACCTGATTGTCAGTATGACTTGGGTTAGGGAAAACACTATATTTAAGCACGTTTTTTTTTTTAACCTGCATCATCCAGATAGACTGCATCAGAGAGCAAGGAAGCAACTACTTGCATAATTGTAACATTAATAGTTTAGTCCAAATTTGCTAGAGAAGAAATCATTCAAGCAACTGGGCTTTTTGAGACAATATGAGTTGTTCTAGTCCCTGCAACATGAAATCTGTTGGAGGCAAGAAGAAAATATAAAAGCAGGGAAAGCTGAAGTGCTCAGCTCTGATCTGGACTGGGTTGGAAATAGTTTTGCTCCACAGGAAAGTAGCAGGAACACATCTGATCTCATAGTGCTAAATGCGTTTTTTGCAGGTTTTTTCCTCCAAATTTCAGTAGGAATAAATAACTGAATTACCTTCACAAAAACTGATGTAAAGAAATCAGAAGAGTATATATGCCACCAAAAGACCCCCCAATAATCCTGTATTTTAACAGAACTTAGCTTTTAATATGGAACCATTACTCCTGTTTCTTAAGGGGCACATAATATGTGCCTTGAAATAACATTACCTGCAGCAACACATCTTTTCAGATCAAGATTTTGTGTCAGTGTTTTCTATGTAAGAATTTAAGGGGGTTTTATGACTGTGTCAGTGTGTTTTCCACTTGGAGAAGGTGGTCTCAAAAGAACAAACTAATAGAAAGCAAGTTTTGAAGATTCTAGTATCCTGAAGCTTATTGCTTTGCTAATTAAATAGTCTGTTCTCTGTGATTTTTGCTAAATCTCTCTTTCTTTAACCCCTCTTTATATAAATGCTCATCATATTAAGTAATTGTAAGTGCAATTGGCTGGTCTCTAATTAGGAGAGGAAAACACTCAGGGATGCATTAACTGGAGGATAATGTGGACCGCTCTCTAAATCTGCCCAGGGTTCAGCAGATAGTATTATAGTCCTTAGGCAATAGCTTTAGATAGCCTGTGTAACATAATGATATCAAACCAGTGTATCATTACACACGTATTTTTAATTAATAAGAACAAAACAAGCATTTACTGAACAAATCAGCAAAGTTATGTGCTGCTAAAATGCTAAATGCATGAGGTTGTAAGTTTTTTACAATACTAAATATTTAGTGTGTAAAATGAATGTGCAAAAGAGCTGAAAACAGTAAAGAAATAAAATATTTCTAACATTGGTATCTCCCATTTTATTAAGGCAAGTTAATGTAAGTTACATAACAATTCTTGGGGAATAGCTATTTCATTATCTCACCAATTAATTGAATCTTATCAAGGAAGAAATAATTGCATGTTAAAAGAAACTAGCAGAGGCTGCACATTAATGTTACATCTTAAATGAGGAAATGCCTCATTTCACTTCTGCTCTCCAAAGGGCTAAAACCAGAACCTTAAGGCCATACTTTGGGGTGGAAATTAACGTAAAACATTTGTGTTTCATTACTGAAAATTCTACTTCCAGTAGTGTCTGAGATGAGTTTCTCATAGAAGTGAATTTTGTTCACCAGCTTGGCAGCAGCTGAAACAGGTAATGGGCTGTAGGCTTTATTTCTTCTTTCAGGATTATGATTTTCATAGAATCATAGAATGTTCTAGGTTGGAAAAGACCTCAAAGATCATTGAGTCCAACCATTAATCTTGTACTGCTAAGACCCCTGTAGTTTAATTCTGGGCTATTTTATGGGTATCGCCCTCCACATGTTTTTTTCTAAGAGGCCTCCCCTTTACAAACGAAGGAATTACTTTGGCACCTCAGTTTCATTTTCCTTAATAACTTTCTTCATTTTGAGATTCACAGACAGAACTGGGTGTTGTTAACAAGGACCCAGTTCCCGTTCGGGTTTACATAGCTGGGGCTTGTCCAGCCAGCTGGTGAGGCAACCAATGAACTGTTAGCAGCTGGGGGAGATTACTTACAACTTTTAAAAAGAACCTTTGTTGGTCCTGCTAATTCCTTACTTGGTCTTCCCATCTATGGGAGATGTGATGGGCCTTGTTAATGTTTTCATCAGTCATTTACTGTGAGATTAATCCTTTTCTTTCTTTTTTTTTTTTTTTGTCTTGATTTTAATGATGACTGGTAGTGATGAGTTCCACTAGTGCTTGTGGTGTCAATGATCCAGTTTTGAACCCTTCTTCTTCCTGTTTATAGCTCTACTAAGACAAGCTGAGCAGGACTGAACACAGCATTCCAGGAAAGATTGATTTACACAATATTAGATTACTTTCAGTTCTGTTTTCTACTCTGTTCCTTCAACATTCTTAGGACCTCACATTGGATTGCAATGACTCCACTGACCTGTCCTCCATGGTGCCAAATGCTTTTTTCAGTGCTGATGCAATTAATTTCATATTCAACCACACTGTGAGAATATTTGTTAAGTACCTTTCTTTACAAATATTGCATTTCACTTCTTAGCATTTAAAAAATATTATGGCTCCTAACTGTGGGGTTTTTTTTCTGAATATTACCTAACTTTAGAACACAAGTTTTGTTATCTCATTTTGCCATCTGAAAAGAGAAAATTGTTAACTGTTTCATCTTATGCCTCTTATCTGGTCATTGATTTGGAATAATACTTTCTCTTGCTTCAAACCATAGTGTTATGACCATATGGCTTATTTAGCAGGGATTTCATTAGAGAATATGTGAATCCCCATGCTGATTATAACAACAGGATTTTTAGCTATTACTTCAGAGTCCACATGCAGGAAATTCTACTGCATTAGAAAGGTATGGGGTTTGTATGCATCAGTTTTTCCTTTACAGAGGAATATTATAATGCCAGTACTGAAACATGTTACATACATTCAATATTTTGCAGCGTGAAATATATTATTCAGTTGACCTGGCCTGGAAGCAGAGCTTATCCACAGATAATCTATTATGCTTTCTTTCAAATGTTTCCTACATCCCAGCCCTCCATATAATTGAAGTTCCACAGTAGCTGATTCTACTGTAAAGTTCAACAATAATTTTAAATTCCTGGCACTACTCCCAGTGGAGCTATGTTAATTTGCAGCAGCTAAAAATATGGCCCAATAGTGCTGTTTTGCTGCATTTCCCCTCCTCCCCAAAGAAAACAAAGCGTTTAAATGCTTAGAGAACACATTTGTCATATATATGATGCTATTTAATAACATACTGACAGAGAATAGTATGATGTCTAGAATACTGTGATGATTGCCTTTAATGTGTTTCAATAATAGCTTGCAGTGAACTGAAATAGTAGTTTTATATAAAGCATATTAATAATACTTCCCAAACTAAATTTAAAAATGTTCCATTACTCCTGGCTCATTTTCTCCTATTTCAGAGCTAATAGTAGAAATCTTCAGGTACACCATCTTAGCATATACTAATTATCAGTTTTTCAAAGTCAAAATAATGTTAATAAACTGGAAAGTTTCACCTACTGGAAATCACCTTGTTAGGAATGGTTAATCGTTATGTTAGGAGCAAAGCAGCATCCTAGTCTATCATACAAAAATGAAACCTGGGGGAGGAAGAAGAAGTCCTCATCTTTTCATTACCCATCTCTATATAGGTCAGTCCACATCTCTCTAAAGACTCACTGTGTTGAACAGATGCTGTCCATGTGTGGGGCCTGCCTCGTCAGAGGATACATATTTAAATACCTTTGAATCTATAGATGAGCATAAAACTCACAAACAGAAATAAAAAATATTAATGAGAGCCAGGAGAAAAATTAGGACTACAAAAACCTTCACAATTAAAAGAGATATATACACTTTTTGTTTTAAAAAACAGACAAGAATAAAAAGAAGTAACTGAGTTACTTTGGGGAATAAACTATTCCTAGTGCAGGCCATTCCTATTCACTAGTTAAATCTATGTATATTCTTCCCACTGCTTGTGATATGTCACTGGTCTTGTGATATAAACAGATTCCTGAGTTACCTCCTGAACAGGACAGTCTTCTTGAACTGGGACTGGGTAAATGTCATGTTGATATGAAATGATCATGGACAAGATAAAGCAGTATTTAGCTTAAAAATATTGAATTTTGAAGTGGGATGAATGTTAAATATCGTAAAGTACACTGTAAAGGAAAAATAGCACAAATATAAAAATATATACTCTGTGTGGATTGCTGCCACCTGATTCAAAATCATCTTGAACTTCACTCTACCTAGGTCTTGGTGATAAAGCACAGGAAATTCCCAAAGCTGAATGAAAAGCAGAAGGCCTGAATGCCTTTATGTAACAGTTTTGCACTTGGAAGCAGCGTCATGGAACAAAATGAATCATTCATCCTACATGGAGAAAGAAACAGAGGTAAATTCAGGTTTTCAGGCTAAGAACTTTAGGCATCTGTGTCATTAGAGGTAGAGGAGGAAACTGCGTCATGGGCTTCAGAGTTGGTGGTAAATCTATATTAAAGGGGAGGAAAAGCTAATTTCCACATTTCTGGTTGCAAAGTCCCTGCCTCATGGACAACATTATGGTTAAATCCTGCCCTTAGGTCAATTGGGGTAGCACAAAGTGCTGGAAAGGAGGAGGGATTTAGCCTATGTAGTGCATACCAAGAATTGCCTAAACCACACGTTACTAAAGCAGACTGAAGAGGTGCTCCACCAACCACTCCATTCAAGTTAGGTTACATCCTTGCTCAACTTTTTTTTCTTGCACCATTCATCATGCACCTGTTTCCTCTGGCTGGTGAGTGTCAGTGCCCTTTCTCACAGCAGTACTCTGCAGTGTTCACCTTGTGAGAGATTTTGCCCGATTACTGGTAAGACCTGCAACATGAAGAACTGACATCCTGAGAAAACAACATTAGTCTAAATCTGATCAATCGTTGCACAGCTATTTGTAAAACATATTTGTTTACATAGCAAGGGTGTGAAGCTCAACAGTAGTGTGCTCCAAAAAATCGCAATGATCTTTGTATCTTTTTGACTTTCCCACAGGATTGTGGGATAACTACTGTTCTAATTAGCCACTGTCTCAGCGCTCTCCCCACCGTCACAGCAGTTGGTACTGCTGTTTGTATTCAGTGACTGTCCTTACCCCACTCACTACTTTTTCATGCAGATTTTACAAAACTTCCCAACAAACTGAATTCTCTATTCTTTTGAGTTTTCAGCTGCTCTTATAGTTTCATCCTCTTCCTCCACCGTTGTGTATGACGCCTTGTGATGTGAAAATGCCTTGCCCAGTTCTTATATTTCTTTATGGTATCTCAGACAAACTAAACCCATCCGCATTTTGATCACATTGTTTGCCCACTAATGGGCTCTTTCAGGTTCTGGAGAAGTTTAACTACCACTGATTTTAAGGGGTTTCTCTTTTATCATTTCAAAAACTTCTACAAATGCTGACAGGAACGAAAACAAGGTACAGCAAAAGCTGATGGAGAGGTGAAAAGCTAATCTCCACTCAGGAATGCATATTAAGATATTAATGAAATTAAGATATTAATGAGTTTTGTTTCATACTTAGTTCTAGATCCAGCACCCACAGTGTCTCCTGAAACCTCCTAGAAGAGTTTGTTCCAATGTTGTTGGATGTTTTCATCAAGGACCCATAGAAGATGTAGTTCAACTATAGAATAAAGATGCCACCAAGATCAGCTGAGGCAGTAAATTATGAGATTAGGGACAAATTATTCACTGTCCAGCAAAATGTGCTCTAATTCAAGCAAGTGCTGTGTAGTGTGTTTGGGTACAAAGAAGGCCAGCTCTTCTCACAGGTGAGAGACCTCTTGAAGTATTCACTAGAAAAACCCAAGTGTCCTTCACTGACCTGTTTCAATGTTCTGGTCGTAGCACTTAGTAAGATGCTTGCATATGCACCAAGGGTAATGCAAGAATAACCTGGAAAGGCACTTTATCTCTGAACATAGCAGTGCTAAAACCAGTGCTGGAATCCTGTTTCTGACTCTTGACAGTCCCATTTAAGCAACAGCATGGAAAGTGCAGAGCGTACAAAGGGGCCCACAAATAATTCAGGTCACAAAAGACAATGTAGACAATGAGGAGTACTGCTGGATTTTTTTAAAGATCTGATCCATGAACAAAGTTTTTGTTCACATAGTGTCTTGCAGGCAAAGGCATTGGAAAAATCCAGTAGCTGGGACTGAAGGGGAGAAAAAACAACTTTGAGCCCTAAAATGACACATGATTTTTTTTAGCTGTGAAGGTAGGTAAAAATTGGATCAGCTTATCAGGAGGCTGTAAATTCATCACAACTTTAGGTCTTCAAGAAATGATTCCTATAAAATGTGCTTTAATCCAGTTTCTGAGCAAATGTCTGCAGACAGAGGTCAGACCAACCGATTATAGTGGTCCCTACTGGCCATCACCTCATGAAAGAAATCTGTGAAGAACAGAGCTGAGATTTAATCAATCAGATTTTAAACTAAAATCTTTTTATTCATGTTAAGTTTTACCTCTTTCTTTTGTTTATGAGAGTGATTACCAATTTCACAGGGAAGAGTTTACAGTAAATATGACTAAGGGCTCAGAAATCATAGTTAAAGCTGAAGTATCATTTTACCAAAAATACTTTTAGTGGAGCCTGTGGTGGAATTATGTCATTTGGAACAACTAATGCCTATAATCCACTTACTCCCTTCATTTTTTGTTTCTTTTAGTATTAATTCAGATTTTAATAGTATTGGAAAAACACAGCTGCTTCTTGTTGGAAAGATAGTTATTTTCTCTGTATTTACCAGAATAATTGATTCAGTTGGTTGTAATCCATACATCTAGCTTTTAAAAATGAAATTATATCATGAACCATGTTTGTCCATGCTGTTTTCAATGAAGTTTGTCACTAACCCTTTTTCTCATCCTATAGATGATTTTGTTTGAAATGTGATTAAAAGACTACTGTTAAGATTTAGACATGAGTACTAATCTTCGTACAAATTTTTCAGTTCCATTGTGGAAGTTTTTCACATTGTGTTCTGTGTGATCTGGAGCAGAACTTTTACTGATAGATCTTCATGCAGTGACTACCAAGAGATATATACATATATATTTATACATCACAGTTGGGGAGGGGTTTGAAAAGTTATTAAGGACTTTGTATTTCAATATAAAATTATCTGATGACACATAAAAGTAATATCATTAGGATTTTGGATAGTTATCTACGTGTAGGTTGCAAACCATGAATCAGTTAAATAACTGAGAGAAAACTTACGTATGCAAAATTCTCACACCCCCAGCAGCACGTATGTTGTTGAGAGATGTCACAGATATTATGGGGTGGGAAAAGCAAAATATTTAAAGGGATTTTTAGAAATGCTACTGGAGCTACTTTTCATATTCTTCTCCTTATAAATTGATATTATTTATCTGTAACAGTACTCCATAAAATACCTGAAAATAACCTACATTATGCCTTCTGACCATATTATCATGAGACCTAGGGAGACAACTAACTATGGGTTCCACTGGTAGCCTGCAGATTTTTTGTACTCAAAAGGCTGAAGCTGTTATTTCTGGGCCTATAATGTCATGAGATATTTTACTTAATTTATGGAAAACTTTTTATGATTTTACATACACAAAATCTGCCAGTAAGATTATGAAGTTTGCTGAATATCTTTTTTCTGTATATTTGTAGGGAAACACATTTGTTCTGGAAAGATTAGTTAATACAAGAAACAAACTAAAATATGTGTGACTATATGATTGTCGTATTTCATAAAGTGCAATGTAAGCCGATATAATTTATTTTTACAGGTGTGCATCTTTGGAATGACACCTTGAAAGACTTTTAACATTATCTATACATCCACTCTAAACAAAACAAACTCAAACAAGATGAATCTGTTTTGTGGCACCTACTGGGAGTTTACAACTTAGTTCCACTACAGGGTAGAATTAAACTAAAACCTTTACAAGAGATTAATTAAAGCCTAATTCAGCAAAAAATATTGACAATTCCATTGAAAAGATGGATGTCTAAATGGTTAGGACCTATCCCAGGGTATCATGGAATCATAGCGTAGTTTGGGTTGGGAGGGACCTTTAAAGGTCATCAAGCCCAACCTCCTTGCAATGAACAGAGATATCTTCAATGAGATCAGCTGCTCAGGACCCCATCCAGCCTGACCTTGAATGTTTCCAGGGATGGGACACCCACCACCTCTTTGGGCAACATGTTTCAATACTTTACCACCCACATAAAAAACCTTCTTTATATCCAAGATAAAACCATTTAGTATGAAATCGTTTTAGCATAAAACCATTACCCTTGCCCTATCACAAGAGGCCCTACTAAAATTTGTCCCCATCTTTCTTATAGGTGCCCTTCAGGTATTGGAAGGCTGCAATAAGGTCTCCCCAGAGCCTTCTCTTCTCCAGGATGAACAACCCCAACTCTCTCAGTTTTGGCTTGTAGGAGAGGTGCTTCATCCCACTAATCATTGTGGTGGCCTCCCCTGGACTCGCTNTCTGTTCATCCCCCAGCCTGTGTTGATACAGATGCAGCACCTTGCACCTGGTGTTATTAAAGCTAATGAGAATCCAATGGGACAACTTCTTGAGCTTGTCCAGGTCCCTCTGGAGGGCATCCCTTCCTTCAGGTGTGTCAACTGTATTACTTAGTTTGATGTGGTCTGCAAATGTGCTAAGGGTGCACTCGATCCCTTCATCTGTAAGTGAGAAACACATTAAACTATACTGTCCCATGAGAGCACTGCTGGCACTGCTGGCTCCTGGTGGTTCTCCCCACTACCCTGACATCCCCCTGCCCCAGTAAAAGCCCCTGTTCTGGGATTTGTTGCTCTGCCATGGTACAGAGTGGCCATGGAGTAGCTTTCCTCAAAGAGTGACAAAGCTTCAGATCTAGACCTACGTGCACTCAGTGAAAGTTCTTCAACACAGATTATCTTGAAGCAATTAAAAGCCTTGACTGGCCACTTCCCACTTCCCAGGGCCCATACTTTACTGACCATACTGCTAAAATCTTTCTCTGTCTTCTGTTTAAAATTTTTACATCCTTCTGAAACATTTGCATTTGAAAAATTGCCATTTATGCAGAAATGTCCCAGCCATTTCTAATACAAACTTGATTCATAGCCTCTACCAAAAGCAATAAAGAAATTCCTCTACACTGCATTAAGCATCTCCCATCTACACATGTCCTGTATACAAGCCCTGTTCCAAGACCTCCACTAACATCTTGATTCTTGCTCAGGTGCATGAAGATTTTGCTCTGCCCATCCTCTTTGAAGACAGAACAGTCATTTCACATCTTGTTACAAAAAACGCAGGGAACTAAATTAACGGATGATTGTCAGATTAAAAAAAAAAAAAAGAGGATTGCAGAGAAGGCAAATAACACTTTCCTTTCTATTATTTTTTTTTTCAAAGTATATCACAACAGTATTTTTAAAATACCTCATATATAAGATATCCAAATAATGATTGAAAACTATTTATATCCCAGCTTTCCCATCACAAGGGAATGCTATTTGAAAACACCATGATCAATATTAATTAGCACAACCTCACTGCGGACAAAAACAAACAAAGCACAACAGTGTTAGGAAAAATTCATACAAAAAGCCTCTAGTGGCAAAATGAAAACCCTGTAAAATCTAAGCCAGTCTAATTCAATAGGTGACTTTGCTCTTCTGCATAGGTCTTGGTGGAAGGTTCCAGAATGTGGGCTCTTCTGGTGAGGGCACCTTTCCCCCCTCCATGCCTCCTATGTGTCTCACTGTGCTCTCAGCAATCACAGCAGCAGTGCTGGGGATTTGGGAAACTGGTTCAAGTAAGAGCAGCCTGAGGCTACCATGTTGAAACTGGAAAGTAGATCACCATACGGCTGGTCTAGGACCAACCAGCACTGATGTGGCTTGTAGCCACCACTGCAAACTGTTCCTCAATTATACTTTTGCCCTTTAGGTACCAGAAGAGGATTTATGCCATTAGCTCCTATTCCAAGATAATCAAGCTGCTTAATAGATAAACTTCCCAGCCTCAAACATTAGGATTATTAAAAATATTGTTTTATAATTAGAGACATTTGAAAGCAACAGCTTTTACACAAACTACATGCATGATCCTCTTTCCTTCAGATATTAAACCCATCATTTTAAAGTACCTTTGCATATCCTTTAAAGCTATGAAAACTATCTGTTAATAATATTAAATGCTATCTAAAGTATTTACTGCAGTAAATACAACTATTATAATATGATAAGATCCCTCCACTTTAAGCAGCCTTCTTTGCATCTTTATGGTACTTTAGCTCCCACTGTTCGTCTAATAGCAAGTATATTAGATCTGGTTAAATGCCACAAATAAGGCTTCTGTGGAAAAGACAGTATAATCTCACATTGCCTAAGGGATGAACAGCTTATGCAAGTGGGGTATCACTTTGCCCTTGAGTAAATCATTACATTCTTTCAGTGTCCTACATATGTATAGATGCATAGTTATGTCTGGAGAGTGTTGTAAAATAACCTCTTTCAAACTTCAAACACTGCAAAACCTACAACCACATGATTTTCCCTTTTGGGAGAGTCTCTTTATTGTGCTGTGTGTGCTAAAGTGTAGATCCTGGACCACCACTTTTCTCCATTCTCTTTCAACTTCCATCTAACTTGAACAGAAACATGCTGGCAGGGCTCAGGACTTTATTATTCAATTTCTATATGGAATCAATTCTGACAGATCTTTAACTGAAAGATCCTCAGAAAAAAATAGGATCTGTGCACTGTTAAACTAGCAGTTCTAGCATTTGCTGTGGCTAATGTATGGACTAAAATGGACCAGATTTTGATGGAGTACTGTAGAAATTAATGATATCCAACCCACATTAATTAAAAGTGGAGATCCAGTTGGAAATAATACTGCAGTCTCCCTAAGAAATCACTGCGGAGAGACAGGCAGCTGCAGAGGACAGTAAAACAGGTATCTGAGATAGATGAGAAGAACTGATCCCTGGACGGATCATATGCCATAACTGCACAGAGAGAGAGCTGAAATGATTAGTCAGGACCGAGCATTTATCTTTCAGATGGTTTAAAGTGGGTGAGATGAATTCAACCCTTGTCTTCCAATTCAGATGTTGAAACTGTTAAAAAACAAACACATCAGTGCAACAAAAAGAAGGGTCACTCAGATGGTACCTTTATCTTCCTTTTTCTAACTCTGTAGGGTGCTGAGGAACTTGCATTATGGAATGATCCTGGATGTTATCCAGAGAGATGCCAAGGACTAACCCACAGGAAACCCCAGGCACAGGCTGTGTCTGAACAGGCTCTTCTCTGATCTCTTGGGGAAACAGGTGCCAAACTACGAAGAAATTACAGGATAGGAGGCAGAAATCACGCAGCCTTGTAGGATTAATATTTGGTTCTTCAACCTAAATAGCTTCCTATCTGACTCCTGACAGTGGGTGGTGGCTCTGATGATATGATTGTGGTGGGGTTGTTTTCCAGCTCAGTTTTAAACTGGGCCACTGTGCAGATAGGAATCCAAGATGTGAAGGGGTAAAAAAAGCCTAAATAAGAGGAATGCTGACTTAACCATGCTTAAGTCTCTGTCTTGTTGGTTAAGACCCAATTCCATCCCTGATCCCAGGAATCTCTTGCCCTGCCATATCCCAGTGAGGATGTATGCAAAAGAAACTGGGAGGAAGCATAGCTGAGACAGATGACCCAAACTGACCAAAGGTATATTCCAATAGAATGTAATGCCCAGTATATAAATTGGGGTACCAGGAAGGGGGGCCAATCTGGGTTTAAGAAGGGGGGTCTGGCATTGGTCAGTGGGTGGTGACTAATTGTATTGTGCATCCTTTGTTTTTCCCTTTTTGTTACCATCATTTACCATTATTACTGTATTTTATTCTCAATTATTAAACTGTTCTTATCTCAACCTACAAGTTTTACTTTGATTCTCCTCCTCATTCCACCAGGGTGAGGTGGGAGAGAGAGGGCTTGAGCAAATGACTGTGTGGTGCTTAATTTCCAGCTGGGCTTAAACCATGACAGCCACAAATCATCTTTAGCGTTTTCTTCCCCCTGTGAGCCTCACCTTCCCCTTGTAACAGAATCATAGAATCACAGAATATCCTGGGTTGGAAGGGACACAAAATGATCATCAAAACCCAGCTCCTGGCTCTATACAGAACAACCCCAAAAATCACACNAGGTGGGAGAGAGAGGGCTTGAGCAAATGACTGTGTGGTGCTTAATTTCCAGCTGGGCTTAAACCATGACAGCCACAAATCATCTTTAGCGTTTTCTTCCCCCTGTGAGCCTCACCTTCCCCTTGTAACAGAATCATAGAATCACAGAATATCCTGGGTTGGAAGGGACACAAAATGATCATCAAAACCCAGCTCCTGGCTCTATACAGAACAACCCCAAAAATCACACTGTATGTTTGAGACAGTTATTCAAACACTTCTTTAGCTCTGGTAGCCTTGGTGCCTCTTCCATGGGGAGCTGTTCCAGTGCCCAACCACCCTCTGGGGGAAGAACCTTTGCCTAATATCCAACCTGAACCTTCCCTGACACAACTTCAGGCCATTCCTTTGGGTTCTGTCACTGGTCATCACAGAGATCAGTGTCTGCCCCTCCTCTTCCCCTCAGGAGGAAGTTGTAACTGCAATGAGGTCTCCCCTCAGTCTCCTCTCCTCCAGCCTGAACAGACCAAGTGTCCTCAGCCACTCCTCATATGGCTTCCCCTCAAGGCCCTTCACCGTCTTTGTGACCCTCCTTTGGACACTCTCTATCAGCTTTACATCTTTCTTATGTTGTGGTGCCCAAAACTGCCCCCAGCACTCAAGGTGAGGCTGCCCCAGTGCAGAGCAGAGCGGGACAATCCCCTCCCTTGCTCGGCTGGCGATGCTGTGCCTGATGCNGTTGTTGTTACTCTGTTATAAAGTACCTAATCTTTCCAGGTTCCATCCTCTTCTGTTGATGGATTGTAGAGCTTGTACCCAGGGTCCCACTATGAACCAACTCGTTCAAGGTAATGTGACCTATTGGACCCATCTTACTAAACATTACAGATTTGGCTGACAAAGCAGCTCAGGTGGAATTATATTTTCAAGACTTACATACCACTTGTTTTACCCTCTGCCAGCAGAACCAACAGAGATTTGCTCTGACTCTATAGCCCTTTGAAAAGCTGATTTGTGGAGTAAGCCACAATGTTTCTTTCAGACCTTGTATCACCTTATTCAAAATAAGAAGTACACTTTGGTCTGAAGGATAGAGAAGGTTTCCAGGCACAGGGAGGAAACAGCTGAAATGGAACAGTGGCCTTTTAAGTCATGTTGTGCTTGAGCAGGATTATAATGCTCTCAGGGCTGTGTCCTGAATCCCTCCTTCAAACACTTCAGTATAATCAGCTTTTTAGGCCTTTCAGCTCCATGCCAAATGGCAATAATGCCAATGCTGCCCACATGAGCCAAATCACCTCCAAATAAGACATAACAATATTGTCATCACACCATTCCAACAACACTGTGTCAATAAGGAAATCTGGTTTCTTCATCCTGCATTGGAAGAGAGTCTATCATCAGTCTCCTGTTAGAGGCAACATTACCAAAGCCACAAGGTGAAAAAAAAGAAAAACGGGAAAATAAGCTTTTCATATTACCAAAGACAAACACCCTTGTTACAGGAGATCCTGTTTCTGGATCCAATGGTATTACCAGAAGTTTGCCACGTGGCATTATGATACCCTGGAACATACTGTTCTTACTGGGAGGGTGCAAGGGAAAAGGTTTTATCCTAAAGACATCAGTACAGAGATAATCTAGAAAGCTACTCTGGGATTGCTTCCTGAGATGCAGTAATTGATTATGTTGACACTTCCAGCCCCTCCAGGACAGTGTTTCACAGTTCAGTGAACACTGTGGTGGTGTAAGCTGAGTTGGTAGACTTTCCCCTGGAGGATTCATAAGTAGCTAAGAGGTGAAGAGATGAGGAATGGGTTTCTCAGCTATAACTGGGAAAAATTCTGGTCTTGAATCTTCTCTGCCAGCACAGTCAGTTAGATCCTGATCTTCTCTGGGAGGCAACAAAAAATTTAGTGAATTCTGTTGCTGCCTAGCTGAGGCTGGTGACAGCATCTTACACTCCTCTGCTAGGCTGTGTCCACTGACAGCTTACACTTGCAGGCCACAGACAGCAATGCTTCATGTAGTTACCAGCTCTAAGTTGGCAATCAGCTACTGAGATGAAGTAGAGATAAGAAGCCTGAACCTTGTCTCAGCTGTCACTGGGATTTTAGCCATGATCATTTCAGCTGCCAGCAGCCATGAATGATTCCACATGCACAGTAAATTCAAGCTGTCAAAGGCTCTATAGATGCAAGAATGGACCACCTGGGCCACCACTGATGTACTATCATACCATGGGTACTTCAGTAATTATCATGGGCATTGACAGTTCATTCTGAGATGGCAGCCCCTTTTCAAGGTGTTTGTTGAAGAGGTTTGGACTACAGAGCTTCATCTTTGCATCTTGGGCAAACATGAGGAAAATACTTGGTTGCAACTATGAGAACAGGCTTTCTGTAGTTTGCTAGTCATGGATGAAAGGTTGACATGTAAACATGTACACTCTGATCAAGCCTGAATTAGAGCTCAGGCTTATAAATTGTAGAATTACATACACATATTCAGGAAATCAATACAGATTGATTCTTGATTTTATTTAGGTAACTGTAAACTGACCAGCATAGTTGTGCAGGCTACAGATGCTTTTTAGGGAAAAAAAACTCCAGTCTTTGCATGATTCTTTGGTGAATTTCTGATGAATTCAACAAAGAATCATGACAAAGTTATTGTCAGACAATGTTTAGGTAGGGTTTTTTTTCCAAATCCAGAATGAAATTCCTTTTCAAAACAGGGTAAACCTCAGAACTTCCTCACTACTGTAGCAGTATTAGGCTTTTGGGGACAGGTTGGCAGTGTAGGACCAAGACCACCTTCTGCACAAAGCATAGGTCTTGAGCATTAGATTTTGCAGGAGGGGTTGATTTTATTTACACAAAGTGGCTTTCAAGAGATTTGGGGTTGTTTTGATACAGAATAAAAATATTTCTTAAACGTAGAAGAATTCTGCAGAAGAACAACTCTCAGCCAGCTTTACTCCTGAAATTCAGGTCAACAACTTGTTCACCAAAGCACTGCCACAATAAAAAATACTAGAAAATAAAAAGATGTGACCCTCTCTGATGAGTTCCTGACGATTTGAGCTAAATCTTAGTACAATATCTTTATCACAATACCATCTTTCCTCTCTGAAACTGTCACTGTCACTATAGTAACTGCCATATTAAAAAAAAGTTCTCCTGCTAATCTTGAAATATGAACATATACCTAAAATAACTATACTTGCTGTACCAGTATTATCACCCAAAGATTTTGCGGAGCCTTCAGAGATCATAAACATAAATGCTATAATGAAGAAAAATTTTTTTATTTGATAGAAAAAGTCTGGTAGCTGTTGTAGGTGAAGTTACATGGCTTCAGCTCCTTCATGAATTAAGGTGTTGATACAGAACAAATTATGAACAGAGAGAAAAGATTAAAATTACTTTAGAAAGAAGATATGTCTAGGTTGCAAAAGACAAGGTAGAAATTATTTGCCACTTTGCAGTTGTTACAAGAGCAAGTTGTAATCATGATAATATGCAATCTCTTTTCATATTGCTGGAAGATAACATAACTCATTGCCATGAGCAGGCACAACTCACCATGTCCTGCTTGCCGTTGTTCTCCATGCTGAATTGCTCCTGGATTCTGAAAATCACTGGGAAGTACTGTGAAAAATTGCATGTCACATAGAGACAGTCAAGGGATAAGGCATATCCCTACTGCACAATTTATAAGGATCAGCATAAATTAGAGCTAGCACATGATCTGTCCTTCTGTGTGCAAAGAAGGATTTTCTCCCAAAGTAATTAGGCTTTATGTGCAAAAAGCTTTTTTTACATTACTTGTTTATACATGCCTGATCAGATACTAATCTCTTTATCATCTTCCTTAACCTAAATTTTGTGGTTGTTGTCTAGGATTTTTAGCATGGTAACATACATATAGCAGTTGACAGATAAACGTACTCAAATCCATTATTTTTATTTCTTCCTTTAATTGTTTCATTACAAGTTATGATGTAATAATTACAGTTAGTTATCCTTACTCAGAATAAAAACTCTTTAAAAGGGTCAAAACTTTGATATATGAAGTATAAAGATCTGTTTTAAATGTCACTGAACTTCCTTTTGTTGACTTACATGCCTACAAAAAGTATCCTGCAGGCAATTCTGGACATGAAATAAGATTTCTTACCAATATAAAAAAGATACATGCAGACACAGAATTAACTTCCCACATTGTCATCTAAATGATAAATGTACACTATGGAGGCAAGGATGCAGACAGAGACTTGGTCTTACAGGGGTGAAATGCAAGTTGCTTACTATCTACCCATTCACCTCCTTCTCAGCTTAGAGGATCAAACAAAAGGAAACACCTGTGATAGCTTTACAGTAAAAATAAGTGGCTTGAAATGGAAATATTTACTAGATGACAATGGGCTTCCCACTCTAACTGTACTGAAAACTAGCTAGAGTGAGCAACCTACTCTTCGGGTCCCACCTGGGTATGCAGAGCCATGCTGCAGACTTTTTAGGCAGCCAGGAGTCCTTGCAGCATGTTCTACAAGTCTTTGGGTTGCCTTGGCCTGAGCTGTTTTGTGCTTCCTTCCTGATGAGCTAGAGAAAGTCCTATTTCTTCTTCTGACTTATGGAGTGAATAATGGGGAGCTGCTGGTCAGATCATGTGTGTCATTGTGCACATCTGTCTTTGCTATGAAGGATTGGTCCAAGTGAAATCCTAGTCTGAATTTTAGCCCAACTTTCAGCTGTGTCAGAAGGACCACTGGCATGTCAAACAATAAGGATCTGTGTGTGGCTAGAAAGGGCATGAGCAAGATCCACACCCATAGTGTGATGTCGTTAGTGATTTTAGGCTCCTCTTATTTTCTGTACATGATCTGTCACCTTGTCTGCACGTATCTGTGGTCCAGACTGAGTCTGTTTGTGCAGAGGTCCAGTGCAGAACTCCTATTGACCTATATGATGATGGAAACAAAGATTTTGGAAAGTGTCATAAGAAGAATAAACTGTATCCCCTGCATGGTGGGATGCTAAAGAGAGGAGAAACAAAAATATGAAGTGATCTTGGAAACAAAACAGAAATTTAATGTGTTTGCAGAATTCATTCTCATTTTCAGATCTCTTCTCAGAGTTCTGACATAAAGCTAACTAAAAAAAACAGCTTTATGCTTCTGTTACAGGCAATGAAATTTAGAAAACTTGAGAAAAAGAAAGATTTTGCAGGATTATGAAACCAAGAGGAGGAGAGAAGCTTCCAAAATCTCATGCATTTGTTCAAGAACAGAACTTTAAGAGGGCTTTGTCCATCTGTTTCAAAACCAAAATATAAATTCATCTTCTCCCCAAAGAAAGAATTCTGAAATCTATTCCATATCTTTACTGCACAATTTATTGCACACTTTAACACCAGCACATACACTTAATTAAAAGTACTAAAATGTCAGAACTCTATCACGAAGCTGGGAGATGGCTGGCCTGTGTCCCAATTAGTTCTTTTATTAGCTACTCTTGTACAATAATTTTTAATGAACTGGGTATGAATTTGATCAGGAACTGATTTAAAAGAGCATGTTATAAACAGTAAATTGTTGCAGGGTAGGAGATCAGGTTATGCCCCAATAGAATTAGCTGTGCTAGACGAAGGCACACTTATAACCTCATTCATGTTAGAAAGAATTTTGTTTCTTATGCAGAATTCTTGAATAGTTGGGTTTTTTCCTATGTATTTGCTTTAGAATGACAGAAGGATACATTTCTAAGAATTCTAGATTTCTTATATACTTCAAGGTTTGCAAGGGAAAGAATAATGACTTGGAACAAAGACTCTGCAGGTTTACCTGAAAACTTTATTGTTACAGGTATTACACAGAAGGTCTCAGAAAATTTGGACTTAGTGGGAGAATTTCCTCAGCTTTAAAAACAAAAAGACATTGGTTCTGTCAATATCTGCAATCCCCCACTAGGATGGTATGGCTGTAAGATGCTGATAATCTGGGTGGGATGATTGCAGGATTTGGTGGTAGGGGAGGATGTTCCTGAATTTACCAGAGCACTCCTGCACTTCAGGAGAGGCACCCTTGCTTGTGCTAACTTTATTTTCTATGAAAAGGGTCATGCTGACATATATCAGCATAATAGGCCATGTACAACCTCCTGTTATATTGATATATATATAGATATATATTATATCAAGACCTTACCTCAAAAGAACCAAAAACACACTTAAAATTAGATAAAAGTTTCAGTTTGTTTCTGTCTGAGAGGCCAAATTATCTTTGGTCTTACTAACTGTAAACCAAGTTCCATAAATCCAAATCTAAAGTCTTATTAGGTTTCTGTCACAGAAAGAAGGAAAATAATGATTCTATAACTGAGTTTATATTTGTGATTAATTTTTAATGATCCATGAACCAGGAGAATGTACCCCCACAGAGATATTCTGTTTATCCAGTAAGAGAGAATGCGAAAAATTGTTCCATTTCTTTTCTGCATTAGTCCTTTTACTGACCACTTTAAATAAGATTACCACATTTAAACTGAGTGAACACTGTACTGATTCTGTCAAACTTCAGTGATCTCCTATGCTTTGAAAATAGCTTTGAAACCTCTTTCGGTTTATTTTAAAACTTTTCCTTTCCAGAATATTCCTTGTAGATTTGCCATTTCTCTGACAGCTTGAAGAGAAATTGATCAGGCAGTGTTTCTGGTAAAGTATATTGAGACCAAATCCATATAAATCCTGCAATTCCTTTATGTTTGAGATAGAATTTAACTTACTATTTAATATCATTACAGAAAAGGCCTGCTTTTCACTTGATTTAGATGATTTAATAATATAATGTTGTGGTCAAGAAGAGAGTTCATTTGCAGCAAATACATCCTATCCTCACAAAAATCAGTAAGGCAACTGAAACAACTTCTTTGCTTACTGAAATCAGAATAATTACACTTTTTGGGAAGGACAATCATGCCAATCAATAAAATCTAATTTGAGGGCAAGCATTTATTTTGTCCTCCTTTTGGTGTGAGATTGATAAGGTTTTGGCAGAGTTATGCATCTGAGTCAGCCTTAGCTTAAATGGTTATTGTTCTACCTACACAATACAGTCTAGTAGTTCCCAATATTATAAAGCCCAGAAGGAATAATCAAATCATGCTCTTAAAATGCCACGTGCAGATTTCAAACTAATCCTTATATTCTCCCAGAATGAAATGAGATAAATACCTGTTTTACTGAACTGGGTCTAATAGATTCACTTTATGAAGGAAGCTAATGCTAACATCCATTTCCATGGAAACGGAGCTTGCAGAGGCATCTTGCATGCAGTGTTTGGGGTTAAGCAGAGCTGAGTTTGGGTCCCACATTCCACACAATCTAAACTGATTACATACTGCAAATATGCAGTGCCAATCTCCACGTTATGACAGTCGTTTTCCTTTGGGGACCGGGTACCCTCCATGAGAAGCACTCCCACTGACTCACACCTCTGCACTTTCCACAGGCTCTGCTGCACCCATGCTCACTGCAGCACCAGCTTCTGCCTGCCCGTTTATCAATGGATTTATTTTTAGTGGCTTTGAAATTGAGAGATGCTGAGCCACGTTCTGCCCCTTCTGCTCTGCCTCTGCACTGGCTGGGAGAACAGGGAGAGGGAGGACGCAAAGGCAGGGTAGTGTTTCAGCCTTTTTAGCTGCAATTCAGCATTGCGAGCTGCATCACACAGCCCAGACCAGCTCAGCTGTACGTGTGGCATTTCAGCACAACTGACAATCTTTGCTTTTGTGAGCAAAGAATGCCTATCCTCTGCATCTGATGCAGTTTATATTTTGCAAAGCACTGCATAAGTGAATCCATCCTGTAGGCAGCTGCTTAGAAATCTCCTGTTTGTTACTTTAAGAGAAGAGAAAAATACCTGAATTCTGGTATCTTGGTGTGTCTAAGTTAGCCAACAAGGACCTTGTGAAAATCCTGTTATTCTTCAAATAGAAAACAGATTACATTTTTTATCTTTGGGAAGGAAAAAAAGGGGCAGCCAGCAGGATATTCTTCCTGAGTTTCTTTCTCTTTTGTCTATCTGATTTAATTTTGTTTAACTCCTTCAGGCTTTACTGTTCATTTCTCATCCTGTTTAAGTGTATTATTAATGAATTCACTTTTTATTTATTATTATTTATTTGCATTATCTTAATGCATAAGGACCCACATTCTTCATCTGAAGAGCTGTACAAATCACCAAACAAAGCAAAACAAAAAAAATCATGTAATAGAAGACTAGAGACAGCAGACTAATCCAAACAGGCAGAGAAATCCTAAGGAACATTGCAGAGTATTTGTCAGGATGACAGGAAGGGATCTTAGAGCACCATCAGCCTAAACATTTAAGTTCCTGTTGTGACAGGTAATTTTGCAGGAAAGACCTGTGTGACAGATTAACATCAACAAAATTTTGAAATGGATTTACATTTGCAAAGGACCAACATCAGGACAGGCACAATCTCTGCCTCAAATGAGGTCTTTATGTAAATGAGTGTGGGAAAAGAAGGAAAGCTGGACTACAGATAGCATCATTAGATGCTGGGGTAGCATCTCTTCTTGGTGGCAACAAGCTATATAATGTACAAATGCATGGTTGCATACATGTACAAAGAAGATTGCATATGTGTACATGTGCAAATAAATATAGTACAGGGAATATATTATGAGCTAGAATAATCTGGATGGTTCAGCTCTTCATCTTTCTTCACTACTCTGTAATACAGGAAATCCAGATTCACCTGAAAATGCCATCAGCATTGCTTTCCCAAACTGCATTATGCTTCACAAAGGCAAATATTTGTAGGCTAAAAGCAAGCATGGTCTATTTTCCCTGCAGTGATTTGTTGGAGGGGGGAGCTTCCCATTTCAGAGCTCTCAGGCACTCACTGTTGCAGAATGCTAAGCATGGCTTCCCTCATGCACTGTTTCCGTGGGGTATCACACAGAGACGGAAGCAGCATGGACTGACAGAAGAAATATATTTATGAATGTCAAGGACAATTTATTCTGTCTTTACAAGCAGACCTAAGGAAAAAATGCCAAAAATACCTCAGCATGAGAAACTGCACTGTAGTTGGTTCCTTGGCTTAATGTATCAGAAAAATATGCATCTCAAGCTGATCCCACCATGATCTCTCCATCTGTGGCACATCATTTATTCCAGTAGTGTATAAACTGCATTCATTAATACAATATCCTCCCAGGTTCATGATAAATGTGTCTTGCAGGTATGAATCTAGGGCCATGTTTGAATTTAAATCTTGATTGCCAGTATTCCACCTTTCATAAAATAGCACTTGACATGGGCATTTTTCAGACTGCCAGGCTGGCACAAATGCACATAGGCTATACAAGCTTGAATTTTCCATATGGTTATGTTTTAATCAACAGGAATTTATTATTTCTGATCCTTCTTACATCCAACTGTATAATGAATTTTTATTTCCAGTATTTCTTATTTGCGTGATGGCCTCAGGTCCTGAGAGGGGCTTCTGTGACAGGAGGCAAAATACTAAACTGAGCTACCACAGAGAGCCTGCTTCAAATAATTGTACAAGGTTTTAGCTGTCTTTCTGAAGAAAATTGTATCATATCATGCTGAACTGATAACTTGCATCTGTGTCCCATGAAGCCACCCATAACAACTGACCATTTAATTGCAAGAATCCAGAAAAATCTATGATAGCCCCAGTAACCAGTCAGTCTTATTAGGATTTGGCTATGCATCCTCCTTTGCTTAAACATGGGGAAAATGAATTTCTTATTGTGTATAAGTAGTCCAGGTGGCTGGTGCATCTACAACAGCTGCCAAAGCAGACTTGGTGCACTCAACCCCCAGCACCTGCCTGCACTGACAAATCTGCCAGCAAGTATTCAAGTTCTGCGGGGGCTACCCTCCTCTTGCAGCATGCTGTGATAACGGAAGCCTGTACAGGGGAGCAAACCAAGCTGATTTTGGCAGGGATATGCTGCAAAGGTGGGGCTGCTGCCTGGAGAAGTCTCAGCAATCCCCTGAGGCCCAGCCATCCTCCCAATCCGCATCTGGTTGAAGGCCTTGTCCCTGCCAGATACGAGGGATGAGAAGAATGAGGACAGTGAAGGGCAGGTTCCTTGGTGTACCCAGCCTGGTGGCTTGGTGCATGTGTGCCTGCAGAGGACTCGCTGCACAGGCACTGGGACACTGGACCCACTGCACCATGATGAGGAGTGCACTGTGCATCCACAAATCTCCTCCATTCTCTTCTTCTCCTGCCTAACCCTTGTCTTTCCCTCACAAACTTATACATCTGTGTCCCCACAACCACACCTCTTCTTTTCCACCCCTGCCCTTTTCTACCCGTACACTTTTTTGTTTCCATTTACTTGTTACTCTGCTGTGCAATCGACTTGAAAGAGAGTGCTTAAAGAGAACTAAATGACATTCAAGTATTGCCTTGTTGATGTTCACATCATGTCTTTTCCTTACATTTATTTCAGTTGCAAGACCCTTCAATACGGATCCTGTGTATTGTTCTGTGCCCAAATGGGCTCTCAAGTTAGTCTCTAGGTAGAGCTGTGCCAAATGCAACAAATAAATAACAGCATTTGTGGAGGACTGCGGGCAACTAAGGCTTAGGATTTTGGACAAAGATATTCCACTGATGATTTTCAGACTATATGTATGTCATTCTAGAAATCTTCTCAGCTCTGTGAAAGCCTTTGATGACCACCGCTCCTGGTTTTCCAAGCTTTATCTATGAGTATCTACACAACTATCACAACTATTTGTTCTGGCTTCAAACTACTCCAATGTTATAAATACTTCTACTTAGCCTCTAGAACAAATTACATCCATGATGATGATGGTTTGTAAAGTTCTCAATAGTTTTGAATGATTACTTTGTTTTTGTTTTATCCTATTTCCTACTTTATTATGCAAAAGATTATCTTTTAAACAGACCTAAATAGAAAGCACCAAGATATTTGAAAGGAGCTAGCAAATGATAATTGAGAGTTAATGCCTTCATATAATTCAAATCCCATACAGTAAGGGGTATGTCTAATCATTGAGGATATGAAAAAGTGATTCTAACTTTTCAAAACAGTCAGAAGTATTATTTAACCTGTATTTAATGCAAGAAAAAATTAGGGGCAATGGAATGAAATGAATTATATGATAGAGGGAAAGGCTATGGTTAATATGGCATTCTCAAAATCTTAGGTCTTTGCTGGATATATCTCAGGTTTGTACTAACATATAGAAACCTCTTTCACACATGTCAGCAATCAGAGTACTCGAGCTTGACACTGACCTCAGACCAGGCTGGTCTTCCAGACTTCAGGGACTGGCTGGAAACTGGCTGCCAATTTCATCCAGTGATGACTGCATGCTTTGCAATGGATATGCAAACAAAAGCATACCAGAACAGATAACTTTACACTCTTTCTTTTCCTCACCCACACACACAGAAAGACATTTTCTTTGTAATTCACCAAGGAAATAGTCACAGAGCATCTTAGCCCACTACAGCACATGAACTGTGAGCTCTGCTCCCAGGAAGCTAGGAGGACACACTCCTGGTCCTCTCACCCTTACCATTAGAAAGGGGGTGATTCTGAGAAAAATAAAAGACTTTTTTCAAATGTTTTCTCTAGAATACAGCCCGCAAGCTCCCCATAGTCCAGTGGGAAAACATTTTATCTTTCATAATTTAGGGTGCTTGGAGTCCCTAAAGTCACTAAGAGAAGCTCTGGTTTCTAGAGCAGCTAGGGCTTGAATTTCAAACCTTGGACATTCTTCTGACAAAGATTTCTCCTCATTATTTCTTTTGCTACTCTCAACCAGTTCCTGTCTTAGCAATCACAAAGCCTATTCTCAAACTACACTGCTTGTAAGAAATGATATTTAAGCATCACTTGATGCAAGTAGTGAAGTTTATTGTATTAACTATGTCTAAAACGAAGCTTTCTCAAAATGTTTTTTCTTTTTCCTTTTAAGCATTCCTACTTTCTTCATAGCCTGTTCTATTAAGCTCACTTCTCAAAAAGGAAAAAGAAATCCTCCAGAATTACTTGCAAACCAAACATCTAATGCGTAACATGTAGACTATGGTAATGTGCAGAGGTCCCAATTAAATATTTCATCATGTGGGGCTGAAAGATTTAGCAACCCTATAGTGTGAGCCTGTCCCTATGCAAAGAAGTGTACAGTCCGTATTAGCAAAATCATTAAAATCTTTCTTACGTTTCAAGATTTTATCTAATTTTGATTTGAAACAAAGGAGAGAGGGGAACTAACCACTGTGAAAAGATCAGATGTAGCAGAAAAAGAATGAAGAATAGACCTGATTCATTCTGGCTTTAAGGCATTGGAAAATTGCTGGAGTTTAGAGAATGTTATTGAAAAAGAGTGCCAGGCCAGAATACAGCACTGTATTGACACTAAACACACTTTTTAGGCCTCCGAAATCTAAATTTTTGGAGAGCAAAAACTGCATTTCTAGTGACTCTCATACTTTCTCCTCCTCACATTGATTGAAGGAGGTACATGGGACTAGGAAAATGGCTCTATTTCCCATAAAGACTTGAACTGCATTAATTGTATCTGGGGAAAAGTGTTCATACCCAGTATCACTGGGCTTATATAAGTAAAGCTTATTCTGAAACAGAAGGAAAATAGACATTATTCCCAAAAACATTTCCATACCAATATTCTTGTGTTTAAGCCAGGAATTTTACAGAAGTAATTATTTCAGTATACAAAAAAAAAACCAACCCCAAACCAACAAAACCTCTGAAATACAAAGACATTGTTTGTCTAATGACTGGTTTGTTAAAGGCTTAGGGAAAACTTTGAGACATATATAATTCAGACACCAACAGAAAAGGCTTTTGGTTCCTTGGTCTCCTATGAAAAATACTCTACCGGAATACTTGTTCCATCCTGGCTTTTTCACTAAACTGAAACTAATTGCATCTTGAGCCTTAATCTTCCTCCAGAGATAATAACATGGGACTAAATTCTGCTCTAAGCTACAGCAGTATTAATCTGAGTAAGGCCTTTGAAGTGGGATTCATTTTTATGCAACATACTTTTCAATAGATTCACTGTTTGCAGGTTTTATTTGGAAATCCCACTTTCATCAGGTTAAAGCATGACAATAACAATTAAAATACTAAGTAATAATAACAATACCTAGCAGCATAACAACACACTGCTCCCTGAGGATCTAACTGCTCCTTGAAAAGGTGAATGATTGCCAGCTCACGGAAGGAGACTGCAATGCACAAGACTGATATGAATGAAAGGGTAGAAACTGCCTCCATAAATGTCCCCAGGGCACCACAGCACAGCTCCCACAGGGCTTGGGAAGGGCAGTGGGCTTGTTCTGATGATGGCCAGTGTTTTTTCTGCCTCTAGCTTTCCCCGGGACAACATAGAAGCTGCTGGTACCCATCCCAACCTTGAGCTACAGAGTACCTGTGCAGCCATGCCAGCACTTTTGGGAAGCAGCCGAGGGTGTTTGTCTCTGGCAGCAGGGTGGGGAGAAGTGCAGGCAGCACATGGCTCCACATATGGCACCTGGGGAGCTGCATCACCTGCCCAGGGGCAAGGCTGGGCAGCGCTGACACCCATGTTGGTCTTCACCCTTCCAAAACCAGCTGCACTAAGCCCGCTTTCACAGGAGCCCCAGATTTTCAATTTTGCTCCCGCTTTTGGCAGCTGACCTGAGAGAACAGGGAGTCAGCATAATAAGCTGTCAGGTGAGGTGGTTTATCATTATCACTGGGGGAATTATACCCTGTCTGATAAATATCTACAGGGATTAATGTGGCAAGATTCTGCTTAAAGGAGCTGGTATGAGTAACTCAGTGTAGTTTTTGCCTCCTTCTGCTCCCAACTCCAGTCTTTCATGTATTTCCTTCTTTGATTTGCTTATTAACCTGTGATTTTTCTGCTTTTAGCCTTTACTTCCTTTTTCTGTTCTAGCATCTGAGGTCTGAAGCAAACACTAATCAATAAAAATCCTATCACTGCAGGTAATATCAGTTTCTTCACCTCTTAAGAACACCTTCACAGTTTTCAACATTCTCTGTCTGTGCTGTGGATTGTGAAAGCAGCTACAGGCTCAGGCAAGGCATCTGCTGCTGCTGACTGGCCTGTGAAAAGCCTTCAAGCTGGTCAGGAACCACTTGCTGGCACATCAACAAGCCACCATGTACATAAATATTTGGGGTTTGTCCTTGCAGAGGAAGCTGTCTTGAAGGGAAGGGGTATGATTACAGTCCCATTCTCCAATTGCCAGCTAGGGCATGACAGATCTTGAATCAGTCCCTGAAACCCCAAGCACATAGCCAAGGTGCCTGCTGTCCTTCACTGAATATACAGGGAAGGCAGGGAGGTAAACCGCTCAGATGAGGCATCTCCACTGAATGCTTTAAATCAGGTTCTCTGAGATTCCCACAATCATGGCAGCATTTTCTCCACCACTGTACATACCTGGTCCTCTCCAGGTGCCACCACAGAGAGAATAGCCTGCTTTCAAGCCTGTGGTGGCGGCAGCTTTGAGTAGCCCTGAGGCCATCTTGGTGACGACAATGCTCACAGCCACAACTTCAGCCTGCACCCTGGATTTGAGGCAGAGGGCACTGCTGTCTGCTGAACACAGGTCTCTGGTTTGGAAAAGTACTGCTCAGTGTGCAGGAGTGGGTAGTGTTGGTGCTGTGAGAAAGGCAAAGAGAATGGTGGCACAACTCCAAAAAGTGATCAAGATGTTGGTATCCGCAGAGTGCTTAGGTAGTTGGGAGACTGGAGACCTGCCAAGCAGGTTGTGATTAGAGACATAAAATAATTTAGGTTAGAAGTGACCTCAGAGATTACCCAGTCAGAACCACTCCTCAAAGCAGAGCTAAGCTCAAGGTACAGCAGTTGCTTAGGGTCTTCCTCACCTAGATACTGAAAATCTCCAAGAACAGACATTTCACTTTTGAAGCAATGTGACCTAGTGCTTACTGTTCTCAGTTTGAAGATGTTTTTCATCCATACAGACAGTCAGAACAGCCCATCCTCCAACATATGACTGGGACTTAACTTCCTTTGCTGTGCATCTCTGAGGCTCTGTGTTTTCTACAACTTCCTTTTAGTTGAAAAAAGCAGTAAGGTCCTTCTCCTTAATCTTTCCCTGCCAGGTCAAGTAAGCCTTCCTCCCTCAGCCTCTTCCCACCATGTTGGGCTGTAGTGATTGAACTCACTCCGGCTTGTGAACATCTTTCCTGTATGCGGTGGACTGAAACTGGACAAAGTACTCTGAGTAACAAATAGAGGGGAATTATCTGTTTTATCAGTTTTATTCTCAAAGCCACTTACTTGCCAACTACTGTGCAAATTTATTCAGCTTATTTATAAACAAGTTTATCCTGGATTTTATCTCAGTATTCTTGAAAGTCCCAGCAGAAGCCAGGGTTAGGAGGGAGGCAGAGCTGATAATAAGTTTCACAGACTAGTTCTTTGTCCTGTTTGTGATTCCAGAGCGATGTTGCTAAAGCTGCAAAGAGTTTTGTGCACCCTCAGGGTCATTTCATAATTCTCAGGCTTATATTTTCTAGCTCTTCTGTGGAACAGTTTCCTTTTCTATCAACTATTTCTATCAACTCAAGGCTTGCTTGGCAGTTCATACCCACTTTGCTGACATTTAGTCTTTCAGCCAGCTAGCTTTGTTCCATTCCAAGCTAATTTCAACTGAAAAGAGTTTAAAAATTAAATCCAGGGTTGGTTGTCTGAAGGCCTAACTGCTAGTTAAAACCGCACAGGGTTGCAGCTAAAAATCCTCTTTCAGAAGATGCCACTTTAGAACCTTTCCACATAAAGTTTCATCAGAGGACTAGGAGACAGAGAGGAGATGAGTAGTCAAATGAATTCCGGGTGCATTAAAAGGTACAGACTGCCAGCATAAAGCAGGAGATGTCAAAGTGGCTCAGGAATGGACTGTGGAGTGATGTTGAGAGCTCTGCATACAGGTCAGGCAAACAGCTGGCATGATGGCAAGGGAGGGAAAAGATGACATGAAGAGAGTGGCCAACTGAAGTAATCCTCTTTTCCACCTCTGTCCTGGCAGGACAACTTGTTTGGGAGGCTGCTGGCAAGGACTGCAGCCAGAACAGCCTCTAGATGGCCAAGCTTTACCGTGTTTCCCATGTGCAACCCCCAGAACTGGGGGCAGCAGTTGTGCAGTTTGTGCTTTGTATCAAGGCATGTTGGTTTTGCACACTTCTTGACCCTGTATCTTTTGGTGAAAGCAAATTTTCAACTCTTTATTTGCCTGGACAGCTGGGATGACCACAGAGGTCTCTGCCCTCCAGCAAGCTTCAGGTGTGATTTCACAGTGCAGACTGCCCCGCAGCCATACCAGCTCCAGCACCCTTGTCCTGCTTGTTGTTGAGTTCCTGCTGTGCTGTGCTCCCTCCCTGTCACACCCAGCCAACAGCTTGCACTAAGGACAATGAGCTTTAAAACATCCCCAAATTATTACAAAAGTGCTGTATCATGAAACCACAGCCTCACTCCCCTACTTAGGGCAGCAGCAGCCATCAGTCTGTCACTTTTCATGCCATTGTGAGAGCCTTTTTACAAACCTCAGTGGTTTTCACTACCATTCTGTGGTGTGAATATGACACTGTCCTGTAATATCTGGCAAGTTTCTTAAAAGCAACTTGTCAGTCCATCTGTGGGAACACAGCCATGACGGCTGTGTCATTGCTTGCTGATTAGATGTGCTCAACCTTGGGATCATTTGCTTACCTGACTGATACACATCTATATTAGTAAATTAGAACCGTAAGAAAACCTGTTTGATGTTTTCCCACAGGAGATTTCAACAGAGCCAGCACATCACTTTTCAAAGTGATTTACAGAGAAATTGTGTGTTCTATAAAATGTTTGTTGTTCTGGTTAAAATTTTAGATGAGGACATTTCTTTAAGAATTCCTACAGAACTACTGTCTACTTTGTTATGTTATTGTTGCTGAAGAACAATCTCAGATTCTCATGGAAGAATAATGCCTTCTCATACAACATTTCTGCTTGAAAGCAGCATCATTAAACTTAAGCCAAAAGTTTGCAGAAATCTGATAATCAAGTGTTGAATACTGTGAATATCATCTTATTACCCTCTGCCTTCTACATAAAAGCAAATAAGTAGGTCTGTTTGGCTTTCAGAAGGCATAAGGGAAGTGACTGACTGGTACTGTGCTCGCTGACAATGCACAGCAATCACAGAAGGTCAGTTAATTTTGCTGCCAGATGCTCTACAAATGGAAAGGAAACACATACCCTGTTTGTGCTAAGTCTGTTAATGCAGTCATTAATTGCAGCCTCCTGCTCAGACACCATACTGAACATAAAATAAATGAAATGTTATTTAAGGGATTGCTCTTAGTCCAACCTGATTTTTGTATGAAGGCTTACAGAGATCTAGTTCATGCTTGATAATCATAGAAGTAGACATATATAGAGACAATGCCACTGTGTATGTAGCACCTAGACAGAGACAAAATGAGGACCTGAAACCTAATTCTTTTCTGGGAACACCTTTCTGATTTCTTTTCTTTAGAGCTGCTGTAAATGCAAAACTTCCCAATGAAAAGTTTCATCAGGCTTACACTTCAATATATGTGGTGGCATTTGATAGCTCAGGCAGGTACATTTTTCCTTGTTTAACATGACATTGTTTTATGGGGCTTAAAAATACTGGCTTGGATGTTGTTCTTTGCTATTCAGTGCTTGGCACAAAGAAATCAAATATACTTTATCACTGTGATTCTTAAGGGAACCTAGGATCTAGTCTGCAGTGCAAGATGTATGCACTGCTCAGGCTGCTGCACTTAATGAACCAAGATGCTCTCATTCATGCCATTCTTCTTCCTCAAGATTATTTTTGCCCTGACAGTCATGACAGGTCACATGAAGATCTGCTTTGTGGGATGTGGCTAATCAGGGAATTACTGAGAAGATGAACCCCTAGATAGCTAGTGAAGCAAAGTCATGCCAGCAATCTTTGTTGTACAGTATCAAGCAGCTGCATCAGAAAGGGACTATCTTGTGGATCCTAGTCCATTTAAGTGCACATTTGTGCTTCACATCTGAGATACATGTTCTAGCAAGACTACAAAGCCTGACACATGGAAAAAATTGAAATCCTGAAATTTTACTTATTTCTGAATTAGGAACACTTCCTCCCTTCAGAAAACTTGAAATCCTTCCTGGAGGAAATTTATGCAAAACGGTAATCATCTCAGTGGAACACTATTCTGCTTCAATTTCAGCTTCTTAGAACTCATAGCTTGGTAAGTAGATCCAACAGTCTGCAGGAACTGCATGTTAATGTTTGTGTATTTTTGAAATTATAAAATCATTTAGGTTGGAAAGGACCTTTAAGATCACCAAGTTCAACCGTTAACCGTGTACTGCCAAGTCCACCACTAAACCATGTCCTTAAATGTCACATCTACACATCTTTTAAATGCCCCCAGGGACGGTGACTACACCACTTCCCTGGGCAGACTGTTCGGGTGCTTGACAGCCCTTTCTGTGAAAAACTTTTTTCCTAATGTCCAGTCTAAGCCTCCCCTGGTGCAGCTTGAGGCCATATCCTCTTGTCCTATTGCTTGTTACTTGGGAGAAAAGACTGATCCCCAACTGGCCACAGCCTCTTTTCAGGTAATTGTAGAGAGTGATAAGGTCTCCCCTCAGTCTCCCCTTTTCCAGGCTAAACACTCACAGCTCCCTCAGCTGCTCCTCATCAGGCCTGTGCTCCAGACCCTTCCCCAGCTTTGTTCCCCTTCTCTGGACCTGCTCCAGCACCTCAATGTCTTTCTTGCAGTGACGGGTCCAGAACTGAACACAGGATTCAAGGTGCAGCCTCACCAGTGCCAAGTACAGAGGGATGATCATTGCCCTAGTCTTGCTGGCCACACTACTGCTGATCCAAGTCAGGATGCCATTGGCCTTTTTGGCCACTTGGGCACATGCTGGCTCATGTTCAGCTGTTGTTGACCAGCACCCCCAGGTCCCTTCCTACTGGGCCACTTTCCAGTCACTCATTTCCAAGCCTGTAGCAATTCATGGGGTTGCTGTGACCCAAGAGCAGGACCTGTCACTTTGCTTCATTGAATCTCATACAATTAGCCTCAGCCCATCTGATAATCACGTATTGAATACTGTGAATATCATCTGGTGAAATGGTGAATTGGAATGGTTTGTAATGAGGAATAACACTGGAAATTTTTCCTTCAAAACTGACAATTTCAGAATGTGTTTGTTTCTAATGGAACTGAATTCTGCAAGGGGAAGCAAGTCAGTTGGAGTGCCAGTTCAGTGGGAACCTGCTGATTCTGGGTACAGAGGCAGGCAAATTACTGTAATTGCAGACTATTTGCTTTAGTCAAAATCCTACAAAATGTCTGTGGAAGAAGCCCTGTAACAAGTAGTATCTGTCACAATTATCAGGTCAGTCACACTTCTTACTCCTCTAATTTTTTCCAAAACAGGCCAATCCTTACTTAGCCCCAGTTCCAACAAATCTCTGTTCCATCTGGACATCAGCCTTTTTCCAAGATGAGTTCCACAACACCAGGGAAGAAGGAGAAAGAGGGACTTGTTTCCTTAATAGTTAGTGCAGATTAAGCTTCATCACTCCCTGCAGTCTGGAAATACTACAGATGACTGTGGTTGTCAAATGCCTCACTGAAGTTTCACATGGCTGTTAATGCACAGCAGAGTCACTCTGAGGTGTTCCTAGAAAAGCCTTATATTGTCCCATCTCAGCACGCTCAAGCTCCTTTCCATTCTGAGGAGCAAGAATAAACCACCTTTTGTTGATGCAACATCATGGTGGTGCAAAGAGTGAAGCTGGACATGGGCTAGAGGAGACTTTTGACAGTACTGAATGAGAAAACTCAGGTAAATATAATGTAGTCAAGCCACAGTACATACCTAGTGACTATCTAGAGGCAGACAGGCTAGTAGCAAACTCAACATTTCCTACCCTGACTTCCATGCTGTTACTTCGATAATGATCTCACCTAATGCAGTGACAGATGTGTAGGATGCTCAAGGTGCAAAAGTCCTCCTTACATGCTGAGGCAGGTCAGGAAGCATGCCAGACTTTTCCCCATGCCTCAGACCTGGCAGGTGAAGACAAACTAGGAGTAGCCTCTGGGTATTCTGGAAATCGAATTGCAAGGGTCCATGCTGCTGTGATAGGGATGCCCAGGACATCACCATGGTCCAGTCTACCTTGCAGATATTACAGACTAACCTCTGAGTATGGCTCTCATCAGAGCTTTTCCCCCTCACCATCACACACCTCCACACAGTCGCCTGATTAACTAACCCACAAAGCAGCACTAACAGTGATTACCTTGGCAGGGCTGAGTTATTTTCAGTGCCTGCAATTCTGTTCCCTCCAGGTGTAATTACAAGAGCAATTAAAACCAGCCAACTGTCTCCAAGTATTATTTCTTGAGAAAACAGGTCTCAAAATAGGTTATATATATTCTGCTATCTCAACTGTAGCTCAGGATGGCCTCAAAGCACTCTTATACAGTCTACCTGTGTTTCTTTCCCTAAGCCAGCAAATCCTGGCCACTCCTTTTTTGTGTTATTACTGGTTATTATTGTAGAGTGATTCTCTGAAGTTTTCATTTCCAGGCCTACCAGCTCTCTGGCTTAGGGCAGGACCTCCAGCAGGTGTGATAAACTGCCTCCTCACTCTTTACTCCAAGGTTTGTTCTCAATAGCTTGTCTAATGCTTCACTGGTTTCCCACCAACCATAACCTCTAGTTAGATCAGGACTAAAAAATTCATAAAGGAAAGTCTTATAGTCTAAAAATTACTTTTTGCTGACTAGGTTATACACAATTTTTATGGGTTTGCTTCTCTGTACTCTTATTCTGCTATACAAAATTGTCAACAGATCAAAACTACACAGCAAATAGCCTGCTATGGGCAAATAAAGAAGCAGATGTTTTTCACTTAGCCAAAAGGAAGATAAAAAGAAAAACTAGTTCAAGACAAACTAGATCTAACTAGATAAACTAATTCAAGAGGTGACAAAGAGCTGGAGTGTCCAATAATATAAGTTGGTCAGAAATAAAGGTTTAATGTTAACTGAAGCTGAGCACTTTGTTAGGCAGCCTATAAGAAAATCTTTCACGTGACTTTCTATGACTTTCCAAATCACGTTGTCAATACACTTTCTGCAGTATTACAGGTCATCAGAATAGTGAAAGGTATATTTCAGCTAATATTATAGTAATTATTCACACTTCCAAAAATAAACATTAATGGGGAACCAGTCTCTGGGTAAGGAGTTCCTGATTGACAAATTCGTGTCTCGGGAAGCAACATCCATTAACCTACAAAACACAGGCAAGATCCCAAATAAGCAAACACAAAAACATGCAAACCTCCTTGCTTTCACCAGTGTAGTTGTGAACTGAAATGCAAATCCTAGCTGTTTCACATGTCAGGGTGTGATCTCTCTGATAAAAACACATTAAATGTATTGAAAATTCAGACCAGCAAAGCTGTGAAGAAAGACCACTTAGAATAGTTTTGTCTATTGCACAGTACCTGATAATCTTTTCCATACATATACACTATGACTGCAGGTAACAAGAAACACTTCCTACTTCCAAGCACTTGCATCTGTTTTCTACCTGTGGCTCTAGAGGTGCTTTCTGTTCTTTGAAGCTTTCAACCCAAACTTGTTACCTGATTTTGTGAAAGGTGTGTCATTTTATTGGAGTGTGCTTAATTTTTGCAGTTGTAAAATATAAAATAAATTTTCCTTGAATATTAAACTCACTTTAAGGTTAAAATAGAAATGCCTAGAACTGTAAGTGCCTTCATTGCCTGTGGAGAGATTAAAATGCATTTGCAAAGGGAGAATGAGCAAAGCAGTGATTTTTTTGTTTAATTTCTGGAACAACCATGTCGTTTGCCTTTTCATCATTTGAAATCTTGGCCATAAAATGAAACCCTGGAATAGGAAGCATTGCAGAAAATGGAGGCAAGACAAAAATGAAAATGTTTCATTCATGATAATGATACTGCTCAGAACATCTAGACTCTGACTGGCAAGAGTGATGAAACTTCAGGAGCAAGCTGATTAAAAAGAGAAAGTAGAGGGCCTAACATGGCCAAAGAGCTGGGGGTTGAAAAGAAAATTACACATGACCTAAAGGTCTTAATAATACACACGACTACATTATTGCAATACAGTGGAAGTACAGTGTATTGTTGATCAGGCAGTTATTTTGACTTAGACTTCCAGTTCAAAAGCAAGTACATTTTGAGCTTTTGTAACACATGCTCTCACCCAAGTCACCATGCTGTCTGTTTGCTATATTGGGCCTCAGATATGCAAAGCAAAAATTATGCATGTTACATAAGTTTGAACACAATCTGTTGTCTGACAAAGGTCTCAAGACAATATATTTTCAGTTTTATCATCTAGGTGCTGATTTGGATTAGGATCATAGAAACATGGAATATCCTGGAGTGGGAAAGAACCCACAAGGATCATCAAGTCCAACTCCTGGTCCTGCACAGGACAGCCCCAACTGAATATGCCCTGTCTAAAACATTTTTAGAGAGGAAAGCACACATTTTATGGTGCAAATATCATAACTTACATATCCCATACCCCTACAAATATTTTTCAACACTTCTCTATTCTTCAGGAGGATCTTGTTATACTTCTAGACTGACAATCTCCTTTTAACCCTGTCACCATCACCATAACAGAGATTGATAATAACCTTTTGTTATGAATGAGTTTTTAATGGTCCTGATTTACAAAACCCAAATTCATCAGACTTTTTGTGAATGAGACTCTCTCCTGTTCCAAATCACTTAATCTGTGTCAGCAAAGGCACAGCTGTTGAGCAACAGCTAACTCTGTGGCAAGCTGCCTCTGCAATGTCTTAGGGAATGTATATGTGCAAACAGCCTCTGGGGTGGGAATGACTGTATGCACTGCAAATGCAGTTGTGTCTCTTACCCTTTAAATGATATATCCAAAGTATTGAACCCTTCTTACTTTTTACTTTTTCATCTTTGGGCTTTCCAGGAGTGCTTAAAAATCAATTTTCTGAGTTGTTTGTCCTTGAGCCTTTTTCTTATTTCCAGAGATATCATTTATAACATATGCTGGCCAGTTCTGCTCTTAGTGTCAGGTCCTCACACGTGAGGTTATTGACACGTAGCAGCATTCTGTTTGCTTGCAGGAGTATAGCTTGTAGGAAAACACTACTGTTTGGTTTGATTTTCAGAGACATTGAGCTAAGAAAGTGCAGCCATGGGACCGGTTTCCTTACCCTAGTGTTCAGGCTTCTAAGAATGATGCCAGAGATAGAGTTAAGCATCCCTCCGATTTTCCACCCTAAGATCTTAGTGTTATACGTACTGTAGAAAAAGAACTTTCCACCAAATTTGCATCTTATTTAGCTTTTTGCTACTCATTGTTGCTGCTTTGAAGAAGAATGAACATGGCAACAGAAAGTGCATGGACACAGTTATTTCACCAGAATCTGTCTTCCAGCCCAGAAGCAAAGACAGGAAATCCAGATGTCAGACCTGGCGGGTAGTATGGCAGATGGTACCACAGCCTCAAAGGCTGTGGAAGTTGGGCAGAGGGATTGCAGCTGTATGAGAGCAAGTTGGGGGAGATCTTGAACAGCTATAAAGTCAGTATTACAGATGGCTTGGAGGAGAGGAAAAAGCTTGACTGTGGAAGGAATGTAGCGTCAGGAGAGAAAAAGCATAAAAACAGCTCAGGTGTTTACTGGAAAGTGATCTTCACAGCAGGAAGGTCAGAGGGTGACAGCACAGTAAAGGCAAGACTAACTGGGGAGCTGCTTTGGAAGAGAGCAGAAGGCAAAAAAAATGACAGCATAAGGAAAAGTGTGAGACAAAAATAGTGAGCACTTCTCTGGTTTTACAAAAATCAGGTACACTGATTTGGTGGATTCATATTTGAAGAGTTCTGGAAAAGCCACCTCTATTGCCATTGATTTTGTCCACCTTTATATCCTGTTAAATACCCATTGAAATACGAAACATGGATTAATTTTTTAACCTACCTCACCTTATTTCAATACTTTTGATGTTAAAATCAACATCGAAAACCTTAGTAGCTCAAGGTACCATAATCCAAGGCAGAAAAAAGCTGAACATCAGTTTGTTTGGTTGAATTTCTCTCCTGACACATATATGACATTCAGGGTCACAATGTATTCTGTAAGTCTTCATGACTACTATGCCAAGTTCTCCAAGTTAGCTGTGAGGATTACTCTTCATGGAAGTCATCCCTTCTGTTATATTCTGCAGATTAAAGATACCATTTAATAGCTCATCACGGACAGCAGATGTATATCAGAAAAAATGTCATTGTTGAGAAGTGGGCAAACACCATATTGAGAATGTGAAACTGGAACAGAAACTGCAAAAATCAGGGAGTAATATTCTCTTCTGCTTTGAAAAGTCCTTAATTGGGCAGTTCAACTCTCTTGCAACAGGTACAACTCTTCAAGGAGTCCCACTCAAGGCAAGCAACGAGAATAATCAAGTGGATAGAAAGTTTGATGTGTGACATAAAAGGAAGAAAATTAAGTTCAGCTGTAGAAGTACATAATAACAATTGCAAAGATGGAGATATGAACTGCCCTCTGTAGTAGAAATTATGAAGCTGCAGTTGATGACTCAAGTTACACTTTAGGGCAAAAAAAGTATCTGAGGGGCTGTGGACCCTGGAAAACACTGTCTGGTAAATACTGTCTGAGCAGTCTCTCTCATTGGAAAGGGTGAAGAATAGTTCAGACATGAGATATGTCCTTTATAAATACATTTAATCTTCTTGTGTTGCACAGATTTGCATAAGAAACCCATTGATATATAAATATACTCCAGGCCCAGGTTTCAGGAGTAATAAATAAAGTATATTATACTATACAAATTATGCACTGACATGACACACTAGGAAAAGAAAACCCCTACATCTAGTATTGAGTACATGCAGAAAATTTATTCTCTTATCAGAAACTATCTATCAGCAAAAAACAGAGAGAAAGAAATAGAAGAGGTCAAACACAATCTTGGTACAAGGCAGCTCTTCCTCTTACAGTGGTTGCAATCTGGGATTTTTCTGAGCTGTACAGGGTGGAATGTAACTTACCAACATTGTTTGACGGGTGAGAAATTTCGATTATATTAGTAGATGATTTTGTAAATTAATAACTCAAAGGATTGTCTGCCTGTTCCTGATGATTTCCACTCTTTGTATATTCATCTCTTTTCTCTTGCCCAATAGATAATTTTCTTAACTTTTTTCACCAAGGTTTTTTAAAAATATCTTCCTAAATTACCTATTTCTTCTGTATGTCTATGCCACAGCTGTCAAGTTTCCTGCAAATGTGTTGCTACTTTGTAAGCTTTATACCCAAAGCAAATCAGAAAAGCCGAAAAGCCCAAATCCCCTATACCAGTGATACATCATATGGTTTTTTTCCTTGTTGCTTAGCAATAAAAAATAGACATGTGACTCCCTCCTCCATCTCCCTGGCACCACCTGAAGATATTTTGTCTTGGCCTTTCTTCTTTTGTTCATACATCTTTGTGGGAGTGTTAGTTACAAAAGGGTTTTCAGCCCGATTTCTTTTGTCTCAGAGTCACTGTTTTCTTTACAAGATCTCTATATATGTGTAAAGACATGACTAGTAGCAGCTGGGGATTAGAAGAGACAGAGCAGTGGGAGATCAATGTCACCTAAGTTTAGGCACCAACTGTGGCACCTAAGATACCTGCTCGGTGTCCCTGTGTCAGTGAGATGAAGATGTCACCAGAAGGTAATTCAGGACCCCTGGGACCTGAGTCCCAAACTGGAGATATCTGCACATCAGCCACTGGCCTCTGGAGACCAGGAGAGGAGAGCGGGACTCTTCTCACCAAGGTAGCTTGGCTAGGTGTCAGCAGTCAGGTGGGCTCCCCGGGTCAGAAAGGGCAATCCCCAAAGATACCTACCACAGGCCCTTCTGCACAGCGAGGTAGGGCCTTCAGGCAGATAATGCCCATGTTCAGGGGCATCTTCACTGCGCCGTCAAGATACCATCCAGTTCTGAGCTCTTGGGTTACACCAGTGTCAATGGGATCATTTCCACATCTCAGACTCTGTGCCCTCTCCAAGAAGGCAGTTCTTGGTAGCATACGGGCCTGGTCTGCTCTTCTCTCTACAACCATAAAGAGAGCTTTTGCTCTGTACCACTTTTCCAATGAACTTACCTGTCTTTCTGGGTACAAAGACATTTGTGGGAAGGCAGGCAGGGAGTTATCAGCACCTCTCTGACTTAGCCCACAACTGCAAGTTAGGACTCAAGGTCATACATTTGTGCCACCTAGTGAAAACCCCTCCTTGGTGGGTGAGTGGAAGAGCAAGGGCAAGACCTGAGAAAGAAAAGGGCCCCAATTGTACTTGAGACAGCAGGATCAACTCAAAGTGCTTTACCCTCATCTATCCCTCTTTCATGGCCATTGTTCCCCAGGCAGGAGCTTCTCATCTGTTGCAGTTTTAAGCAATGAAGGTAAACACGTTCTTATTTTGTTTTATCCTCATGCATGGCTCCAGAAGCTTTATCAGTCGAAGAGCTGATTCAGAAAGCAGATTACACATGCCTGCCTTAAGGACAGGAAAAACTGCTCAAATCCTATCACAAGCATATCAGGGCACAAAGTCAGCAGTGGAGACATACCTAAGACTTTACAGACATACCCATCACCAGGCGAGTTAAATCCTATCACTTTCCTTGTTTAATCCATCATGTAAAAATGTTGCCTTTCACTTCTTCCTCTGTTTGAGAAATGTGTGCAGGCAGATTGTGACATCCTCAGATATGCTCATTATTCGAAATTATTTTCAAATTGGTTTGCAGAACATCTCCCAAGTGCAGAGCCTGTGACTGTTTTGTAGCAAAGCAGTGGTTTTCTGGACATTGTTGGCTGAGTAACTCATGCATTGCTGGGCTTGCCTCAGGATTAGAGAGCAGAGTAGAAGGCAAATGGCAAGCACTCATTGGCATCATCAAATATACCATTGGAAATTTATTGTCAAACATCCCTCTAGACCAAATGTGCAAGTTAATAGCCTGTCTTCATTTAGATGTGAATGCGAGAGTGTCATGAACTCATAACTTGGTTTTCAGATAAGTATTTATAGAGATGTGTTTAGACTGTTCGCTCAGCTCTGGTGGTGCATCTGTGCATTCGTTTAGTTAGGTGACAATGCATGTGGTAATGTGGCAGCTCTGCAGTCTTAATTTACTCATCACAAGGTGCATTGGCTTCTTGATCTGGTTTCTGGAGAAATGTTTAAAACTCCAGCTGGCACGATGTTAAGTAACATTCTAAAATAAGAAGGTGGCATTTGCGACCTTTCAGTACTTGAATGGGGTCTATAAGAAAGATGGGGGCAAAATTTTTAGCAGGGCCTATTGTGATAGGACAAGAAGTAATGATTTTAACTAAAAGAGATTTGATTTAGACTACATATAAGGAAGAAGATTTTCACAATGAGGGTGGTAAAACACTGGAACATGTTGTCCAAACAGGTGGTGGATGTCCCATCCCTGGAAACATTCAAGGTCAGGCTGGACTGATGTAGTTGAAGATGTCCCTGCTCATTGCAGGAGAGGTGGACTGGATGACCTTAAGAGGTCCCTTCCAAACTCAACTATTGTATGATTCTAATGGAAAAAGTAATGAGTGGTCTGGAGTGGAGCTGATTGCACAGAAAACTTTGGCATAATGCAGGATAAGGAGCCTCTCAGACAGTGTTCCTGAATGTGGGAAAGACACATGCAGGAGTGATTACCGTCCAAAGACATGATGTTTCAGTGCAAGCTGTTGAAGTCCTCTCACAGAGTCACCTGTGCTAAGTACTGGCAGAAGAGTAGATCAGATTTCAGTTTACCTCTCTGGGGAGAGCCCTGGATTGTCATTTCCCACGTTAGCATGTGTGAGCACATGCTTGCAGTCCATGGTGATTCTGATGTACCTACAGTGTCCCAGAATTGTCAGGAGGTAGGCCAAGCACAGCCTCAGCACAAACTGTTGTGCAGGCAGTCGAAAGCCATTTCCTCCATAGTCAAAGGACACTCAGAGATCCACAAACATTTGCCATATACTTTTATAATGTCCCTTGGTCAAGTTGGGGGCGAGGGGGTGGTTTATGAAAAAAATACTTGAAATAGCTCACACATATTGAAGAGGTAGAGCCTACATTGTATAAAATTATGTTAAAATACATTCAATAAATACTGTAATAATTATATTTAAAATGCAAATATAGGTCATAGAATCACAGAAACTGAGCATGGTTTGAGTTGGAAGGGACATCAAAGATCATCTAGTTCAAACTCATGTATTGTGGGCAGGGACACCTATCCAAGATAAACAGTTTATAGTAAAGCAATAATCTCAAAATATTAAATTCTGTAGCACTTTTTAAGAAGAAAGCTCTCTCCCAGCCAAGTTGTTTAGTGTTTTAAAAACCATTTTTGTCAATGTCTCTAACCTGACTTCTACTGAGTCACTAAAGCACTCAGTTTTGAAATTATTGCCAAAAGATCTTTTGAAAATCTGTTCTGGTTTACAAGCTCCATCTTTTGCTAATTACCTGAGAGGATCATTGTCACTTCTGTCTCACAAATTTCTAACTAATAATTTGCTTTCATATCCCAGTATTCCACATTAGCATGGAAAAAACCATTCTGCCAGTGTGATATTTTTGCATTCACAGAAGTTTTTACTGCAGCTTAGTATAGAGACAAATATAGTAGTGGTACCCAAATAGAACAGATTTTTCTAAGAATGCATATAGCTGCTTCTGCCTTAAGAAAGATAGCAGTGCTTCTCTGTTCCTTTCTTTCATCATCCCTGCAGTTTTCTGAGGGTAGCTTGGGACTTGACATCTTGCTAAGCACATCACAGTAGTGTTACCACTATGGCCTTCTGTGGGATAGCTTTAAGCTACAGGAGGTGGCCTCCAGGCAGCACAGTCCTATTTGTCCATCCTGAACCTTGTCTGCTTCGTCTCCTGGCCTGCCCCTCAGGAAGGTGATGGAGACCCTGGCTCCACCCCCAGGGTCTCCCATCAGCATGTGTAAAATGTGAGAGAAGGCTAATAATTTCCTATGCTAGCATTTAGAAAAGGAGAGCTAATTGTTTTTACCAATGAGGCAACAGAAGATATTTAATTGGCATAATATAATAATCCAATTTGGCATTGGGGTAGGACATGTCCTCTAACACAAATTTGTCCCAGGACCTGCTAGCACAATGACACTGTTGTCACATTCCATGCACACAGTCTTTTCCACCCCATATTGCAGCTCCAGAGGATAATCCCTCAGGAGTATAATATTCCCCAGCACTGTACTTGGGCATAATATCAAAAGGAATTTAAAAAGAAGACCAGCATTCTCAGGTTCTGCGCATCTTCCTGCAGCACAAAGGGATTCCTATCATCTTCACATCTGGTTCATAATCAGACACTCCAGGCCTTTCTGGCACAGAGAGAAGATGGTTGTTAGTCATGTGATTAAAGGCTAATCACCAGAATCACAAAGGCCTGGCAATGAGCAGATGAACAATGGAGCAGAGGAGCCCTAGAAAGGCAATAACGGCACGTGCTGAAATGGCTGCTCGGAAAACTATCCAAGGAGAAGCATTCGCCCATCATATCCGGTGTGAAACCCACAGAGATGATTTAACTGAAGAAGCTATCTCCCCAGAAGACCTTGCAGACTGCCAGGGGTTATTGCCTACAAGGACACAGGACTCACTATGGGACACTGGGAAAGGCATTTAGAGGTTATATGCAACTTACTGTGTCAGGACTTAAGGAGACCGTGGGAATGCATGAGACTTATGGGATATTTGGGGGATGAAACAAAGGTTAGAAAAGGAAGGCTTCAAGGTAGATTGGGAAGGAACAAGCAAGTGAAAATGGAGGTAAATGGGTATGAAAACAGTTGATTATGTGTAAACAGGTTGTTAGTGCACTTGCCCAACTGAGCCCTGTGTTTTCTCACCACAGTCTAATTGATACTCTGGTTAAATCCTATTTACAATGATCTTCTGTTCTTAGTACAAATATATGAATACTAGTGAGCTTCAAGATGGACTTGCAGAAAAGTAGGATAAGAGGTGGGTGCAATAAGAGCAGGAATGTGAAACTCCACACCAAGTATATCTGCGTACCAACACGTGGAGAGACCAGGAAAGCTCTGACCTGCTACCAGAATGATCCAGAATGTGTTTTTATATATATGCAATATATAAAATACACATGTGTATTTTCCACTTGTGGACTTCAATCCTAATCAGTTGGAGAGGAGGAACAGCACTGGGCAGCCTGTGCTCTTTGTGAGTGCTGTGTTCATGTGGGTGCTGGTAAGGCAATAGTTTCTATGTGTGAAGTTGGCTCATATGTGTGTGTAAGCATGTGTTCACTGGCTGGACTTCAATATCAAAATGTCTTTCTGACTTCAAAGTTCAAAGACAAGTCAGATATAGTAAATGTATATAGAAATCTGAATACATGTAATGCGTACATAAGCTTTCAGAGATTACAATAAAAGCGGGACCACAATACAGACACTCTTGGTTGGTGCATTATACCAGTGTGCATCCTGCTTTATAGCAGCAATTTTCTCCTGGCCACCACTTTCTGTGCCATTTAATAACATTTTGGAAAGCTTCCTCACTGGGAGAAAACCCTCTGAACCTTTGGCAGAGTTGAGCTGGGGTCCTGGGAGTGTAGCAAACTGCAAGCTGAGGATGCCAAGAAGCAGCTCTTCAAAAATGTAGCTTCATTCTGCTGCAGAACTATGAAAACCACCTCTACTGCTCATGCTCTACTATCTCTGTACCTGAGCAATATTCCTCTATGTGCTAAAAGAGAAAGTGGACTCTTTTCCAAGACTTTTTTTGTTTTGCTAAGAGAAGGCTTCTTTTTTTGACAGGGAGTTTATGCCTGGTTTTGTGGATAGAGATGGAGCTCTGACGTGATTGTCCACACTTTATATTCATCAAGTATTATATCACAAGAAAAGTATAGCTTTGCCATTTTAACCTTTTCAAGCCTGGCAGCCTTGTGCAGTGATTTCTTATTACAGTGAAGTCTTTTGAAATAAGGATGAGGATTCTCCCCTCTCTGTTCACTCTCTCCATACTATTTTTAAATTTTTGAAAAGCTTAGAAAAAAAAATATTATAGGTAGAAAGGCCTGTTATTGGAGTTTCTCAGAGAGGCAGCTTTGAAGTGGCGTTTTTGAAATACTGTCCTTTATTTCATTAATAATGGAAGCTGTCCAGGAGTAAATCAAAACTTGAGCAACAAGTATGAAAAACACAATTGTCTTTTCCCCTGAAACAAATTGCAAGCCTTCTGGTCCCACCCTTGCTTTTCCACCAGCCATCAGGCTCTGCTGTTGTCTGGTCCTTTCATAACTCTCAAAGCCAACAAGAAAAATCATATTTCATTTCCAAAACGAATTTCAGCTCAAATCCAGCTCCTAAGATTAGTCTCCATCACTCCTTCCTGAGTATTAGTGGCACCAGCCTGTGTAACCTTTCCCAGTATTCGTTTCACACGTATGAAAGTACACAGATGGCCAATTATGCCAGTGACTGCACTGAATTATTATGTATAATTACAGATGGGAGCAAGATTCTAAGATGAGAAAAAGAGGTCTGATTCTATCAGACTTGTGGATTTATGGGCTTGGAGAAGGCAGCTGTTTTTTCTCTTATCTGTACATGTAGTGCTTCAGCACAGACATTTTACAAGCCATTCACATCATGAACATAAGCAGGGGCTAAAGAGGTGATGTGAGGCATAGGGCAGAAGGTGATGCACTGCTGCCAGGAGCCCGAAGGTGGGTGGTGGGTGCCCTCCAAGGAGCAACAAAGCATGGCTCAGCATGTGGCCAGGGCTGCTTCACAGCACAGACAGGGAGATGCACAGGACACTATTTTTCCTCATCGTAACTCTTCTTGACTGCAAGGTGTAGATTGCTCAGCTTCTTGCCAAATATTTCAGATTGAGAAGGAAAAAAAAAACACGAAACACCATGAGAAAAAGGAGTCAGCACTACTATTTATATAAATAAGACGGCTGAGGAGTAAGCCCACTTCTCCTCCTACATGATCTTGGGATGAATTAGTGGCATTCATTGCTACACTGCTAGGTTCTGTGAGAAACACAAGACTGCACTTTTCATTTTAGAGTTGAGTGGAAAGACTTGACTGTGAAAAGTCAAAGCTTTTAAGACAACTGCAAAGTCGGAATTAATACTAAAAGAATTCCATGCAAACTGGTATTTTGTTCTCTTCTTTCAAGTTTACTCAAGTAAAAAAGTAATTAATTCTTCAAGCACAGTTGAACCTTGCCTATTTTACACTAAAAACTGGGTGACTCACTGAAAGCTGCTAAGTTTTTTGAACTCATGAGCATGAAATCAATGAATAGCAGAAATTAATGCTTCACAAACCATACTTATTTTCATTTGATAACTTTTGTTTAATGTCATTTCAAATACTTTGGACTTGCTAATCAGTCACCAAAATACAATTAGGGTATATTTTATAAGAAATGACACCTCAATAGACAGCCCATAAAAGACATCCAGTGTGATTTTCTGCTGAAATGAGGGACAGATTGCTGATTTTATGAACCATCTAGAAAGCGGATGAAAGGTGCTTTACAACTACTTTTTTAATCAAATGAGCTACTGTTTCTTCTATATGTTTTGCAATACTGGCACCTATATTTAATTTGGCAAAATGTTAAATATTTGACAAAGCTTACTGAAGATTGTTTGCTGGGTATATTTTTTTAAATTTCAATAGCAAGCATTTAAATATATTGTTCTTTGCCTTTTTTTTTTACAATATTCAATTTCCTCCCTACTTGGTCAAATAAGGCATTTTTCAGCCAACGGACTTATCAGAACATTTCCTTAAACTTCTTTTCCATTTCTGAGATCTGATTTTTGAAGAGCCATTACAAACATTTTAATGCTGTGTTTATGAAAAATACTTACTATGAAAAATAAAATATAAGGAATATGTTCATCATAATTTTAAGGTGATCAAGTTTAAAAAATCATAATGATAGAAGCGCAAACCTCAGAAAAAAAGCAATACATGTGATACATGTGTGTTATATAATATTTTCTAGTCAATCTTGTTAATATGTAGCAACACGTACATAATTCTTCCTGCCATGACAAATCTAAAAAGATCAATCTTAAACATTTAACACCCAAGCATCTCCTTATGATACACCTCATGTAATAACCCGCACAGATAAATAATATATCCAAACCCAAAAGCAATGACGAAAAGAAAAAACCAAACCCAAACCGAAAACAAATAAGCAAACAAACAAAATAAAAGAAAGAAAAAGGAAAGAACTCAAATTCCAAAACTCTACAGTGTCAGCATGACTTTTATATGGGTCTAAAGCTTGTTAGATGCTTTCTGAATTGCTACTGTTGCTGAATATTATCAGTGAGCTCTACTAACATGGGTTCTGCCTGCATACTGACAATAACCAGTTAAAGCTCTGCTATTTAAGTGTCTCATTGTTTCTCATTCTCTCCTTCCTCTCTGAGTTGAAGAGACTGAAGTACCTATTCTCATAACAATAGCTGAAGTAATTATCTGTTTCAAACATCATTCCATCAGCTAAAGAAGAGTATGGCCAAAACAGCTTTATGCCACAGCTCAGATATTGCCCAGCTTAGCCTTCTCCTTTCATGTAGAGCCATAGAACCACTAGTCCAAGCTTTCACTGTGATCCAGAGGTTATTTTAATGCTCAGTGGGTTGGCTTTCCATCCAGAGATGGAAATCCCAGCCTCAGTTTCCAAGAGAGCCTATTGCTTCTGGCTCCTCAGTCAGGGTATCCTGGTGAGTATCCCGGTATGGCCCAAAAAGGGAAATAAAATAACCAGAGCTGGTCAGAAGACTGTCTTTTGTTCCAAATTGCTTTATTTTTGAAAGAAAAGCAAAGTTGTGCGGAGCTGGGACACAAAAGCTAACAATCAGAACATTTTTGTGGGAGGGAAAAGCCTGAAAAAATTCCGCTTTGGAAGGATGTGGGCATTTCTTCAGCTTGTTTCCTGGGCTGCCCAGCTCCTCTGGCTGCCCACTATGTAGGCAGGCTCCCACAGAGCTAAAAGACTGGTCTTCAGAGAGAGATGGGCAGAGACCATGAGGGAGAAACCCTGAAACCTGCTGACTACCAAGAAGAGAGACCAACTGAGGGACTGCTGCTCTCTCCTTCACTGGGCTGATATGGAGACCCTGATATGGGCAGCAGATACCCAGCTAACCTGCAGTCTACCTCCTTGTGATCAAGAGGCTGCTGCCAGCATTTGGGATGAGATTTGCAGAGACAGCCAGCCAAGAGAGCCCAGGATCCCCAACTCTAGTGGCAACTTGAGTTACGTATTGCTCAGACACTGGTTACCTATTCCCCACAACCACCAGCTGGGGGACTTGGAAACCCCAGCCTACCTCCAACTCACCAGAAATAAGCAGAGACTTTGAATAAAATGAAAGAGAAAGTTGAACTGCCAGAAGAGTTGGCTTGAGGAATTATTTTCCAACAAACTGTCATTTCTCAATGGAAATTAATTTCATAAGGAAGCTCTTGATCACCCCCATAACCTATACACTGAGGCTGAGTGATAGGCTTAGCACATGTACTTTTAAAGGAAAAATGAGCTTTGATTAGTTTCAGGGAGCATCATTGTGCCAGAACCCACCACGGAAAGCAGACGTGGGCGGTGGGGTGTGTAAGGTCTCTTGAAGCAGGGATCCGCAACTGCCTGTGCTCTCTCACTAGTGAAGGTGCCACAGTTTGATGAGTTAAAAAGCTGGGGTGAACAGTTTTGTTCATTAGGAACCTGATATGTTCTGGAAGAGTTATCACATAGCTGGTAGCAGTCTCTGAAAGTTTCAATAAAACAGTTGTTAGCTGAAGAAAAAGGAGATGACTGTGTCTGGTCATGCAGTTCCTGTTTATATTAGATCAGCTGCACCTGGACATTTCAAGATTTAAGGTGAATTTTTTCCTGATGCTATTAACTGCCCAAATGTGGCCCAAGAAAAGAACTAAGACTAAAGCTTTAGAATCCTTAATTTGCTGCCTGAAAAGAAATGGTCATTTATAAACTATCTAGCAATGGAGATACATTTAGCAGAACCGGACATGCTTCTGCTATACTTTATACTAGGTAGCAAGAGCTCTAATACCCCATATTTCTTGTCTCCACTATTTTATATCTATTTTTATAGTTTTTATTACTTTCTTTTTTCTCTCAAAGGGCTAAGACAAGCATATTGAACAAATGTATTTTTAGCTTAGGCCTCTGATCACATTCTTGCAGGACAAAGGAATTGTAGATCTGCTTGCAAATACTATGTTACTTTTTTAGTTGTCTTTATGCAATTTTGGATAGGCTTTCAGTATCTACCTGCAGGGAACTCGTGCTGAGCCATAAAAGCCTATTAAAGCAGTGACTGGTGAGGCACTAAAAATACCTTAGTCTGAAATAGCTTGTTTCAGCTCTTTATCAGGCACTAAGAAAAGTGTGCTGCCTACTATCTTACAGGAGAAGGATGATTTCCAGAGGACAAACACAATACCTCTGGAAGTGATAGAGGGAGAAAAAAGAGAGTGTGACAAGCTAAGCACTGGATGTCCTCTTTCATAAAAGCAGAAAATCTTCACAGTGCAACTCCTATATAGCTAAGAGAAGCTACCCTGGAAAAGGTAGTCCCAGTTCAATGTTCTTGTTCACAAACTTGGCCTGCACTGGCTGTTCTCTTATTCCTGTCTCTAGTTTAACTTCATATTGCCTCTTCCTCCCTCTGTGCTTCATAATTTCATCTCCCTATAATTTCTCAGACATTATTTTTAATAGTTTCTCACCTGTTCTCTTCTCTCACCTTCTGATCATCTCTCCTACTAATGTGCTGATACAGCAGTGATTAATTAGGGTTCATTCTTCAGCTTTGGTTCATTTGTCCTTCTCTCCCATCATAAGACCTTTGCTTCCAACTCTGATACCTGTTTCCCTTACTTCTGCTCCCATCCTGCAAAGTGGACTATCTTCCCTCACATGTATTTCAACTGACATGTTTTATTTTCACGATCTTCTATCTATCTATCTCTGTTTCTCTAATTTAGCTGATAGCTGAGCCACTATCAACAGCTCAATGTATTTTTACTTCTTAGACCTACTCACAAGCAGTCCTGTTGCATGAAACACAGCTGGAATTTTCTGACCTTTCCTTGCCTGTCACAATCCAGGGAGCTCTTTCTCTCATAATACAGAATTGTTACATGTTTGGGTTTTTTTTTGTCTACAATTTACTAATTCTTCATGTCTCTTTATAAGTGTTGATGTGACACATAATGTCACCATTAGAAATCATGCCTGTAGGTCTTAGCCTTTCAGGAATTACAATAAGTTATAATCAGCTCAAGATACAGATACAGATACAACTCCAGATCACTGTTCTCAGTTCTTGAGATGAAATTCAGTGTTTCTGTGAGACTGATTTAGAGATGCAGAGTGTATATAAAAAAAAAATATTTAGAGATTTTTAAAGAGAAAACCACTTAGGACTGTCTATAATTTTCAGTTAAGGTCTCAAACCTGGGTTGGAAATACAACTTAGTGGGAGTCTATCTACCTTTACATGCAATTATTCCTTCCAGAAGTCAAGCAGTGGATATGAAACACCACCAGCCATGAAAATCAGTAATTCTGATACAGCAACTCTTTTACCTGTCATTACACGGTGTGACATGATTTAAACCTGAGTTTTTAGCTAATCAGAAACTATTCTCCTCATTTTTTCCCACCATCTGATGTTCCTACACTTCAGAGGCAATGCATTATGCAGCGGACTTTACCCAAAATAATGTGGCTGGCCAGGTAAGGTAGCAGCAGGAAAAATGATGTCTGATGCATTGACTATAATAATTATTCAGAAAGGCTGAGCTTTAGACAGCCTAAATTGGTGAGTGCTGGGTGGCTGTTGCTCTAGCAAGTCAGGCCTTCAAGTGAAAAAAAGCAGGTTCTAATATTCACACATTATTATTTATATCATTAATAATCTTCATTTGTCTGAGTATTTCTGCTCAGGAAAGTGACTGGGAGATTTGACAGCCCAAAGTTTGCCTGTTTTGCTGCAATTCCACAGGACCTGAGGCCTGAGCAGCCACAGACATCCACTTACCTGCTCTAGGTGACCCTGATCTCCAGAGGTCCCTTCCCACCCCAACCATTCTGTGATTCTGGTTGCTCCCTCTCAGTTAGTCCTATGGCAGTGGGGCAGCTGTCCCAAGAGCCTTTCCTAGTTCTCATCCTGAGTAACACCCAGCTGCACCCTGGAACTCCTTGTTCCAGGGAAGAGTAATCCCTGAGCATCCCTGAGCATCCACCAAATTTCACTATTAAAGATGCACTCATATACTGAAGAGAGGCATTAAGCAACTTGTCCTTTGGATAATGCTGAAGGCTCCTTTAGAGAGGGATTGACCCTGGAGTGAAATAGAGAATAATAAATATGAGGTGCAGGAGTTTTTAAATGCTCCAGCATGCATGAACTGGAAGATATTAAAAATCATTAGAAATGAAATTCCAGAGCCTCACAAAAGGCCCACATAAAGTTCAGACTATACAAGCTAAACATTGTGCAACACCACTAGCATGTTCAGTATATCATTTTTGAATGAAGTATAAATAGAGTTATTAAATTTATTAAGTGGAGTCTTCCTTCTCTGTTGAGGTTACATGGAAAAATTTTGTTTTCTTTTTTAAACAGATAAATAAATTACAGACCATCCCCTCCCCTGTTTGCAACAATCCTTTCCTCTTCCAAGAAGAAGCCCCTGAATTAAGACACACTGCATCAAGCAGCTCTATAGAAGGTGTCTTTAATACAATAAAGCTGTTATATGGTATTAGCATGGGGTAATAGTGGAAGCTCTGCTAACAGTAAGTTTTACATTATCAACAAAAGGACAGAGTAAAAAGCAGGGTCTTAGCCTCCATTGTTTCTGCTTATAGGGTTACAATCCCAGAACCATTTGCTTTTCATGCTGCTTCTAACTGAAGCAAGTGAAAAATAAAATCTAAGGGGTTTGGGTGAGCATCAAAACTGAAAAAATAAGCCAGGAAAGGATCAGACAAGCTCTCTGCCATTGACCCAGAAGCCCAAAATATTATACAGTCCTTTAAAAAATACCTGAAGAAGCAAAAAGAATACCTAATACTTTGTTAGGAAGTTTGATGAATATTTTATCTCCTCCTCAAATACTCCTCCTAAATTGTTAGTCTGAACCTATGAACACAGTTGCAGTAGGTTTGAAAGACAGCAGCACCCAGAGCAGCAAGAGATTTGTCAAAGTCTCGCTAAGCCAAGTGACAATGATTATGTTATAAATAATGTCATTAAATAATAGACATTGTCACCAGATCACACTGAACCTCCCAAAACCAAGCAATTTGTCCTCACCAATCTGCTCCACGCATCTAACATGGAGGTATCTACAGTGATGAATCTCATATGTAGCAGTTTTCGTTAAAAAAATATTTCTGTGAAAACCTATGTTCTGAGGGGTTTAGTCTGACCCCAATGACACTTCTCTTCCAGTACACGTACTTGCAACTGATGCTTAAGTGAGTGATTGGACACTCAGTTATGTTTAACAGTCACATTAGGGCTGTTGTCATTCTTCCTCAGGAAATTCCTGCAAGCCTGTTCTGGCTCATCTCAATCTTTGCCCATCGATCAGACATTACTGATCTGAGTAAGGGTCCCTAAACACCACAAGAATGGTGAGTGAACAGCTGTGGTATGAAAATGGGACCTCATCTGTAAAGATCAAAGATCTTGAGTGAAAGTTGCTGAACTATTGTGGAAATAAAAATTTAATCCTTGATCAGAAGCTGACCAAACAAGTGTTCAAACAAGTTCTAGAATTCCCAAAGTGTTTATTGGGCTGGGGAAACTGGGCATACATGCTTGAGGGGCAATGGGTTCCTCCTGCTTACTGAACTCTGTTTGCTTTCAGGAATACTGTCCAAAAATGACCTTGTTGCAACCTGCCAAGTGATGCTAAGCCATGGTCATTGTAGCAAAGCCATCCTGAAGAGATACACATCTAACTACCTGAGTCCTTTCGACATTCTGGAACTCTGAATTTGAGTGTGCACTGTTGGCATGCTCCCTGAAAGAGAAATATTTGTCAAAACTCTGAGCCACACTTGGTCAAGGAACTGAAATATTGAGAAAATATTACTGCCAGTTCAGGGTTTGGGCAAATCTTTCTCATTCAGAAACCATCTTACCACATCCTTTGTACAACTCAGGAAGCTACCTTGAGAATTACAATTTACTTTGGTAAAAATCTCCAGAAGCTACTGTCAAGTCTAAGGAGGCAAGTAACCAGGTCTTTTGTTCTAGATCTTTTGTTGACCGCTACATACTATATCCATTGCTTCATTCTTGCAAACCTTAACTGCTTGCAGTGAAGACTTCCAGTGAAAGGCCTTGGCAGGAACTGACTTCTGTTAACTGAAGTGGTCAGTGTTATCACTAGCATCTGACCTCTTTGCAAGCCTGACTACAAATGAATACTTATCAAGCACATGAAATATTTTCAGTTTCAGATAATCCATGAAAATGCATACTAACCTTTGTGGATTTTGCTGATTTTTTTTGTTGGTATTAAGTGTATTTGGTGGAGCTCCATCTAACCAGAGATAAATGACTTCACTGAAAATGCAGAAGACAAATAAGACAACAATGACTGTTGACCTGGTATTGTTGGCAAATTCTTTGGCTACATTTCTTGTCCTGGTTTCATCCCACCTAAAGCAGCCATGCCTGTGAACAACAGCTGTAATTAAGACCATTACAGACTACACTTTCGATAGACACACTTTCCTAGAAAAGGAAGGAAATCACTGAGACCAAAACAGAAAAATGCAAGAACTTCCTGAACTCTAAGCCAGTCAGTCTGCATCACTGACATATACTCATGGACCAGACAATGAGATGTTCTTTTCTCTGAAGCTCTCATCTGCTGACTTAGCTATAGAAACTTTGGGTTACCATGCTTTTCATCAATCACCTGAGGGGACAATCCAAAGCACTGGGGACAGATCCAGCAATATATTGAGGCCAGCTCCTTGTTTGAGCGCTGAGGCCAGCTTTCCCTGCAACATTTCAGTGAAAAAATGCTTGTTTATGCTTTTCCTGTTATAAGCTGAACTAAGTGTGATCATTTGGGAGACAGAATCTTGAAGGCTATAATTAATTACCTTCAAGTTGCAGGTAATTAAAGATGTAGATCCTCAACTGTTGAGTAAACTAACCAAGAGATATACTGTAAGGCACACTGCATCAAAGTACTGTAAACTACTATTCTGAAGAAGGGAGAAGAGAGGAGAAGCTGAGAAGACCTATGCTGGTACTTGCCCACGTTACCTGTACACATTATTTCAGGAAAAAGTAATTTCAGAATACTGCAGGAACCCTGTGTTAAAAATCAGAGCACTGAAAATGCAAGACTAGAATGCATAGTGTGTCAAGGAATAATTTTTGTCCTTGGTTAAATAAGACAGCCTGGAAAGATCATGTTGGGCTGAAGTCTCTTCAAGGTTGATGTGCTCCAGATCTCATGACTTTATTAGAGAAAAGGAGAAGAGGTTTCTTTCAACTTGAGGAATGGTCTTGGATCAAACCATTTGCTTTTTTTCCCTGAGCTCTTAATAAAGAGGTAGAATTTCCAATTAGTAAAAATAAGACTAAAAACTTTGTCTATACTGGTCTCTTCTTACCGCAGAAATCTCCAGTAGTGTATACAGAACATAGACACTACATATTTGGCAAAACAGAGATGGCAATTGGTCTCAAAATTCCTTAAGGACAAGTTCCAAAAAACACATTTGGGCATCTAAAGCACTGCTGAAGCAGAAGATATGAAGGTTCAAGACAGTGATTCAAAATGAAAAAATCCTGATCCCTCCTCTGATGCCTGAAAGTCTGTCTGTACCTAAGCCTTATCCAAAGAAAACTTAGTGGGGTGCCAAATGCTGTGTTAGCACAAATGGCCGGAGATATTATTTTACTTGACCTGAACATATGATATAATCCCATCTCCCACCTAAGATTCCATCTCCATCCTAAGATTCAAAAAATAGGCATGCCTCTTAGGAGACCCATCTGGAGGCCTGATCTGCACATACTGCACACACACTGAATTTAATGAAATGGCAACAGCAGCTGCTGTTAACGGCAGTGGCAGCAGTGACTGATCACTGTTTATACAATACCTTAGCTAGCAGGGCAGTTGCCAAGTAAAGAGGAAACTGAAGATACTTTTAACCACTCAGATGTCCTCAAAGAGATGGGAGACAGCCCAGTTTGTCTTTTCACAGGATTAAGCTACTTGGTATACCTGAAAAGGTGGACATCCAAAAGGACAATCTGAGCTTAGCACAGGCAGGAATCTCCTCACCCAGTGCCTGGCTACTGTGACATTTGTTTTGAGTTGCCTGGTGGTGCCCAGGCAGCCTCTGGGGTCTCTGGTCTCCCCCAGGAGCAGAGACCTTTGCTTTGGGTGTTGCTGCGATGAGTGACACAGCCTTCAGCTCCAGTCTGGGAGTTGCCTCCAGGATCTCCATGCAAAGGAATTTCTCCATTGCATCCTGCCAGTCACTTATGGGGAAAAGGCACCCTGAGGCAGAGGTGGCTCAGGGGTAAATGTCACTGGTGAAAGCTGCAGACTATGGCATTCTTTTGCCTGCTAAAATGAGAACAATGAGCCATTGAAATAATCTCCCAGGGAAGTGGGGGATTCTCCAACACTTTTAAGATTCAGCTGGCACAGTTCTGGGCCATCTTATCCAGAGTGTGCCTTTGACAAGAAAGGTTGGACCAGACAACCCTTGAGGTCCCTTCAAACATGCTCTTCTATGATTCTGTGATTCTATGATAATCTCTTATTTTTTCATTCTTACAAAGTTACCTTGTTCATACAAGAAGCTCTGGTTTCACAGCCTTTTAGGCACAGTATGCTGAGAATGACAATGCTTGGGTGCTGAGGTGCCTCAAAGGACAACACTGCATCGGCAGGAGATGTGAAATGGACCTTGGGGCTTCCCAAGTTAGCTGAACTGTGCTGCCACAAACAAGGTGCCTGCGAAAGCCCTGCTGGAATTAGTGTGTCTGAAACTGTGGCATTTTCAATATTTCTGATTAGAAAGTATATACTTGAAGGAAATAATACAGAAATTGAAATATTTAAGGTCAAGTCATGTTTCCATAAGAGTCAGAGGGATATTTGACACAGACTTTTAAAAAACAAATATTAGACTCTAAATAGTCTATTTATGAGGAACAAGCGATATTTTAACGTACCAGTATTTTTCCAAACTGTTTTAGGAAAATTATTAATAACTGAAGAAATCTGAAAAAACCCAAAATGTTGAAAAATGCTTAATTGCCATAGCAACACCTGTTTTACTGTTGAATATCATAACTCCAGAGAGACGCAGAGCTGCCATGACCAGAGACTTCTTTTAAAATTTCCTGTTTGCTAAAATCAAAGAATTTTAGTGCATAAACCTCTTTAAACACAATAACAAAACCAGCTTCCTTCAGCATTAGTCACAGTGTGCCAAATGGTTTTCCACACCTTTCCATACACAAACAGAGATCACCTTCACTAAAAGCCATTAAAGACCATTTTTGTTACAAAACAAAATAGAGAATCGTGTTAAATAACAAATGATATTGCAAGATCTGAAAGGAACCTTTTCTTTCATGACTCAGTCTTGCTGAGGGAGGCAAACAGTCTGAGTTGTCTCTATATCCTACACACATGCACTGTGATATTGACTTACTGCACAGTGGACAAATATTAGGAGCCCCCCCAAAAGCATAAAAGAAAATCAATTTGTCATAGTGTTATTAGCAATGAATTTGTCTTGGTTATAGATCCAAAAGTTTATGATCTGCCTCCGAAATATACTTAGCAAATTATGTGATAATTTTAAGTGCACAAAAATATTACTGATGTGGTAAAAGTTATTATTCTGCCCCTCACAGGAAGTGGACTACCTCTGACCTCAGCAGGCTTTCAGTCAGACTTTAGAATTTCTGAGCTGCAGGATTTGTGGCCAGTGGGAACCAGGCAGACTGAGAGGAATAATTCCAGGCAGCATGTCACTGCTCCTGAGAGAGTGTCTTGTTCCCCCACTGCTCCCCCTGGCCTGTGGTTCCTTGGAAAATGGATGCAGCAGCAGGTACCTATGTGGTATTACCAAAATCTGCTATGGTTCTTATCCTAAGAAGATCCACTACAGAGGACAAGATCCACACATTCATGGTCTTAGCACCGATCTCTCACAACTGAGGACAGTTTTTTTTAAGATATTGAAATTTTGTCAACTCAGAGCAATTTTGGCATGCTTGATGAAACCTTTGAGAAGAAAGATCATGGGAAAGCCTGACATGCATGTATCTGTTTGCCAGCATGAGTTCTGACAAAGCTGAGGACATCCGTGCTGGAGGTGACAGCAGAGGGTGGAGGTGGAGGGTTGGCTCAGTGGGAACAGTGCAGCCGTGACACGGCAGGGACACATTTGCACAGTGCAGTCTTCAAACCCAGTTCTTCCTAGTTATTTTTGACTGATGAGGAACAGAGACCCCATTATAACGAAAGAATCTCCTGATATGCATGAAGTACTGTCGGGAACAATAATACGACTTTGTGGAGGAAGCAAGCTGTTTTACTTTATTTCTGGCTATTTATAGCTCACTTGAACGTTTTGACAATTGCATACAATTCTGTAGACTAGCTATTTAGACACCCTGCTGAATGCATCCCAACAGAAACTTGAGGGGTTTAATAATTTTCTAGCCAGAGAGAATTAAACTTGTGATTCACTGAAGAATGTTACAAATAAAGTCAGACACTGACTTTTTAAACTTTCATTTTTTGAAAATTATCTTTTAATTAGATTGTCACCCCAACTCACCCCCTCCCCCTCAAGTGTAAGTCAATCCCTTTATATGCAAATAAGCTCCCAAACACCTTACTTAACATTTCAGCACAAGAAATTGCACTAGCATTTCATTTAAAATCTTGAGCACTGGGTTAAAAGGAAAAACTTTTGCAAGACTGCACCGTAGCACCAGCTTTACCACACTGTAGGAAAACTTTCATTCAGCCATTACTGTCACCAAGGAAATAGAAGTTAATTCTAGCTACCACCTTCTCGGATGCAGACTTCTGGTAAAAATGTATAGCCTATTTTTGAAACCTCTGTAAATATCTCTAATGACTTTTGTTGCTGCCTAGATCAATTTCCTGACTAGCAGACTCCAAATAGACTGAATTAAAATATGTTTGATATTATGTGTCATTAGTAAGTGAGCACTCTTACCTTTTCAGATAGAAGACATCTTTACAACATTTGCATTTGAAAAGGATGAGTAATTTTCAGCTTTGAGAGAATTTAACTCACATGTTTTCTGCATAATTTTGCATTCCACTTAAAAATTCTCTCTCTCCTGCCATATCTTTCATATCCTTTTATGCTTAGGCTTCCCAGTATTTCTTGCCATGCCAGTTTGTCCATATCTCTCATGAGTACTTCTTGGGTACTCCCAGAAGAAAGATGAAAGCTCATCCTGCTCTGTTTTTCTTCAAATCATTTCACCAGTGTCTGCTGGGGATTATCCATAGAAAATAATTTACAAAAAGAATTTATTTGCGATGTAAAAGGCAATCTAAAAATAAGGTTTATCTTCTACCTAATTAAAATTTGTGCAAATTCAGCATTAGACATCTTTCTTTTAAGCAAATACTCATTCTTCATCTTCTACGGAGCACCATACAAGTCTGTTTCTACACAGAGCAAACCAAAGATAAGGTGTCCTAGACCTTCTCTTGCACATTTTAGCTTCTGTAGTGGAGCCATTGCCTGATGCTTCTTCACTAATAGGAATCAACATTGAAAAAACATAGAAGTCATCTCTTCTGTGTGAGTAAACAAAAGCTACTATTCAAGATGGATGACACATCATCTTATGAACCTTTTAATAGTGGTGCCAGTGAAAGGATGTTCTCTGTACTATGTACAGGATCTAAAGGATACATTTTGCTACTGAAAGTTCTACCCCATCTCTTTTTAGTCTGTATGTAATGACCTATGGCAAAACAGGGCAATGCCCATGATGGGATGGTGAGCACCACATCCCTCTGTCATGTTTCACAGCCTTTATCTTTATAATTATTTGCAATATTGACCTTTTTGTTATTTGTGGAAATTATGTATTTGTCCTTTTTTTTTCCCCAAAATTTTCCAGTTGTAATTCTGACTTCCTGATTTCTCAAACCTTCATCTTAATAGCAATAAAGATCAAGCTTTGAGTAGGAATTCTCAAAAAATGGTTGTAGTGCAGTGTACTGTCTGTGTTTTAGCCATCAGGTATTGCACGTCTGATGTTTACTATTGCTTCAATGTTATAGGTTCAATTACATTTCTTGTTTTATTTGTCTGAGATGAGTTGAATCGGGTATGAAGAACAAACTCCCTCTCCTAAAGAGATTTGACTCCTGTTCTTGCTGGGCCCCACTGGTAGCTAATATTGCTGCAGCAGAAGCCTAGCCTCCCTTTTATAAAGTCGTATTGTGAAAGGCATCAATGACATAGTCCTGTTCAGGTATATGCCAAGAGAAGGAACACAAATTATTTACAGAAGTTATACAAACATTCACAAAAAAGTTACTACAGCATTTTTTGTGGGCCACAAATTAGAAGAAACACTATTCCTAAACGTGTTTGCTCTGCAATTCTTTTTTGTCAAGACATGGAAGTGACAAAGGAATTCCTGGTTTTATACATTCAGCACTGTATCACAGAATCATAGAATGGCCTGGGTTGGAAGGAACCTTAAAGATCATCTAGTTCCAGCCCCACTACCATGGGCTGGGACTCCTTCCACTAAACAAGGTTGCTCAAAGCCCCATCCTACCTGGTCTTGGCTTTTCATGACTTCTCTCTGCATAATCTAGTGTAGTCATCATAACTCACTACTTTTGGAACAATATTTGTGCATTTTCACCTAGTTGCTGTACCAGCAGCATCTTCTTACTCTGCGTTGCTATTTAGTTAGTTGCACTAGAAACAAGGACAGAAGGCTTATCTGCACTTCAGTTTGTGTTGTAGGAATCACTGTTTTCAAGAAATGACACTGAAGTAGAACAACCAGCAGAACCAAGTCTCTAAAGCTGTTTTCAGCACCTCCACTGAAACAATTTTCTAACACTTCTATTTTGGTAGGCTCAGGACCAGCCTGTGATATATAAAATCACCACAGAATTCCCTATTTATCCAGTAGTATCTGTAAGGACGTTTTTTTTCCAGCATTAATTTTCCTTGGTCAAGGTTTGATTTAGTCAAGTTTCCAGTGAAACCATACTGTCTCACAAAGATCTAAAATTAGATTTTATTAGGCGTATCTAATAATCTCAACAGCTCTAATAAAATTATTATCTTCTAAATCTTCTAGGAACTATGCTACTATGCTACTATCAACATCTATTTGCTCTCTTGTTGAGCCTAAAGTAAGCCTTAGAGTGAGTCTTGGCATTATTTTTCTATTAAAATCTCCTGTAAGTTAAACTCTCACACCTCCCAGAAAAGAAAAAAAAGTTCAAATTAATTCATTTTATAATTGCTTCACTTCCTAATGTTTAGGCTACATAAACTAATCCATGGCCAGGCTCATCCCTCAGATTCCCTGAACTTTTATAAACCAAACTACATTACCAGATCAGTTGGTAAGCCAACATTTGGTTCTGCAACCACAGCTCCTTTTGCCTATACAGAAATGCCAGCACTCAGAAGGAAGAAGATGGGCTGCTCCTGGACTACTGCTTTTAAAGAGCATTTTGATTTTATAAAAAGTGTTAAAATGAATTCTTTATTTCAATGATCATATACTAATTATTTTCACAGGCATTCTAACACAGTGCACACAGTCATTGTTGTCCTATGTCAAATGAAGGGTATGAACCAGAGGAAAATATTGCCCCCCCAACACCTGCCTCTTTCATTCCAAATCTGAGTACTAGCATCCAGAGCTGGGATTGTGTCCCTGCATCTCTCCTCAATATCTGCACAGTGCTGAGAAGGTCATCCAAACCACAGTTTTCAAAAAGTGGCCACAAGTTATGCTTTCTTCATTTTCTGGGTATCTAATATGAAACAGCTGTGGATGAATTTGCAGGCATAGTGAATACTCACAACTCCAGCTGTAGGTTGTTTCCACTGCATAAAATTTCATAAAAAGGTCTCTTCATTAAAAAGTGCTCTGAAACATGATTTTCTAGGTGGCTTTCTAAAAGCAGTGGACATCTCTGACAATGGGATTTTAGCACAAGTCATTTCTACAGGGACGCAGTGAAGAGAAGTTCACTAACATTTGTGAATCACAGCAAGTCTGCAGAGATCCTGGCAGCAGAACAGATAGTCATCATAGTATATAAAGGATCCACAACTCTGAGTTAGTAGTCTTCAAAAAATCAAAAGGTTTTGCATAAAACCAGTGCCAGAACTGAACCACTTCTTCCCCTACATGTATATATAGTGTTACACACACAAGCACACAAGCAAGGAGAGTTGAAGAAAGCAAAAGGAATAAACAAACATTCCAGGCTAAATTATCGGTAGGTATTTATAACTGAAAACAGTTGTAGCAACACTGCAAGACAGACCTGTTTCTAAAGAGTTCGCTGTTTCTCCAGTTCAAAAAGTGTGTGAAGCTCTGCCTTCCATACAGCATGAGGAAAGACAGGCATCTCCCAGAGATTCCAGTATGTCAGGTTATTTAATGCCAGCATCCAGACCATGTAAAGAATGACCACTTTCACATTTCTCAGTCTGAATACATATCTATTCTGCTCAGGTAGGGCTGGGGTCTCAGCTCTATGCACGGTGTTTCCGGCAAAAGGAAGCCCAGCTGTGCTTCACAGAGGCTGTCATATTTATTTCATAAATGACCAATATTATTAAAGGGATCAAGAGTTACACGTAGACACAAGCTTAGCCAAGCTAACCAGTAAGATATAGCAAAGAAAAGCTTGGATCATAAAACCCACCTGTCCTAGCAAGGCTATGGTAGGCTTGGGTTAAATTTCTTTTGCTGCCTGAGGGAATCTGACCCGGTATCTCCCACTTGGAAGTGAATATGCTGATTACAAAAGGTCAGCTATTTTAAGGCACAAGGGTGAGGCATCCCATTATTTCTGTTCAAACTGTTCCACTTTGCATGGAATGAATATTCATCAGGTTTCTGAGAGAATGAAAGTGCAGAAATGTGTCTATAACTGGGGCTGTTAAGATGCTTAGTGGGGAAGGTGGGTGAAAGGAACATATTCTTCTGAAAAATGCAAGCACACCTGGGTAAGCAGCAGCACAGACAGTATTAATGATCTGTGTTTGGGACTGAAGTGTTCACACTGGACATAAGATGGAATTGGAATGTTCAAATCTGATTGTGGTTCACAGCAGCCCTCAGATACACTACTGAAAAGGCTACCTGGAAATTAATAGTTGTCTATTTAGTGCTGGATAATGTGAGAAAAATATAGTGTGAAACCACTCACAGAATAATGAAACGGCCTCTCCTAGAGCTGCAAGAATCAAATTTCTCCCTCTAAATTAGCCTTATATAGAGATCTAGGAGTACAAATGATCCTGGTAGAGAAGTAATTAAGTAGAGTGACTGCAAAGATCTGATAATAGAATGTCCTATACTCAGCAAAAAGTCATTCATCTAGATATTCTGAAAAGCAGATTAAATAACTGTTCACAAAAACTCTTCTATGAAGGTACTTTCCCCTTTAGACTGTTGTTTTAATGACTGTGTAATTATTGGAATTAATTGGGTTTGAAGGAACACTAGTATTTTTAACATAGGTTTTATCAGGTAGTGACAGTATCTTTTGTCTTATGATAAGTTTGCATTTTCACTCTCAGATGCCTTACTATTGGATCAAACTTTTCCACTGCGGAGTTAATTGGTGACAAATTCATCTGTGGTAAAAAATGTGCTTATATAAGTCTGTTTATACTGACTTCTGCTGGCTTTCCTCAGGAATTAATCTGTCCCACAAAGCTTATTGTGGAATTATTTAGAGAGATGTTGATGAAGTTACACTGTATGGGTAAAGAAATTTCTGTATATTGCCCTGAAATAACTTTGCTATAGAGAAAGGCATTTAGGGATGGCTTCTTTTAGGGACAAAATCTACAGAATTTAACATAAGGGAGAAACACTGTTTTAAGATTCAGCAACAAAAATGCTTTATGGGATCTTTTTGCACTATATATTAGGCCATTTGGAATTATACTTTAAAAATAAAGAAAACATTATATTACTGGATTGTTTGAGTTCTAGTGAGGAACGACACAGCATCCACAAGAATGAGCGGCCAGTTCACACTGACTGAGATCAGTGACTGCTCCACTAAGGAGAAGGATCTGCCTGCATCCCATCCAACTGGAAAGAGAGCAAGGTTTTAACTAAGGAACACCCAGGGGTGCCTGTGCCTTCTCAGTTTAGTCAAAGTTCATTTCAGATCTTCCAGCTGACAGAAAGCAGCAGGTTTGCTTCTGTTTGCATGTATGCAGTTGATTTGGCACTGGAACTGCATTTCCTATGGGAAAGCAGTAGCAGCCATTGCCTTCACATGAACTTTGCTGTGTAATTAAGTTTTACTAATAAAGACTGAATGAACCAGATTAATAACCTTGTCTTTACACTGCAGACTGGTAAATCAGAGTTGGATTTCTGTCTCTCTAGAAACTGTTGCTAGATTCAGAACACTGCTTTGATACCGTTAATTTAATTACCTACAAAAATGTTATGGCATTCATCTTCCACAAAGTGAACATTCTAGCCAATGGAGACACACTGATTTACACCAGTTGGTCTGTGTAGAAAAAATTTAGGTTATGATTTTTCAGGACACTTGAGAAAAAATATCTGGGGCTTTTGTTCCTGCTTATAGACCCTTATCCTATCTAAAGACTGTGGTAAATGTGAACCTTTACCCTCCAAGGGGTGTTCTTTGTAGAAGCCAGAATTTACGTTTGCCTGTTAACTCACGTTGAGATTCATTGTCCTAAAACGACAGAGCTACAGATCTGGGAAGGACAACAGGAGGCTGTCCTGTCCCTCCCCTGCACTATCCCCAACAGATGCTTGTATGAACTGTCCTTAAACACATCCAATAAAACGCATTCACACATATTCTTCAATACTTCAATACTTCAACAGTCAAAATACTCCTTCTTAAAAGACTGCACTAATAATACAATTTAGAAATTACAATATTGAGTTGCAATAGTTTCTTTTTGTCCTTCCTTTCTGGCCTTAAGTAACAAGTGACCATTATTCTACTTATAATGATCTTTTTTACATACTAGAAGATTTAAACATCCACTTTAATGTTCCCTTTTGTTGCCTAAAGGAATGGCATTACCTTTCTTTATGGATTATGTTTGCTAAATCCTTTAGTGTTCCTTGCACCATACTGTGCATTTTTTCCAATTCATCTTTTTTAAAATGTGGTGTCTAAAAGTGGACACCTGGTCTGAGATCCAGTTGGCTCCCAAGCAGAGCAAAACAATTACTTCCCAAGGGTTGCATGCAATATTCCTAGGAACGTATCTTTGACCAAGACTTTTTCTTGGAAAAAATACTGTGTTCTTGCTCATAGTCAATTTGTGATTCACCACAACCCTCAGATCCTTCTCTATGTAAAGTCACTTCTGTTACATGTCTATTCCATGTCTTTGTTAAATTTCATCTGCTTTTAATTTCAGATGATGTCTGATTTTTTAGACTCATTTAATTTCCAGTTTTGATCTTGTCTTCAAAGAGCAACTTCTTCGTTCATATTGTCTGTAGATGTTCTAAACATATTAATTCAACTTCATAATTCAATCATTAATAAAACTACCTAGAAGAAATTGGACTCCACATGAGGGTTCACATTCTTAAAGTGAATCACTGAAAATTATTCTTGGCAGTCACTCCATAACCACAAAGAGGGGGTTCAACTCACTTTACTTGGGTATGGGTAAACCATCATAGTGGCTGTGGTAGTCTAGCATTATAGTCTATGACACCTTTTCCCAACATCCACCTTTCCAGAAAAGTTTTGCACTGGCAGGAAGTAACAAAGATGGATCCAGACCCTTCTCAGTCATCTCCAGACAGGCTGAACGGCAATGATCACAAGCCGAAATGTAGGAAATTACATTTGAGCACATGAGATTTTTTTTTCCTGTGAGTGTGGCCATAAGTTTCCCAGAAAGTTTGTGGAGTCTTCAGCTTGATGACACTCAAAACCTGAATGGACATGGACCTAAGCAACTTGCTGTAGCTGACCCTGCTTGAGCATGGGGGCATGGATTACAGGCCTCCTGAGGTCTCTTCCAGCCTCAAACATTCTGCAATTCTATGAATTTATAAGACAGCGGTATTTGTTTTACAGGTCCTTGAATTCAGAGAATGTTTTGCAAACAGTTTTAACTTTTCATAACAATAATGTTAAATAACCTGAAGTCATGGTCTGATCTGCAGCTGAAGGTCAGTCTGGGAACTAGATTCGACATTTTGCTAGTCTCTGCAATACTGTGAATGACATGTAACATTTCAAACAGTATTTGAAAATCTGTAATTGACTCCTCTGGATACTGAGAGCACATAGTTTTAACCCTAGATCAAAGTTCTCCCAGCTTGAGCACTGGTATTAGACAGTTTCCCTGTCACAGTCTCCCTCTTCCCACCATTCCACCTTTAAAAAGCAGCATGTTATTTTTAAGGAAGTTGAAGCCCAGCACTGACATTATTAGTAAAGATCTGCATCCAAATTCATGACTCATATGACCCAGGGTAGGCCTCTGCAGTCAAATGGGAGCATTGGCAAGCACCACTTGTGACCTGGACTCCATCCCCTGTGTTCCCAGAACCTCACAGTCACTTCATTAGTGCCCACATGGATGAGTAACATGAATAGCATGAGTCACAGTCAGGGACTGGATATGCCTCAACAGTCTTTCCACTGTGCCTAAGGTTTTTGAATTAGTCAAGAAGCCCATGTCCCAGCAGGATGGTCAGACGGGCAGATGGATGTCTCTGGCCCCAAGACAGAGAGTCTCTAATCACAGTCATCCACTAAGAAGTTTGTCACTGGAGCAGCACAGCAAATAATAGGATTGTACCTTACTGAGGAGCGGAGCCAAAATGTATTTGTCTTGAAGCAGGAATTTTTCAACATTTATCCCTCCTAAAAGAGTTTACCTTTCTTTTCTGCTGCAATGGGGAATCACTGGCATCTGAATTCACAAGGCATGGGACCTGAACCTTAAAAGAACCTACAGCTTTTACAAATTACTGACTTGGAAACTGATGGGGTGGACAAAACACTTTCAGCTAGTCTTGTAACCTGATTTTGATACTTGACAGGAATTTCAAAAGTATTCACGCTCCTTTTTGTTCTCTTATTTACCAGATTGTTTTTCAGCACTTTTCTACTTTCATGACAGTTTCTGGTTGTGAAATAATGTAAAACACACTTAAATATAATGGAGGGTTTTAAACTATCTGTTCAAACAGTGCACTAAAACATAGTACAAGCAGATGTCCTGAAAAATAGTGCAATAGCAGAGTGTGAGAAAAGAAAACATTTAACACAACTCTCTCTATACGTATTTCTTAGCTATATAGTTGAAATCCACACTATGTCAGGTATGATACAATTCTGTAATAGTGACTCTTCTTTTTCTCTTGTATGTTATGAACACCATTGTTTTTTCAATTATTGGTAAACCCGCTGATAATTTCTTTAAAAGTCTAAAGGGGACTATTCTGTTAAATCTTCCCTTGGACTTTGGGTGTCCATAAAGATGTCTCTTCTACTGACAGACCTTCACAATTTCCTTTTTCTAAGGGGGTGATTCTCCCTAGAAAATAATTATATATAAAGACATGAGCACTTTTATCCTGTAAGTGAGATGCAGACAGGAAAGGCCTCATTTGCAAGTCTTGCCAGAGCAAGAGGTATGAGGTGGACACTGGGTAGTTGAGTATTCATTGTTTCTGCAGAAATGTAAGAACTTGGGGCAACTTATCACTGGAAACTGAGGTGCCAAGGGGTTGTAGACACAGACTACCTTGTGAAACTTAATGATATGTGATTTAGGCACCCTGAAAGGCAGTTAGGTAATAAGTCCTCCAGCAAATCTGGCCTCTTGGCCTGGGCATTTTATCATCTTAGCCAGTCTTGAGCTAGATGGGGAAACAGTGAAGCATTGCAGCCTGGGGGAAACTAGTAACCACACAGTATTCAAACCTGTCACTGTTTGTGCCTTCTAAGAATTAATTTTGATCCTATGATCTCACACTTCTAAAATTCCTATGTTCCCTACCAAAGGTTATTGAAATGTCAGTTTTAAAAAAATTGGCTGCCTAGAACTTTTTTTACTAGCAGCATGGCCCTCTAGTGAAGCTAATTCACACAATTTTTACCTGACTTGAGGGCATATAGATTCACATTATTAATTAATACCATCCTAGTACATAGCTAGTTTAGGAGCTTGAAAATTCAAACCCACCAGAGAAACACACAAGCATGTGTGTTTTTCCTCCTTTACCTGACAAAGCTCACAGTAACTGTGAAGATAGAAGGGTGTGCTTGGACTAGCAAAAAAAAATAAATAAAACTCTAAGAGTAATTCCTGGGAATATTTTTTTGTTAAGATGCTTCTGTCTTACTGCAATAAGCTCTACAGATAACTCCTTCCCAGTTCCAAAAAAAGCAAGCAATCTTGCACATTTCTAACTGCAAGTCAAGATTTCTATGAGGCATATATTTTTGAGTGCTCATAGACCATTGGTTTCTTTTCAGTTATATTGGGCCAAAGCAATTGCGGATTTCTAAGACAAATCTACTGCTATAGCGTTGAAGACACAGCCCCATTACCACATAGAGTTTACTTATTTCAGGAATCAAGAGTTTTTAAGAGCTCCCCAAGGTTATATAAATACAGCATCCTGTGTGCAAGCCAAGTTGCTATGGTGACATTGCTTCATACTTGCATTACTTACTTGTTGACATAGGCCTTTCGCCTTCTGTTTTCTAATTGCCGATGGATGAACTACCAAACTGTCTTACATTAACTGTACAAAGGTGATGTGAATCATATTTCAAAACACCAAACTGTGGTGCAATTAAACCTGAGAAAAATGCCTCATCTCAAATAAAACTCTATTAAGAGAGACTTTAGATTTAAGCATCACCTTTTAGTTTGAAGAAATATTATTTCAACCTATTAGACTCAAAATGTGTTCCAGGAGGTAAAGATGGAAGCAGGAGTTACAGTCAGAAAAGCAAGACATTAAATGTCAGGAAAGTATATTGTTGTCATCCAAAAACAACAGCATGAGAAACTGAATATTTCTAAGGTTCTGGTCTCAGTCCTGTGTGGTGTCTTGGTCTCCACTCACTGGGAGTTGAACCTCACTGCCTACTACTTGGAAATAAAAATAACATGTTCCATCAGATACATAAAAGAATAATATTTTTCATTTGCACATTGTTTATGTCTTTATTTACAATTTGAACAGTATGATGCTGTTGCAGAAAGCTTTCCAAGAAAGCAATGTATTTATTGTCTATGGCTCTAATAATGACGTTGTGAGAGACAGCAACCTTCTTTAAGCATTAAATGAGTATACAGCTTCCGGATAGGGATCTTAACAGAGATCACAGCTCTTTTCACAGAGGTGGTTTGGGGTTTTTTTTCATGTCTACTAGAAACAATCAAAGATATTTGAAAAGTTAATATGCTCAAAAACCATTAGGCCTTTTGTTTTAGAATTTGTTTATAGGCAGATGGAGCGATTAAGTAGTCCTAGTGCATCGTTAAGAAGCAAAATATAACCAGAGTAGATGCTTCTCTAAAGGATCCTTCTCTAAAAGGATCTAAAAAAGATGAAGAAAGATGAAGAAGAAAGGCTCTAATTGCATTTTTACAAGCTCCAGAACATGCTGCAAGTGAAGGTTTCTCTTCTTCCTCTTTTCAGCACTTGGGCTTTTCCCTTAAGATTCTGTGCCACTCAGCATCTTTTGCTACCCCGTCACTTCTGGCTAGATGCATGCTAAAAGTGAAAATCTGAGATACATATTTCATTCCCTATCATTTGACAAAAATTTTCCTGAGGCAACACTTTTTTTTTCCTTTTTTCTGACATTCAGCGTGTTGCAGTGTCACCATCAGCATGCAAAACCATTTTGTGTATAACTACATTACACCTGATTAGGTGTATCCAGGTGTATTTTTCATTTGTAACAACAAGCATAATGTTCTAAATACTTTTCAAAAACTTTATAATTACCTTTCTTCTGAGAAAGCCAGAATTTAGGCCCAGAACAGTAAGTGCTAATCTTTGGAAGAGGAACAAAATGAGATAATTTATACAAAAACCCTTGACTATTCTGCCTAGCTCATTGAGGTGAAAAGTGGTCTTAAATGTGGATGAGGTTAATATATTCTTATACTCAGAATGCTGTTCATTTCCATTGCTGGGAGCACTAAGCTGAAGGTAAGTTTTTTCTTAAATTCAAAGTTTCTGTAGTTAATGGTTATAAGAGAATAACTTAATACTGTCCACTCTGTTATGCTGTTGAAAAAGTCTCTAATACATTTGAAATATTTTGGGGTTTTTTTATGCATTCTTTAAGTAGGGAGTGGATAGACTGAGATAGCTGATTCACAATAGATCAAGAGGCACATTTTTAGGAACTAAATCTTTCAAATACTGCAGATTTCAGCTTTCACAAGAACATCTAGTTTCATCCTTTAATGTATGTTCCTATGGAGACCTGAGGAGTTTGCAGTTGAAAGACCAGCAAAACATTTTCTGTGAAATATGTGAGTACAATGATCCTAAATAGGAATAAAGATTTCTTATTTGAGAAAGGAAAAATAACTATGATAGTTACAACTTTCAGCTGTCGTCTTGAGTGTCTGATGCTTGTACGTCACGTGCTTCAATCTAACACCCAAACTTCTGAAAGCTTCATAACCTTGGCTGCATGTACCTCGTAGTAGGAAATTGAAAGGGATGCTTAAAAAAATTGAGGCTAGTTAACAAAGAAAAGTTTCAGGCAGTGAATGGGCTATTTGCCGGGCAGGGAATGAGCATGTGCATGCACATGGAGTAGTATCACTGTACCAGCTAAGGAAAAGGTTTGGAAATTAGCCATCCCAAACTGATCATCAAATCCTCTGTTCTCTAGAGAGTCATAGTAATGGGACACTGCTCTAATCCCATGTTGATACATGTCTGCAGCAAATATAAGGTGCCCTGTACAGAATGGCTTCAGGAAAAATTCTATGGAATGCCAGGGTAGGAAGAGCATTTTGCCTCTCACTGTAGTAAAGATTTGCTAGCAGATAGACAAGCCATGATAAACAAGCCATGTTTACCATAAGAGAGGAGATGACTGTAAAAGGGGCATTAACATTTCCATACAAGGAAAAGCAGTCTATGACGATCAACCTCCATATTGAAAAAGTTTAGGATCAGTAGTCACAAAGGAGGTAGAAATCTCAGTGGAAAACCCAGTCCCAGTACCCTCCTGCTCCCTTGTAGGCATCATCAAAAAGATTAAAAAGAAATGCACTCACTCTTTTCCAGTCCATCACTAATATACCGTCTCACAGGAAGGCAATGTATTTGCAAATACTTTGTGCAAATTCTACATCATATGGATCATATGGACTAGGCAACTGTTAGTGTCTATGGCTTGTGAGATAGATGACTTCCAGATACAAGCTTAGGATCAATTGATGGTTTTCTTTAACATTTGTAGCTAGGCTGTTATTAAATATTTACAATAGTAAATAGTATTTATTTGGGCATTTTTTAATTGAGTACTTTTGTTTGCTTGAAATTTAATCTCTCTTGTATTACAAACTCAGAATATCTAGGTAAAATTAAAATATATCAATCTTATAAGAATATGTGTCTCATTAGTATCAGCACGCTCCTCGGCAATACTCAGAGAAATGCAAATACATGCCTCCAGAATATTAAAAGTACCAAGGCATTCCTCAGTTGAAGTATTTTGGGAACTGGATATGAAAAAGTGCATTCTCAAGACCAACATTATCCACATAACTTTTATTTTGTACAGTGTTTTCTGGGGAAAGAACTGAAACCTTGTGGGTTAGAATCATAGATTCATAGAATCACTTACTTGGAAAAGACCTTTAAGATCTTTAAAAATCCAACCATTAATGTAACACTTCCAAGTCCCACTAAACCATGTCCCTAATTACCACATATATGTTACAGGAAGGACATAGACCTGCCAGGGTGAGTCCTGAGAAAGGCCACCAAGATGATTAGAGGGATAGAGCTGCTCTCCTGTGAGGCAAGGCTGAGAGACTTGGGATTATTCAGCCTGGAGAAGAGAAGGCTCTGGGGAGACCTTATTGTAGCCTTCTGGTACTTGAAGTGGGCCTGCAACAAAGATGGGAACAAACTTTTTAGGTTTTAAACTAAAAGAGGGTTGATTTCAATTAGATATAAAGAAGACTTTTTCACAATGAGTAAAACACTGGCATTCATTGCCCAGAGAGGTGGTGGGAGATGCCCCACCCCTGGAAACATTCAAAGTCAGCTTGGATGGGGCTCTGGGCAACCTGATCTCATTGAAGATGTCCTACTCATGCCAGGGGGGTTGGACTAGATGACCTTTAAATATCCGTTGCAAATCAAACTATTCAATGGTTTTAAATACCCCCAGTATCAACCACTTCCCTGGGCAGCCTGTTCCAGTGCTGGCTGTGAAAAATTTTTTCCCAGTATCTAATCTAAACTTCCTCTAGTTTGAGGCCATTTCCTCTATTCTATTAATTGTTTCTTGGGAAAAGAGACCAACTCCCATCTCGGACTCCTTTCAGGTAGTTTAGGAGAATGCCTAAAGGTAATCACTTTCAGGGCTTGTAGGGAGACTGGTGGGTTGAGCTGTAAGTCTGTTGTAGGGATACTCAACCTTTTGCAATTTGATGGGGAGCGAGGAGTGACATTAGAGATTTGCCGCTCCTAACTTTAGGCTCCAGCTCTGAATTTTACTTCGGCAGAACTGACCTCTGTATTGACTATACAAAAATTAGGGAGAAAATACCTTATTTCAATGGACTTAATTATCATCAACTGGTGCCAGTCAAGACAGATGTAAATAAACATGGTGGTGTGAGTTCCAACAGAAGATTATCATATTTAGAAGCCCTGTAGAATTGTTACTGTTTTTCAACAGGAAGTCATGAAGGTTGTCTCTCTCCTTTTTATGAGTGGACCTTCTACATCTGCCTGGAGTAGATGGCAAAAGAACAATGCAGGCCAGCTTGAGCAGTCACTGCCAGTACCCATCCAAAAGATAAAAACAGGATGCCAGTCTCCAGAGTTGTCAGTTTGGTAACTTTCAAAAGCATTTCAACCCCTGACAAAAATAAAACAGCCTTTTTCAGATTAATGCCAGAAACCTTGCACTGTGGTGAACAGGTAGTACTAAAATAAGACTCCCTGCTGCCTTCCAATGTAAAAATAACTCAGTATGTCTGAGTATGCTACAGAAGACAAAGCACCCTAACAGTTTTGTTGGTGTTAGCTAGGCAATGACTGAATGTTAGATAAAGATGTTTTTAAAGATTTTTAATAGTGTACTTAGAGGAAAAGTCATGGGATGGATGTGTACCTGTTCTACATTTTATCTCCCAAAACAACTATTTTTAAAAATTACATGGACTTAATTGATATCCATGTAAGTTCCTTCCCAGCCTCATGAACTAGACAGATGCATCTTAAAACAAATGAAAATGCCATTTAAAAGCTACAGTTAAATAATCACAATTATATGGCATTAAAATTTTATAGTGGAGAATTTATTACCATGGACTTGGAAAGATTTTTCCATGCTTTCTACATTCTTACTTGCAAGACCTTAAGTAACAGGGGACCCTTCTACCCTGGTTATGTTAGGAAAAGCTCCCGAGACCCATTACTGACTCAAAGGCAACATGACGCATATTTGCAGAATACTGTCAGGACAGCAGCACTTTGAAGTCATTCTCATGTACAGCGATAGTCCTTGATCAAAATACTTCTTCTCTACATAAAACAGACACAGGAAAAGAAAATAAGAGTATTTACACAGGGATTTTCTAAGGTCACCAAGGAAGACTGGTAAAGACCTTGGAAAAAGACTTCATTAGTCATTACAGTATTCTTCCTCTCTTATTATGACTTTCTGCTGATAAATTCCTGCTCTAAATTGAATTATGAGTTAATTAGCTTTCAGAAGGCTGACTGAGAAGACTCAGAAGTTGCAGCCTACCAATTTGAAATAGAGCTCATAGACATAGCATACTAATAATAGTACAGAAAGAAAGGAAGAAAGATTAAAAAAAACCAATTAAGATTCCTTTAAATTTCTTTTTTTTAAAAAAAGACTAGCAATTTACAAATGAAGGCATGGAACTAGCTTCCAAAGCAGCAGGAACTAAGAGAGACCAGTCATAGTTTTTGTTTGCTGTTTGACAACAGAGTTAATAAAGAGAGGCATGAAATACTTTATCCAAACCCACAGCAGGATTGTCATGATTGATAATCAACTATTTTATACTATGAAGGGAATTGCAAGGATATCATTAGCATAAAAAATGTTTGATGCAAACCACTGCTCAATTCAAGCGAGTGTTACAATATGATAATGTACACTTTACTTTGTCGCTGATATAAATGGTGAAGTCGAGGATCAATTATAATTTAATATTGACAGGAGCACCTTCGTCATGGTGCAAAGAGCTTCTTACTAACTCAGAGAGAGATCAGGCAAAAAGAGAGTTAAGAGCTGGAAGCAGATCTCCCAGGTATTGCCTGGGAGTAAGAGCTTTCAGTGGAGTTCAAGTGACTGACATTTTGCATGAAGACAAACTTCTGCTGGAGCCTGACTCGTGTCTTTAGGATGTATGCAAATGTCTAAGAATCCACACTCATTTTTCCAATTCAGAGCAGAGCACTATATTGAATCAGCAGGGGGACTTATGCTTTTAACAGCTTGATGAAAATATTTCTACTGAAGCAGTCTTTTTGCAGAAAATTAGGGTTTTGGTTAATTTTCCAAAAATGTTTTTCATGCTCCATTGATTTTTCTATGAAATATGAAAACCTGAAAGACAAAACATTATCTCTAAACTCAAAATTTTATGCTTGGAAATAAAACCAGGTGTCTTGTGAGTTTCATTATCCCTGTCTTTTCTTGGAATGCTGTCCTGAGAACACTTCCCCCAGTGCATTGTTGTCAGGAACTCCAGTGATCAGCATTATTTAGCAGCAGGTAGATCACCAGATACAGGAAAAATGGAGAAAGTGGACCAAAAAGAGAATTAATTATTACCTTCATAATTAAATAATAAAAAAGTCACTGAAAAACTGTCACAGAATATTTGTGTGCATAGGTCTGTGTATACTTCTTTTGAAAATGTGACTAGCTGTACTTTACCCAACTAGCTATAAAGATCATCATTAGATAACACTATCCTATGTAGCCACCTAATGTACTGGGCACACAGCTATTCAAATATGCATGATTAACAGTGGTGATGCAAACTTTTATAGAGAATACTTCAAATCACAGAAACTAAAGAAACACTTTTCCCCAAATAACTTGGGAAATTGCATCCACTGCAGAGTCAAGCCAGATAATTGTGCCATACCCCACCTATCACAGATCTAGCTCCTTAGAAAAGTATTAGCTGTGCAGCTATCCATCAAATAAATTACTCAGTCCTACAGAAGCCTTCCAAAACCAATGGGCTCTTCTGGGGTTTGTTCTGGCTTCTAAGAGCTGTCTGGTCCCCAATGCCACTAATACCCCACAGGGCACTGCAATCACCACTTGCAGGACTTTATCAGCAAATGAGGATCTCTCAGGATTTCATAAAGAAGAGTCCCTTGAATGGGATCCTGTTCCCCTTCTTGGATCATAAGCATGATGCTTCCGTTTGCATCCCTTGCCTGTGCCTCTGATGGCTCCACTGTTACCAACAGTCAGATTAGCTGAGAATAGATAGCAAGAGAAAAGACAAACAGGACAAATAACATCTGCACAGCCCACTTTGCCCTAAAAGAAAGTGTCTGACTTTTCACCCCCACTTCAACAGCCCATCATTTCATTTTCCCAAGCCCCAGGGATGTCACTTCCATAAGAAAGGGGCCTCGCAACCTCCCTAGGAGGTGTTGTTGCTATGTTTGTGCTGTGCAGGAACTGGCTGGCCCTCAAGGCTCCGTTCTGGAGCTCCTCTGAGACCTGAGTCGTGCAGAGGAAGGGCAGCCCTCTCAGGTGAATTTGTGGCCAACAGGATCTGCCCCAGAGGACCTATCAGACACAGAAGTCTACTTCTTTTGGACCTGACACACCAGGCTCGGGATTTAAAGGGTGTTGGTTTATGGACAGGCAGGAGTTACAGGCCTGCTCTGTCATGCAAGAAGAGCTCAAAGTTTTAGGGTGTTCTACTAGGAGGAAGCCTCCAAAAGTTTTGTTGAAAGTCTTATTTTTTCCGAGGCTTAATGCACAATTATTGCTGGAGGAAACTCCTTTACCATATCAATATGCTGTATGCCTCATGAAGTCTGTTTAGGGACTTGTAAAGCAAAGAATACTGTATAAGCGTAACAAAAAAGTGCTATCACAGCTATGCGCACTTGTGGGACAAAATTAGAGGGGAAAGGCTCCAGGGTGAAGGCAGAGTAACTTGGTAATTGAAACGTTATCCACAACATCCTTTAAATAATGAGCCAAATGCTAAAGTCTTTATTATAAACACTGCTTATTATGTCCTTTGAAGTCTTATGCACGTAGTGTTTACAATAAAATATCAGCTGGTAATTTAGGATTTTTCCCACTGTATACAATTTTCTTTTTAAAATATAAGGAGAAAAGGAAATAAAGGCTTCATGATGAGAACAAACTGAAATAAAAGAACTTCTGTGGGAAACTGAAAGATCAGCAGGATTAAAAGCAAAATATACATGCATCCCACAGACTCCTTTCTTGCCTCTGAGGCCTCTCACCGAAGCACTGACCAGGACCACTGTGGCTTTATTTATAGCATCTAACAAGCTCTAAGCCTCTGGCTGTAGGACTGCATTAGGTACTTTTAAAAGTGCTTTTTGAAGCTCTAGGGAACAATAAAACAGTATTAGGAATCAAATTCAGCTTTTTCATGTTTGTCAGCACTCCATCTATATTGTTAATGTAGAGGTAAATGTATTCGTAGGCATGGATAGATGTGTGTGTATACATATGTTGTATATATGTTGAATCACCTTATTTAACTATAACAGAATTGCTAAGATCTGCCATTTATTTACATTGGAGAACTCCAGGCAATTTCAGAAGGACATGCGATGTGATGCTTGTATATTCTTGTTTTATAAAACTGATCAACAATATATGTATATATATGTAATTTTTTTAAATTACATTTAACAGTTTCTCATAGCACGTTAGCTTAAATGAAATAATTTATTTTCCTTATTTAAGGGCTTTGGGGGAGTTTTTAAGAATCTGAGGAGGCGAATGGATTTTCAAGGTTTATTTTAGCACCACTGGAGTTAATGATTTCTCATCAACCTCAACATCTGGAGGACTGAAGTCCCAAAATTCAGATAGCTTACAGCTGTCATCTCGCCTTCTAGTGGTATTTCTTTAAAGCCACCATTGATGAAGAAAACAGATGGACAATTATTTTAATTTATGAAAAATATAAATTGACTTGCGTTGCTGCTGGAGAAGTAAGTAGCTATAAAAATGCCTAACTATTATAATTTACCCTAGTACAGTAGGCAAGATAAAACTGCTACACAAACTCTGAAAACTTCACAGAGAAGTTTGAAATTGAAGGTTGGGCAACTCAAGTAGCTTGCTTTATTTCACTGTTAAACAACACCCCCATTTTTTTTCAACTTCCTCTCCAGTATTTCAATGTCCTTCATCCCTGATAAGAATATACTACCATATTATTTCCTGGGTAGGGGCTATGGTGTCAGGCTTGTTGGATCACTAAATATCATGTAGTTTTGGAAGGACTGGGAGAAAAAGTTAAAAACCCATCTTGACTGCAGGAATTTCTGCCTTTGATTTCTGCAGGTAACTCTGTGTCTTGCTTACAGCACGCATAGAGCCTCAATGCTGAGATTCAAAACCTCCAGCAGAGTGGAGAAGACAGAAGTCTTCCCAGGCTCATGGTGGGAGGGGTGGCCAGGTACTGTTAAAGAACTTCTAGTCAGGCTGATCTGAAGCTGATTCACAGCAGAGGAAAGGGATGCAGCGTTGATCTAATTTATTTCTTACATCAATCCTGCAATATGCTACATGCTTATTATCTTTTTGGTATCTACTTGCACTGTTCTGCAGGTAAAAGCAAAACAGGCTGGGGGCAAAATCAAGAGAAAGACAAGTTGTTCTTAGGCACAAAAGACACTAGAAACAGAGGGTGAAATCCTATAGCCACCTAGGAGTTAAATCTCTTTCTTAAGCCTTGTCACATGTTTCTACTTGATTTTACACTGGAGTAGCATGATCAGGCAGAGGTTTGGAGAGCTGGTCTAACTGAAGCCCCACCCAGCACAAGAGCAGATGATTTCTTTATAACTAAATCGTCTTCAACTCACCAGGTAAGTCATAAGATTGGTTTAAGAGAAGGAAGAGTTTTCCTGAAAATCTGGACTGTGAACAGCTTCATCTGGAAAATCTTTTTTTGCTGACTGCAAAATATAGCAGGTCTGTGAAAACGAAAGTTGCAGGTGTCTACTAGTCTACGGTATTTTCACTTTTATAGATTGAACTTAAGATAATTAAAGAGTCTGATCTCTACAGTGTACTAAGCATGCATGCTTACCAGTTCTCAAGGCTGGCAACTTAAATCCATTGAACCATTCCTCAAAATAGTTTTAAAATTTTTTCTGGATCACAATTGAAGTATGTTACCGTTGGAGGCAATGCCAGTGTAGGCACTTTATTTATATATATATATATATACACACACACATATATACATATATATATGTGGATTTACATGCATACTCCTATTTTACGCATAAGGTATACATGTAGGTATTATATATGAGATAGATATATATAAGCATATATATATGAACAATTTCTCATGGTGAAAGACATTTCAGTTGTTACAAAGTTCAGGTTCACCTTTTGTTTCCAAGTAATTGTAGGATAGTTGGAACATTTTCAAAGACCTGTCCAAATACCAGTCCCACAATGAAGATAGGACTAGTAGTATAAATGGAGAACAGTCCCCAGCATAAGCATTTGATGCCCAGCACTCTAGCCACTGACTTGATCACAAAGTTTCCTGCTCATACTCTGATATAACCTGAGCAGCCCTAGTACTACTTATGCTAAGAGACAGGAAGCCATCACGAAGTTATCTACAGGGTCTGAATAATAAATATTCTTGAACAAACAAATGTGGACACAATTTTATATTGACAAAGAGAGAAAAGGAAGGAGTGGAAGTACTATGCCTAACATGTGAGAAGCAAAAAAGGAGATCTACAAAAGGCTGTGGTTATGCATAGCTGACCTTAAGAGGCACCCTATTGATGGATGTGTCTTCTCTGTAATGAGCTGAATTTCACTGAAAGTGCTTAACATGCTTCCTTTTACCTGAACTGGTACTGTAGGACTACCTCAATTCCAGTAGGACCCTGGCAAAGTCACTCTGGTCAGATGGAGCTCAACGCTCCATGAGTTCTGTGACTCTGAAGGTGAAAGCCTACACAGAATAATGGTCTTGCTTGGTCTTTGCTGTAGGACAGAATGGACAGCAGACTATAACTTACCACCTAGCCTTTGGCTTGGTTTAAAGCTGAGAAGACACCACCAGTCAGTCTCTCATGTCCTGGCCTGAGAGGTGGAGACAGATCTAACCTTTGGCAAAGTGAAACCTTTAGGGACCTTTGTTTTAGTTTTGAGGGCTGTGTTTCTACGAGCAGAGGTAGCCATTACACAGCACAGAAACACAGAACAAGTGATTACTGTGTGCTAGATCTGTGGAGAGAGGGTGGGAAGTGTTCATCTGCATATGCTGTAAGAGTTCATTAAACACAATAAACTGCCTGCAAAATCTGCATAATGAAAAGATGACATTTCATTTTCCCCTCTCCATTTGAGAGAGACAGAGAACACCAAATGTATCTCAGCAGTCAGCATCTTAAAGGATTCTGTTCACTATAGGGGAAGTACCTGGTAGCACTTCAGTGGGGCTAGGCTTTTGCATTGTGCTCATCAGCTGCTCTCAGGTCTTTAATTCCAGAAATTAAAAAAATATATTCTTAAGCTAGAAGAAAATTTCCTTCAAGATTTTATGCAACAAATCTTCACCACTATATTTGTTTTATGTAATTTCTGCTCTTGTAGAATCATGTAAGTGCAAGAGAAAATATCAGAACAGCAACCCTCAAAATCGCTGTGAAAAAAATATTTTAATTCTATTGTCAAGAGGCAGGATTTCATTAACAGCATCATACAATAAAACTTTGCCATCTAGTCTGAGTGATCCCAGGTTATCTGTCATTAACATTTGAACTATGTCAGGAAACTGACAGTCATTCATATTTTCACTAAGTTACTTCCTCCAAGACAAGTCCTTAGTGATTTGCCCTCTCCTGCATGTATTTGCAGTATATAATTATTTTAAACCAGGAAGAACACTATGGCTTTGTGCCTCCAGTCATCTTGGATTTCAGTGAAAATTACTCAGATTGAAAGGGATGTGTTATTGTAACTCACTCCTGTTTATATGCCCCAAAATATCAGCCACTGTGGGTGGTGGGGGAACCTCCACCAACAGGCTGATTTGTTCTGTTACTACATGTTCTTTGAGATTATCAACAGCCTGAAAAAAATGAATTTGCCATATGTCTATACTCAGCCATTCTCCATTTTGTTGAATGGACAATTCCTATTTTATAGAGATCTGGATTTTACTCTCTTGAAACATGCTGAATGGAGAGACTTAGTACCCAAGTAAATCAAATGATCTAAAGCCAAGCAGGACAATTATGATCATCTATCTGACCTTCTGCACCACAAAAAATTCTATGCAGTCATAGCTCAGTCAATTTGTGGTTGAGTCAGGCTATCTATTTAGCTGCCCTTTTAGTCAGCTGCAGAGAGCCTGAAAGTAAGGGCCAGAGCATCAAACATCTTTCTAAAGGAACTGGAATCAAGCAGACGACAGAGCTATGCAGTCTCACCCATAGAAAATTACACTTTTAGGAATGCTGAGATAAATCAGAGTTTTTGCAGTAGTGCATCAGGTTTGGAATATATCCTTAGCTAGTGTGCAATGCTGCTGAAGAATTTCAGGTTCTCTGTGTATCCTTTTCTCTCTCCTGCAGTCACATGAAGACATAACATTTTCTATAAAGTAAAGGAAATGATGGGTACAAAAAAAGTTTGGCATGTCAACTGAGGGCAGTCAGCTCAGCTGCCTGCAGGAATACTTCTGGTCCCTCCACTAATTTGTTGGGGAGCAGACTCCTTATAGTCACTGTGAATACCTTTTCTAGTTTGACATATTGCACCAAAGCACAAATACAAATGTGGCTTTATTATCTAAAGTTACAGGATACATCACATTAACTCTTATTTCCTACCAGATAAGAAAAGCTATAGCCAAGTAAGATTTGACCAGATCTTAAACACCACCACAGTGGGAAGCCCAGGCTCTGGCACTATTTCTCAGGTTTTCACACCAATCTTTGACGACATGAGATGGGAATCTCCTTTTCCATTGTTTTTCCTCTCTTTTCTTGTAGCACATTCATTACTGCATGCTATGCAGAATTAGTTTCTTCTGTCAAATCAGGACATTATCACAGTCTGCCACAGAGAAGTGTTGTTGTTTTGCAATCCCTGCTGGTCACTATGGTGCTCAGACCTGCCTCACTCCAGTCAATATTATCACTAGTATATTTTCAAGGCAAGCAGTATTCTTTTTTAATACGTAAGCTTCTCTTTGGTTCCACTCTCATGAACTTCCTTAGACGTCAATATTACCTGAATGACAATGCCTGCCCTTGACCCTATAAACTGCTTTTGTGACTTACAATGTGCTGCAAAGCCTTTCAGGAACCTCCACCTAGAACAACAGACATGTGAACTGCAGGCTGCACCTTGGTATGGGCCGTGGCCTATGAAAACAGTGTGTGCTATTTAACAGTGCAAGGCTTACCTTCAGCCTTCTCTCTGCTCACCATACAAGAGTGAGCCAGCTAGAAGAGAAAAGCAGCTACACCAGCAGAGCTTCCTCATGGCGGCTGGGGAGAGCCAGGGGCAGGGGAAGAGAGATGCTCCTTCACTAGGGGATGCTATGTGCACTCCAAGCACAGAAGCAAGGCTCCACCGGAGAGGGGCAATGGCACCTGGAGGACAGGAAACTTGTGGGAGGAGGACTGTGGGTGCAAGGAGTTGGTCAGGGAGTGATACGAATAAGAAAGGAAAAGGCAGGTACGGGATTCTGGAAGTGAAAAGCAGGACATTCCACACGTGGCTTGACTGGAGTGGAAGTAATTTCTGAGAGGAAGAAGGACAGGAAGCATTTTGGCAGAGAGGTGGAAGATAGAGAATGAAGATCTGGTGCAGGCCAAAGCATATGTCCATTTAAACTATCACAGCAAGGAAACTTGGGAATTGCTAGTTTAGTGAAATGACCAAGGAGTAAGAATGACCTTTAATCTTAGTTTAAATATTGATTCAATGTATTGCCTTGGGCAAGGAATTGGTTAGATGGGATTAATTACATCTATCTACCTATTTCAAAGGGCTGCTGCAGGGATTAATTAGTCATTGTTTGCAGATTTCTTTGAAGATGAAAATGCAGAACCGTATAATTAAATGAAATCATTAGTCATAAGGTTATGTGACTTTGATGCCTTCCAAAAATACATAAATTAATACCATAACATCTACTTCCATTTCATTCTTAGGTGTATTTGTAATCCTGGATAAGAATTAACAGTGCCTGTAAAACATTACTACATAGTGGTAACATGAATTAAATCTATTTTAGAAATAAGGCTACATTAAAATTATGAAGTGTAAAACCATAAAACTTAGGCTTATATATCAAGCTTCCTGTGGATATTCAAAGACTTAAGTGAATCTGCTGTTTTAAACTACTGTTTCATCTACAGAAACCAAATTTCTGGTTGCTTTCCAACAGTCAGGAATTGTAGCTGATGTTCCTCACAACAGCAGTGAAACTCCACTGAAGAGAAAGGAATTACTGATGTACATGTGATAAGGATTACAGTCTAGCCCTGGAGTTGTGCCTCCTGGGGTGACATGATAGCCAATGTGCACACATTTCACTGTCTTCTCCAGGACAAGCTTGGGCCAGAACACACAGGAAGGGTGATAGGTCTTTCCCATTCGCCACTTTAAATAAACTGAAAGACAGTCATACTCTGTTCGGCGCACAGCTTCAGAAAGCATCAACTGCCAAAGACCTACTAAGTCAAAAGATGCTGCACAATTTTATGTCATCATCTCAGGCCAGATGGGCTAATACCTCTGACAGAATCACATCTTTGACATTCAGTGGGGCTTTTTTGTTCTGCACACCTATTCACACGAGTGTAACAGAGGTTCCTGTGTGTTTTTTCACCATGATACCACAGTGCTATCACCATGCTATCACACTGAGTCACTTTATACCTATGGCAGTCATAGTTTCTGCTGATATTTGAATTTGTCAACATAAATTATTCTGAAATGAATTCATGAAACCGTCATGGGAAGCTGCTGTGGAAAGTTTCTAGGCCAGACTTGTTACCAAAGACCTTTTTTTTTTTTTTTAATGGAACTCTATTTAAAGTGTTTCTGAAAGGACACAACAGCTTCTCCACAGTTTGCTTCACTGTAGGTGTTGCTTAGCATTCATATAACTATAATGACACAAATAAAGTTTTGTTTTGAATTGGCTGTTTTCCAAACAGCTTTTGTGCACTGGTTTATTGAAATTGGTGGGCAGGGAGAAGTGAAAGGGAGTGTTAAGATTCCTTCAGGGTCCAATCATCCCACCTAACTTTTCACAGCTCCTGATATCCATACCACCCCCCTGGAGGGCCCATCTGCTGGTAGGAAATTGTACCTAGGGCACTATACTTCTCACCTAAAGTTGCTGAATAGAAACAGAAGTTACCAAAGAGGCTGAACAGAAACAAAAGATGGCTATGTTTGTACTTAACCTATCTTTAGATCACATGCAGAGAGTTTCCTTTACTCTTTTATGTCAAACCAGTGCCTTGACCATGGAGCTCAGAATTAGGTCCTTATGCAATTCCATCATATCCTATGGAAGCAAATCTAAAGAGCTCAGCCAGAGAGCAAGTACTTCCTCCTTGCCTTAGCACTGTTTGGATTAAGTCTCACCTCTACAGCCTCTTTTGTTTTGTCCTTCTCCACTTCACCTTGACTCTTGCTCTCCATCAAGAGACTTATTGATTCTTAATTTATTCAGGAGATAACATCAATACCCACTCCCCTCAAATCTTCATTGCTTTCACCTCATCAAACATGTCTTCATAATACAATCATGTCATACTAGTATTTCAAGGTTTTCAGAAAGTCTTGAAATGTGTTTTAAAAATCACTGCCGGGCAAATTCTTTGAAAAGAATTTTCTTAACCAATGGCAATGAGCTGTTTTACCATACCAAATACATTTTGGATATTAACAATATGGTGAAGTTTTATAAAAAGACTTCCATTATTTATGAAAGTTGCTATTCAAGTGACATTGCTCATTTAATCTAAGTAATCACAGCTCCTAGAGTGAAATTGGGAAGTAATATTATACAACATCTGAAAAAGAAATAGATGAGACTACATACATGGAAGAACTTCAAAATTTAACAGCATACTTGCATTTCTAACATAGTGATAATGCTTCCTAGGTACGGAATGGAAATAAAATTCAAATCATCATGGGTTTGTACATGAGCATAATGAACACTGAGTATCTTCTTTGAGAAATAAACATAATATCCTCTTGCCAAAAAATAGCAGCACTTTAAAAAATTGTTTCCTCTTTAACACAGCCCCTTTTCCATGTGCAGAACATATCACCTCCTGTTTAAATACCACAATCGTGACTACAAAATACCAGAGTCAGCCAATACTAAAAACACTTACATGCTGTATATGTTCATAATAAAGAACAAAAATATGAAAGCACTTGCAAAAACAGATTGTGCACATTAGCTTCAGGGCAGTAGAGACTTGCACAATGACAACCTTATCTTGATACTGTGATTTAATTTGCAGTGGCCTTTTCTGCTAAGAGTCATACCTGCCCCATCACTTATTTGACATAAAAGAATCACAAACCGTTTTTGAAAGATGTATAAACATCCTAATATGTCACGCCAGTATCACCAGGAATGGCAATGAATATTATTTCCATTCTAATGATTTCTTTCAGGTGCATGTAATAATCTTTCTGTTTGTTTGTTTGTTTAATTATTTAAAGTCAGACAAGTAGGTGAGGAAGATGATAATAGTTACTTACGTTACATGTAGCATCCATATTCCACTCTGGAACTTCTCTTTCTGAGGCTGAAAGAGAATGAAGGTGATTAGCAAAGTACTAAAGTCTCTGGAAAGGAGATGAGAAGGGGCAAGATGGGGAATGATCTTACATAATCTGTATCACATTACATGCTGAGGGGGAAGCAGGGGAACCTTCCTCAAAGACCAAAAGGGTGTTGCAAAATAAACTATTAGAAATTGCCTAGAACGTACTTCAGAAATCTGGGTTTTTTTTCTACTGGTGGAACACAGCAGCCCTAGGCAAATTACTTTTCTTTGCATTCTCTCTGTAAAATACTGTAGAATAAAACAGAATAGATTATTTTCAGGTGGAAGGGAGCTTTAATGATCATGTAGTCTGTCTGACCACTTCTAGGCTGAACAAAAGTTAAGGCATGTTATTAAGGGCTTCAAAATGGAGACATTAATACCTTCTTCCCTCTGCACTTTCTCTTGGCTATTCACTAGGCAAAGTACTTGTAGACAAAACTTTTTGTCCCTCTTCAAATGCAGGTGTAGAGGGTTTAGCATAATGAGGCCCTAATATTGACTGATGCCTTCTGGTGTCATTGTAATACCAATATTTAAAAATTAGCTAATTTCTATTTATAGTTCCACCACTGAATTCAAAAGAAATTCTGCTGTTTCAGTGAACATCTGTTCACTGCAGTTCAACTTACAGATTTAGTACATAATTAGAATAATATTTACCAATCATTCTGAGACATAGTAATACTTAACTAAATGGAAAGAATACTTTTAGTCCCTACAATAAATGAAGCATGTGAGTCTCCAGAACATTAATAGCAGCACCATACCTAGCAAAAATTGAGTAAAATGTAAAAAAAAAAAGCATTATATTTGGAAATTTGATGCCTTCAGGATGGGTTCAATGTTCAGTGACACATATTTTTGTCAATGCCTATAAAGGGAGTGCTTATGAATGGTATTTCACTCATTTCTCTTGCTATTCAATTATATGTGGCTGATATATTAAGTGTTTTTCAGTAAAAACATAAGACACCAGCAGGGATAGCTTTCAACAGCATTAATCAATAATGCAATAGCACAGTGGATGATAATGAAAAGGCGGAAGTTACTAGTGGTGAGCACTGTGCTATTCACTGCAGCTCTTCTCTCATGTGAGCTGCTGCGCAGTGATGGTAACTCTTCCACACCGGAGCCAGGTAAGCAGGTAAGACTCCAACAGAAGGACACTTCCAAGGCCTTTTATCATTGCCCCTGCTCAGCTACTACAGCACTACAGAGCTGCAAAACTAACCAGTACTCTCAGGCCTAGATGTATCAATTCAAATGGCCCAGAAATTTCACGGTATGAGTTTATCTGTGCCATCCATCACTCCAGAGTCACAATTAAGCCTTGGACACGTGATCATGGTAATCTAAGAACAAATTTTTTTCTGCAATTAAAAGGGAAAAAACCCCTATGCACAGTGCAACTTGCTATGAAGCTGATCTGCCTCCAACAAAAAGCTTTTTCCCATGACAGTATTTCTTCAAACAAGAAGTTACATCAAAATTCCATCTCATCATGATCCAAAGCCCTGGCTTTTTGTTTGTTTGTTTATTCACAAAGGTGTTCCCCAGTTTGGACCAACTGTACAAACAGAAAGCAAATCAAAAGGCTTTCTTCTGCTGTCACTTGCTTTTACATCTATTAACCCCTGTAATCAGAATTCCTCCTTCCCCTCCAGATACTGCTGTGCTGGCTGCAGCACAGATTCCAGGGTGCGGCATATAGAGATATCTTCTTCACACCAAAGGCCTCAGTGCTGAGCCTGCCATTGGTGTCAGCAGCCTGCCTGAGTGAATCATGAGCTACCACAGCTGGGAAGAGCAAGGTCCTCAGTAAAGCTCAAAATATCTCACTGAAGCTGTTTTTTCTCCCCATAAGTTAACCAGCCTCAGTATCTAAACAGTGACAGCTAAAAAAACTCATCATTAGAAGGTATCTCAAGTGTCAGCAGAAACATGAACCAGAGGATATGAGAGAGTGACTAAAGGTACAAGCACATACTCTGGCAGTGAACAAGGATGCCAGCTGTGATTACCAAGGAGATCCTGGAAGTAGTAAGAGAAAATACTGAGTTGAAGCAGTAGCTTGCAAAATCCTAGGCTAGAAATAATGACAAAACAGACTGCCTGCTTCAAGGCTCTGAAGAAAGAATAGCATCTGCCATCCTCATGTGCCACCTCTCTTCATTCTGTTGGTGCAATTCTGTTTCTTGTACTTCAAGTTTTGCATTTCACAGCATAGCCTACCGATAGGAAAAATAGCCTCCTCCTGCCCTTTGGTCTTATGCCTTTGATCAGAAAAAACAAAATGCCTGTTATAGGAAATCAGGTCGTCCTATTTATCTTCCTCTCCTGTTGAAAATTTTTCACTGACGTTTCCAATAAGAATTCCAACACCACTTCTGAGCAGGACCAAATCTGCAGTATAGTCTTTCTCCACTTCCATAATTGGTTTAAAGGTCCCAGTGCCAAAAGACTGCTCTGTGGTACAATGGATAACCTACTTCAAAAAATAATGATGCTATATAAGTTACAAAGCAGAAATATATCGATTTTTCAGTGCAACCTACATTATATCTGGCGGTAGGCAACATGTAAGTCACCTCTGAACAGAGCCCTTTGACCATGTGCTGTTCCTTTTACATGGTGATTATGTGCCACAGAGCAAATGAAACAAGAAGTGGAATGGGGTCAAATGGGCATCTCTGCAGAGTATTAAGATAAAGGACTTTATAATTAAAACTGGAAGATCTAGTCATCTTAACGCAGACTAAAGATTAGGATCAGTGCTTTTACAGGAAAATGAATTATACTTTGAGAAGTAGGGAATCTATCAGAAGGAAAAGCCTGCTTCATGAAAGCAATTCAGCAAATGCAATTTCATCTATGACTGTAAAAATGATTCTATGACATACTAGTAAACGTCAGCTACTTACAGAAGCTTATTATTTATTCTATGTTCAACAGAATTGTCTCTATGCTCTGCTTAGAGCAACTGAAAACAAAAATCCATTTGCTCTGTTATTTTGTAGTTGAAGGTACATGACCCATTAGCAATGGCATTTTTCCTACCAATAGCTGGTAACATCCCCTGAAATTATTAGCTAAGAGGATACTGGTACTGAACTTCTACAGCTGTTATCAGTTTCTTCAGTAAAAAAAAAGGAGGAAAATGGAAAAGAGTTTGTCTTCTGCCAACAGAAGCATGCAAAGTTATTTTTTATGCTAACACATTAAGTAGGGATATTGCCATTAAGACTGGTATGGTATTTTGCATATTTTAGCAAAAATTGCTGGGGAAAATATGCACTTTCTCATATAAAGGAGCACTTTAAATAATTTTTTTTTACTGTTTCCCATAGCAGCAGTTGCTATCATAACAAAATTTAGATCAGGTGTTTGTTAATGAGTTTCTAAAGATAAATAAAAAGTACTTTGAGACCTCATGCTACAGATTTGTTCCAATGCATTGTAACATATCCACAATCTACCAACCCTTTCCAGACTGTTAACTTTCTATGATATTTTCCAGTTGTTTCATTGCAAACCCTTGTCATTTGATACAATAATATACATGAAACACACCTCAGCTTAGACTGCAGCCAGTCATGCACGAGATGAGAGAGATCTTGCTACTTTTCTCCAGCTACCAGAAAAAAAAATCTATGTCCTTGCATTGCTGATAATGGGCCTTGCAGTCTCTACAGATTCAGAGGAACAAAGCAGAGGTGAAGGGATGTTTCTGTTTTTCTGGAACACAAAATGAATCATGTTTAGCCAGCTTGGGTGTGTATAAACTAAAGACAAGCTAAAGGGCTAAGCTCTTTCTATGAAGTGACATTCTGGGCATGTGGGTGAAAATCAGAGAGATTTAAAACTTTGAGTCACAGAAAGTATTAGAAAGGCTATCAGATTAAGTAAATTAAATGTGTGGGATTTGGGGATGTTTAATTTTCTTGTGGAGTACATACTGCCTGATTCTTCTTCAGCATGTACCACTCCATTATTCCCAAACTCAGGTGCTATTTTTCTCTTGAGCAGCAACCAAGGGATTCAATTCTTGTTGAGCAGGCTGACAGGTATTACCAGTTTTGGGGGTTTCGTTATATTAAATTCTTTAAAGTTCCTGTTCCAACAGTCATCAGGTGATTATACTAGATTTTCAGCTTCCAAGGAAGCCAGAGGAGTAAGTCTTGCACCTTTCTCTGTCTGATCTGACAGGGGCATGGCTTGACATGCCATGGCACAGCAGTAGCGGTCAGGCCTCTCTTCTCACAAGAACATCACAAAGCCATTTTACCCTTCAGTATGGCTGGCTCTATAAAACCTGGCTATTTCTGAGTAACTAAGGAAAGCACAGCCACCAGAAGCTAGCACGGTTTAGGAGATGTAAAACTGATAAGCAATATACAATGACTAGCAACAAAGCATTCACTCAGCCATTCTACCAGCCTTAGGCTAGGTAACAATTTTCCACACAACTGCTTGCACATACACCTTACAACTACCATTGCAGGGTTTCATTCCTGCTCTGGCAGATGTTAAGGAAGCCAGAAAGTGTGCAGACACTACAGGGCATGATTAGTTGGTCACATATTCTGCAGAAAGCGTAACACAGAGCAATCACTTCCCATAGCAACCCTAACGTATGGAGAATCAATTGAAGAAATAAACTGATTTTAATTACAGGAGTAAACATAAATAGCGAGTAAGCTATATCTAAACAATGTAAGAGAAAATGAAAACTTTTTTAAAAGGGTCTTTTGTTTCTTCAACTGAGAGCTTAGTGGGCATTATTATTACTTAGCACGCTCCCACGGGCAGCTCTGCAGCAACTGAAGGGAAGGAACAGGCAGAGGGTTGCTAGCTACAGTTTTCTGATCCCAAACGTTGCCAATGTTATATGGTCACCAGGAATAAAATGTGTCTGGTCTAATGCAAGTGTGAACCTGTGAAATGTCCGTGTCTGAGTTAGTCCCACTAGGCTCGCTTTGTAAGCACTGGAGAAACACAGGCATCTCTAGCGGGAAACGTGTCTCATTCTCTGGTAGAAAATTATTTTTCTGTGTGAAGGAGTCCAAGGTGACTTGCCGAGGGTTAAGACCGCGAATTCAGACGCGCAGGGCCGCTCCCTCCTCTCCCCTCAGAGCAGACGGGCTGAGGGCGAGGCTCGCAGGCAGCAGCGCAGGCCGCCCCCTGCTGGGAAAGCGGCCGAACCACAGATCCGGGACTTCCGTCGCGAATCCGTGTGCTCTCCGCATGGGGCACAGCTTCCACAAAATTACAAAAATTGTGCCCCCAGACTGTAATTTAGCCTGCCAAAGCTTGCTCATGAAGGGGAGAGGCAGGTAATATATTTTTTTTTCCCCCGAAAGATACGAGGTTAAATTAGAGTTCTCCATTTCGTCTGTGTGTGTGGGGAGGTGTTTTATAAGAAGAGAGAAAGAGCAGTGGTGGCTTCAAACAGAAGACCGAACCTCAGTAAGGACTGTGAGAAGAAGGGCCGAGCCGCCTTCCTTCAGGAAGAGCCTAAGAGTAGATGAAGCCAGGAATTCTCCTTTCAGAGTCCTCTTATACTGAGGGTGCTAACTGTTGTTAAGCACCTGGTTTGGCAAAGCCTGGGCACTAGACTTCAGGAGTCTGGCCTCACTCTTTGGATTTTAATCCTCCTTTATAAAATAAAAATAATCTTTAAAAAAACCCTTCTCTGGTTTTCAGGGACACTGTTAATATACACAGATGGATCAGAGATCCTCAGGATCAGATATTGTGGCGATGCCCTGCAAGTACTTCAAGATTTCATCCTACATCCATGTATCCCAGGGATCTCATGTTCTTGGCCTTTCAGAATGTCTCTTTACAGAGAGAAGGAAGAGTATGAAAAGGAAAATGTCAAACCACGCACACCAAAACCCTTTAGCATCTTACGTGAAATATACAGTAATTACTGCAGTCCTGGTGTAACCATTAGTGGCAGTTGTTAAGCTTCTTATAATAAAAGCTTAAGAGGATGAGCATTATGTAATGCCCAATTCCAAAAGTATTTTGTTCTCTGACATATCTTGTCATGTTTCTGACAAAGGCTGAGCCATTAGACAAATTCTTCAGAGACTACTTTGGTGTAGGTACCTTCAGAGGTGCCAAAAATCACCTACTCATTTTTTTTCTGGCTAATTTGCCTTAAAAAAACTTAATTTTGCTTTCCCTGTGGTTGAGATGCCTAAAATGTGCAAGGAAACAGTTGGCATGCCAGGAGAATAAACAACAGCATTCTGCTTTCCAGAAATTGTATTCCCTGCAGGAATTAAAGCATGGGCTGGACACCAAGTCCCAGTTTGGACCTCTTGCCAATTTGTCCCTTTTTTTGAAATAAAAGGAAGTTGGACTAGTACTGACAGGGACAATCTAAAGTCTTAAGCAGGATCTATATAGTAAAATTAAAAAAGACCACAAAGTATTTTTCCAGTTGAAAGGCAGACACATGGAAGTCAGGGAATGCAGAATTGAGATGTTTTAAGCAACACCAGTTTGGCCTAATTTGTGTCTGAATCTTTTGCTATGTGATCAGAGACCTCTTTTTATAGCATTCTATCAGTTAAAGAGAACAAAGGCTGGTACCTCATCTGTGTCAAGTAGTTCAGTGTTTCTTCTACAGAACTGGGAGTAGACAATTTTGAATTTTTATTCTGTCTTAAACACCTAATTATACCTTCTAGCTATTAAAAAATGTGTTCTCAGTATTTCAATGAATGAAGATTTTTGAAATTCACTGGTGAAAGCCTGGAAATCAAGTTAGCAAAAACAAAAAAAAAGATCTGAAAGTTAATTTCTCCCCATTCTTTCAATTATTTATGAGAGCTTTGTTTTAAGAATATCTACTCAGTGCTTCAGCAAATCTAATCTGATTCTATACAGAGCTAATGTTATTTTAGACCATTATATAAAACCCATCAAAATCACCGTCTTCACTGACAGATTGAAAAACTTGGGAGATTATGTTTTCTCAGTCTCATCCAAGAACTGACAAAAATGGGAATTCCATATTTTAAGTCCCAAGCTCATTTTCTGTCTAAGGTCAAGGATTTACAATAAACAAAATTTTTTTAATCCAGAATTTATGTAACGTTTCTTTTCACAATATGCTGGACTGGAAATGGCCTGCTGTTTAATACTTTGAAATAGTATTTCCTGCACAGTGTTACATCTAAAAAGGTTGGCATTCAGTGCAATAAATAGCCAGTACTGTCAAAAAAGCAGCTGGAAGAAAATGTGTTTTAATGTGACTCCATGAAGACTACTTGAGCAGCATTGCTGAAACAAAAGCATTGATCTCCTGCTTTGAAAAGCCTGGTAGATAGACTATTGTAAGAAGTTGTACCTGTGTGAGACTTCAGATCTCTGCAACAGACTGCTCAATTATTAAATGCCATTAGAGGGGTACATTCATGGCTTTGACTATACTGCAATGCAGAGGATGTCTGTATGTACAACATATTGCAGTATGTTCCTGAAAGTGTGTTGCATACTAACAATGATTACATTATCTCCCACAAAGACAGCTACAGCACCAGGAACAGTTCTGTGGCTTAACTTTGGTTCTATTACTGAATCTGAGCTTAATTACCCTGAGATATTTCTTCTTGTGTGAAGTACCAGTTCAGCTTCCTACAGTCGTGTAAACTGACATTACCTACAATGAACCAGCAGATGCCATACACTCTACCTCACAGGACTCCAGGGATACCAAGGAAACACTCCAAGCATCATGCAGGTTGACCAGAAAGTGTAGCAGGCAATCATAATCATGCTACTGAGAGGTAAAGTTATACAAAAATTAAAAACCATGACTGCCTCCAGGACATTCTTTTTGCCATTCTGACATTTATAGAAAAGAGATTCATGTAAGCAAAAAATCCAAAGTTCTGCAAAAGAATCACCACTTACTTGGCACTGCACGTTTTTTAAAAAATATCTATAATTTTGCTTAGATTTCAGAACTTGACCGCTGCATTTCTCTTTAAAGCAGCAGCACCTGTAGACTGCAGTGTGGGCCCAGGCAAGTGGCTTGATGCCACGGCATGCGAGCACAGGATCCGGGCAGAACAAAACCAGCTCTCCTACCCCTCGTCTTCCCCACACCCAGCCATCTAGCATTTCCTACAGAAAGTATCTCTGGGACTTAGCAGCTCTGCAAGGCTGGCCCCAGGCACCCATCCCACAGCCCTGCCGCAAGGCTCTCTGGGTGTGTTGCTGTTGGGGCTGTGTTTTGGATTTGTGCTGAGCACAGAGTTGATAACAGAGAGCTGTTTTTCTTGTTGCTGAGGAGGACTTGCACAGAGTCAAACCCTCTTCTGCTTTTCATGCTGTCACACTGGCAAGCAAGTTAGGGGTGCGTGGGAGGTTGGGAGGAGGTACAGCCAGGACAGGTGACCCAAACTGACCAAAGGTATATTCCATACCATATGACATCATGCTCTGTATACAAAGTGGGGGGAAGAAAGAGGAAGCAGGGACATTTGGAGTGATGGCGTTTGTTTTCGCAAGTCACCATTACACGTGATGGGGCCTTGCTCTCCTGGAGATGGCTGAACACCTGCCTGCCCATGGGAAGCAGTGACTTAATTCCTTGTTTTGCTTGGCTTGTGTGCACAGCTTTTGCTTTCCTGATTAACCTTTGTCTCAACCTGAGAGTTTTCCAGCTTTTATCTTTCTGATTCCTTCCCTGATCCCACTGACTGGGAAATGAGCAAGCAGCTCCATGGGACTTGGTGGCTGTGTGGAAGGGCAGCAGTAAGGCCTCCTTCCTGCCCAGGTCATGCTGGCAGCCCACAGGAAACCAAGGGAGGATTACATGGCTCCCATACTAGCAAGACTCATATAAATTAACAAGTTGGAAGGGATGTTAAAAATCATCTAGTCCCAACCTCTCCTGCAATGGGCAGAGACACCTTCCACCAGACCAGGTTGCTCAAGGCCTTATCCAACCTGACCTTGAACAATGGCAGGGTTGGGGCATCCATAGCCTCCCTGGGAGACCTATTCCAGTATCTCACCACCCTTACAGTAAAGAATTTCTTCCTAATATCTAGCTTAAATTTTCCCCTTTAGTTTGTACCCATTACTCATTGTCCTGTCACTACAGTTCCTGACAAAGAGTCCCTCTCTGGCTTCCCTGTACACCCCCTTCAGATACTGGAGGTTGCTATGAGATCTCCATGAAACCTTCTTTTCTCCAGACTAAACATTGCCAGTCCTCATCCTGTCTTCATAAGGAAAGTGCTCCAGTCTTCTTATCAACTTCATGGCCCTCCTTTGGACTTGCTCCGTGTCCTCCTTCTGTTGGGAGCACCAGGACGGTACCCAGTACTCCAGGCAGGGTCTCACAAGAGCAGAGTAAAGGAGGAGAATTAATTCCCTCGACCTGCTGCCCACGTGGCTTTTGATGCAGCCCAGGGTATGGTTGGCTTTCTGGGCTGCGAGTGCACACTGCTGGCTCATGTTGAGTTTTTCATGAACCATCATCCCCCAAGTCTTTCTCCACAGGGCTGCTCTCAATCACCTCTCTACCCAGCCTGTAGGTGTGTCTGGGATTGCCCTGAACCAGATGTAGGGCCTTGCACTTGCCCTCGTTGAACTTCATGAGATTCACCTAGGAGCATCTCTCAAGCCTATCCAGATCTCTCTGGATGGCATCCTTTCCCTCCAGCGTGTCGAAGGCACCACACAGCTTGGTGTCATCAGCACCTCTGATGAGAGTGAACTCCATCCCACTGTCCAAGTCGCCNTCCAAGTCGCCGACAAAGATGAACAGTGTTGGTCCCAGTACCGACCCCTGAGGGCCACCACTCGTCACTGATCTCCACGTGGACAGTGAGCCGTTGACCACAACTCTTTGCCTGCGGCCACTGAGAAGAGAACCACTACACCCAAGCAGCACGGCCCTGAAGACCGACCCTTGGCAGCGCAGGGAACGAACCTTCCCGCCCCACGCCAAACCAGCGCTCCCCAAGCCGGCCCCGTCAGACTGGGGCCCCTAGGGGCGGTGCCCCTGCGGGCGGTGCCATGTGCCGCGGAGGGGGCACCACAGCCCCCCCCCCCCCCCGCGCGGCTCGCCGATCGCTCCTTGGTACGGCCCTCTCGCATCTCCTCGCCGCTTCCTGCCCTCCAGCGCATGCGCGCTCTCCGCGCTCGCGGCCCAGCCCCGCCGCCGGCCTGTGCGCCTGCGCGCTGGCCCACACGTCAGCGGCGCGCGCCGGACGTGCCGGCGCCTCGCGGTGAGACTCGGCCGCCATGACCTCCGCGCTGGAGAACTACATCAACCGTATCCTCCGCCAGGACACGCGGCGCGGGGGCGGCGGGCACCGGCGTCCCCTCCTGAGCGGGGCCCCGAGGGTGGGCCTGCTCGTGGCAGCGCGGTTCTGGTGCTTGGGCCCGTTCATGTTGGCGGTGTCGGTTTCTCCTTACAGGAGATTGGCTTGCCGGCCGGAGGTTACCCCGAGAATAGGGTCCCCTGCAGCACCCGGTGCTGCCGAGCTGAGCCTTGCCCTGTCCGTGATGAGGAACGAGATTCGCGGTGGGCCTGCTCCCTTAAAGGGCTGTTAACATGCGTTTAGATACCAGCTTTGCATCACTTGCTCAAAACCCATGAGTTGGGGTTCTTGGAACCCTTTTGGTGCTAGTTTTTTTGTGCTCCTTGTAACCCATGGGCGTTTTCAGTTTTATTCACAAACAGTAAGATAATAACGCAGAATTAGTCAAGATGATGAATATATGATCATCGAATTGGGATAATCAGATATTCAGAAAGAAGGGATGCAGAATGCTAGCCTCGAGATCACCACTGCAGAGCTGCTTTTTAAGTACTTAAAGTGTTTATAAAACTGTTTCAATTTTGAGGCAGTGCAGGTAGTAATGGGAAGAGAGGCGAGCTCAAATCTTTATTCTGTTCTTAAGGCTTTTCATGTTAGTGTATGACTGTCAATGGTTGGGTGAAGAGAAACTTTAAAGGAGATGATAATGAAAAATACTATATTGTCAAATGTTGTTATCAACCATGCTGCTTTAAAAGAAACTGCTAAAAGGCTTTTTGAGCTCTTAAAGGCTCGTAAAACCTATATTACATATGAATGTTTCAGAAAATGTTAATGGTTCTATTTCAGATATGAATAAATATTTCCTTAATGAAATATCAGGTACTGTTGCAGTAATTACTTCTGATGGAAGAATGATTGTGGTAAGAGTTATATTTTTTAACATTTTATTTTCTCCCATAAAGACTTTCTATTGTGGCAGTAAAGAAGCTCTGTTCGGATAGTCTCACATATTCACACTTTTAAATAACATAGTATAGAATAATTGCCATAAAGCTTAAAAAAAGAATTTTATAAACACTTGTTCTTGCATGTCAGCTTTTTCCATTGATAAATTTGTGTGTGTAGATGCTCTGGCCTTTTTGTCAAATGGCTTTTTCTGTGGGAATGCACAAAAAAATGCATTTTTCTTCTGTTCAGTAATTTATTTTCCATCTAAAATGTCCTCTTTGTTCTGTAAGTTCTTCAGCTTTCATGCTAAAACCATTTCTTCCCTATGGCTATAGAAAAACATCAGCTGGAGGACTGCTGGAGAATTGTGGGCTTCTGTTAATACCTGAAAACCTGAGGATAGGCCAACTTAATATATTGGACTGTATAATATTTTTGATTTTATTGCTTCTGTGTTTTGGGAGGTTTTTTTCTTGCATCACTTCCCCCCATCTTTTATTCTTTTGGGTTTTGAGTGTAACTTAATAGTATGATCACTAGGAGGATTGTATCTTTCTGTCTGTACTTAGCTTTTTGCAGCCTCTAGAAAGAGAAAACAGAAAAATGCTTTGGCTTCATCAAATCTGCTTGGATGAAGTCAGTCGTAAAGATTTGAATGGAGTTGGTATATATGACTCATTGTTAGATAATATAAATGCATATTACCACTCTTTGAAGGGCTGTTTTATGTGTGCTTGAATTTCTTAATCAGTTAGTGATGGTAACTTTTATGTCACCATTTTTCCAAATACATATTGAAGTAGCACAAAAATCCTGTATTTTTAAAATTAATTTTAAAAAAATGATTTAGTAAACACAAGTTAATCTCCTTCAAAGAGATACCACTTAAAATTGCTTGTTAGGAATTGTTTTGATATTGTTGACCACAAGAATTGCACTTTTCTGTTCTTCGTTTTATTTAATTATTTATTTAATTTCTGGAAACTTCCATACAAAAGACCAGTGTAGAAATAGTAAAATTAGTCGTCTAGATGAACATCATTGATAAAATGGAAAATTTACTTCTCTTAATGCTAAAGCTTATTGTGCCTTTTAGCATGAACACACAGTAATACATGTGTACTATTCTTAAATTGATTATTGCTTTTAAAATTTTGTGCTGTTTGTGTTTAAACCAAAGAATAAAACCCAAATAGAGCATCTGTTCTCTGTACCTTACTTTTGCCACCACATTTAAGATATCATTGAGAGCAAAGGTGAAAAATTTTAAGGGTAATTGGAGTGCTTTTATTTTTGTGTGTGGTTTTTTTCAGGGAACGCTCAAAGGTTTTGATCAGACCATAAACTTGATTTTGGATGAAAGCCATGAAAGAGTGTTCAGTTCTTCACAAGGAGTTGAGCAAGTAGTGCTGGGCTTATACATTGTAAGAGGTGATAATGTGTAAGTATAGTATGTTCTTGCTTAAATCTTTTCATTCAAACTTTATGTGGATGTGTGTATATATGTTTTTACATTTTGTTTTTTTTTTTAATCTGCATAAATCTCAATAGCCCCAGACGCCTTGCATCTTTGTATCTGTGGGTAGCACTGAAAGTATTGTCACAGCTGAGTCACCATCCCTGAAGGTATTAAAAAGATGTGTAGAAGTGGCACTTAGGGACATGGTTTAGTGGTGGACTTGGCAGTGTTAGGTTAATGGTTGGACTTGATCTTGCAGGTCTTTTCAAACCTAAATGACTATGATTCTGTATTAAATAGCAAACATCTACACTTTTTTTACAGAAGTGATTGCCTCATAATGTTGAGATTGAAGATGATCCAAGGGCTGGAGCATCTCTCCTACAAGGACAGGCTGAGAGATGATGAGGGAAAAGATAGAATAATGACTAAAAAATGAGATAGAGCTTGTGTGCAAAAAGTCAGCAATCTGGTATACAAAGCTTTTTTTTTTTTTTTTTTTTTTTAGAGCAGGTGTTCACAGAGAGCACTTTATAATCTGGAAAATCCTTGGAGGTTCTGACTTGACAGTGTAGCAAGTACTGAAGCCAATGTAGTGACATGTCAAATGTTGTATGAGTTAGTATTTGATGTAAAATTCCCTTACAAAATGAGGGTAAAAGCTCATTGAGTGCAGAGGAAAGTAGCTGGTGTGCCATACCCTTGGGAGGGTTACAAGAGAAGTGGAAAGAAGGCCTGGTAAGTGGGCCAGCTAGGAAGATTACTTTTGCAGCAGCATTCTGAAACTGATGGCAAAAGTAAGATTATTTTTTTATCACAGCTAAGAAAAAGAGTGTGTTGCAGTGACCAACACATGAGCCTGGATAGGAATTTTCATCTTCTGATTCTGATGGATACTTCTGTACAACAAAATGCCAAGGCTTAAACTGATATCTAGGTGCATTTACCTAACATCATTGAGAAGGTGGATCATTCTGAATGCTTTCATTGCTTTTGACTTAAGCTTTTAAGAAAAAGTAATTTGACACATGTACAAAGGTGGGACTATGCATGCCACTCTACCAGTAGCTTTTCATTCTGATAGTAAAAATGTGTATAAAATTGCAAATAATTGTTTACTACTTCACCGTTTCATCATACAGTTGAAATGTATGATGAAAGACATCATCATGCAGCCACATTACTCAATTATATTCAAAATATGCTTCTGTGAAATAAAATGTTTTTTTGCAATCTTAACAAACTCAAACATATTTATTACAAGTAATAATTCTTTATTCATGCAATTCTTCTACATGCTGAAATTCAGCATCCTTATAGGAAGAAGTAAAAAGAACCAACAGATAAATAACAGTAAATTCAAAATAGGGGGCTCTCGTGAAATAGGGAAGCTGTTGAAAAATAAAAGGAAAGAAACAGTCATGGTACAAAGTACTTCCAGACATTCCAGTGTGCATCACTAGAAGTTTTCATGGAATATGCAGCATCAAACAGAAGAAGTTGATATAGTTCAACGTCAAGTAAGGGTTGTTAGAAGATAAAATACAGCTTCTGTTTTAGAACTGTGTGATTTGATTTCAACAAATAATAACCTGATTTTTTTTTTTTATTGCAGTGCTGTGATTGGTGAAATTGATGAAGAGACAGATTCAGCTCTTGATTTGGGGAATATTCGAGCGGAACCTTTAAACTCAGTTGTGCACTGAAAAGATGAAAATGCACAGGGACTTTGTAAATCTTTGGTTGTACAGACCTGTTTAGCAATGTGGACAGTTTTTACGAATTGTGTTTAATTTGTTTAGTCACCAGTTTTTTATTATGAATATATTGTAGTTTTGCATGTAAATTAAAGTTTCTACATTTTGCTAAAAATACTTTAATTGAATTTCTTTTGGGATTTCATGCTGCATAATTTCACTGGGAAATGAAATCAGTATCAGTGATGGTCCTGATACTGTGTATATATACATTTTTCTTAAAATAAGATCTCATTCCTAAAGGTAAACCAAGGTTTTTCATGTTAACCCAGGATTATTGGAAGGTAGATGTGTAACAGTCAGTTTATCCATCTCTAAATGTAGTTCTGGCTGTAAGTAGAAAACTGTTCTTTGTAATTGGGTTGGGGTTTTTTTTGTGTATGTGTGTAGTGTAGAAAGGAAGAATGTTAAAAGCTTTCAGAGTCAAATTAATGACTAATGCACGTAAGACTTTTTCTGTTGTTTGTCAGACCTTGTTCAGTCATTAAGACTGTACTGGAGGTGCAGGAGTTCATAATGCCTTAATCCTTGCAGACAAATTGGAGAAACAGACTTCTGAGCAGGAACAAAAAACCCAAATGCAGGCATTTATCTGAAGCCTATTAAATTCCAGACCAGCTCATTCTGTCTTCACCTTTCAGCAGCTGTCGTGTTGCTCAAAATTTGGGTAAGATCTACAGAAAGAGAATTGTGTGTTTGCTAATCTGTAACCACTGTCTTAGAATGTAGTTTAGAAGACACAGAAGTACTTTAGGTAGATAAATTATTTATTTTGAACGAAATTTGCCTTAATATTGAATATAAGGATCCCACGTAACAATGATCACTTGCAGACCTCTTATACATCAGCCACAGCCAAGCTCAGTGGGACAGGCTCTGTACAGTGTAGTGTGTTTGAGGCCACATCAGCCTGAAGAAGTCTACTCTTGAACAAAGCTCTTTTTGTTACTCTCCAGTGTCCCACAGGTCCAATATTTTTCCCCTGTATATAAATGTGCTGTCAAAACAAACAAAAAAGGAATTTTAATGTGCATATTTGGGGGTTTTATACTGATATTAAGTGGGATTTGGTAGTTTGCATTGCAAGTTCACTGTTTGGAAACCAAATACATTGAAGTGAAAATACTTGTTCTCCATAAAATGTGTCTCAATTCTTGTAGCTTCCAGCTTGTTTTCTGAGATTGTTCTTGGTGGAGCGTGTGAAGCCCAGCAAACCTTTCTGCAGGGAATTGCTGAGCAGATATTGAGTAAGTCAAATTAGGGTTTTTCTGTGATTTCCAAAAGTGAGTACTTAGTCTGGCTATAATTCATTATGTGAAAAGAATCAATCAGTTTCATTAAGCAAAAAAGCCTTTTTGCTACTGAAATGCTGATACTGGCACAAGAGAAAAGAAAGTGTAGGCACTGAATTGTATTGATAAAGAAAAAATTATGCAGATTATTAAATTAGGTATTTTAGAGCTCAGCAAAAAATGCAGAGGCAAAGAGTGGAGTCAGGATGAGCGGATTTTTAATGTACTACTTAGTGTTGGATGTATTAGGAGAGTTATAGTTGAAACACATGGATTGAATACTTGTAGAAGCACTGGAAAAACTATGCACATACGTTGTCTTATAGCTGAGAAATCATGTTTGGAGATTAGTCATGGAATGCTAATGTACATGGATACTATCTACCTCAAAATACGTCATTTGCAATGCAACTCTTCGGTCCTGTGTTTGCTTGAGGATTTAAAATACAAGCTGCTGATGTGAGCTGAAATTTTCTCTGACCTTGAAGTGCTGATCTCAGATGCAAAGCTGTGGAACAATGGCAGTTGATCAGTAAAATCAAGGGACTGACCAGGTGAGAATTCCAGTTGTTGAAGCTGGAAAACCATGATCTGGAAAATGATAGTTTTGTGGAGTTAGGTGTTTAAAACACAGATTGCAAACCCTGTCTTTTTTCCTTCAGGTGGGTGACCTCAGTTGTTGCATTTGCTTTTCTGAGCCTATGAGCCTGTGTATGTAGGGTGGTGGGGAGCTACAGCTTGAAGAAATTAAGATGTGTCTGCACTTACAGGCTGACCTAAACCTAGGTCAATGCCCTAAAGGGCATTTTCCAAGGGATTACTGAAAAAGACAAACTCCCTTTTAGAGAAGGATCCTGATAAAAACTGACTGTGCAAAGCCCAAATGGGTTGATGATATGCAGTTGATTATAAAATTGACTGTTCTGCAGTGAGACAGGCAAAGGACGGGCAGCTCATGTCTGCTTGGGATTGTGGGCAGTAGCTCACCTCTGCCAACCTAGAGCCTGCTTAGAAGCAAAGTTCTGTCTAAAACCTTAAAATTGACACTGTGCAGGTTGCCTATCTTCATGCTTAGCAGCAATGTAAAGCTTTTCACAGTTGTGATTTTTGCCTTATGCTCGCGTTTTGTTTCAATTTCTGCTCCAACCTTTCTTTCAATTTGATGTCACTAGCTTTGGTCTGGATTTGACCAAAGCCTCTTCTGGATGTAACGGTGAAGGGATCAAAACCAGGAGACCTAGTCAGAAGGGATTTCTTGAAATCAAATCTTGGCCTTGATAATTCTTTTAAAAATTGTAAGATGCAACTAAAGCTTTGTGAACTTTCAGGGACTCTAAGCTATAGTGGCTAACTAGGTCCCGTAAGTATATGGTGCAGAGAAATCACTCAATAAAATGGTATTTAATGCATGAAGTTGAATTATAACCAGTCTGAAAGAGTATTTTCATTGAATCAAGCCTGTAGCACAGTCCAAGCTAAAAAACAAATCACCAATGAGAGTAATTTATGTTATTGTTTTCATAAATGAAGAAAGGTGGGAAAAAATCAATGGGATTGAAACCACAAAGTGGACATAGAGTGATGACCTAGTATTCATGATTCTGAAGAAGAGAGTGTTTGTCCCCAGAGGAAGAGTAGGCTGGAAGCTCAGCACATGGGAGAGTTGTGTGTGTCTTGACACTAGGGGAACCCACTCTGCAGTCAGTGTTGCAAGCACACTGAAGGTAGTAAACAGGTAAAACACAGCAAATAAAGTAGAGCTGAATTTTTAAGAGGAAAGCTTAACTCCTCAGATGCTGAAGAGGTATGAAAGAGGACTGGATGGAATGGGGAAAGAGCACCATAGATAATAGTTCTGTGTTGAGCAGGGGTATGCCGATTGCTGTGTGCCACCTGGCTGGGGTGAAGGTTCTCCTGTTTACCAGTGATTGCAGAGATGTAGCAAAGCAAATTTCTCCTAGGAGATGTGTAGTATTGTTTGCAAAAAGCCTTTGGTCTATTCTTGCTGGAGAGAAAAGTACTCTCAACAAAAAGAGAGTAACTTTTCAGAACTGAAGGCTCTCCCAATGAATTCTGACTGCTGGTGCCTTATGACTGTCAGCTGGTTCCATGGGGTACATGAAGAGCCCTGCTGACATAGGAAAAAGGTATTCATGGAAACTCTTCCTGCAATAAGCCTAGATTAAAGATTCAGTAAATAACAGGTGATATTGAGTAAAATCCAGTGAGTCCTTGCAGAGAAATAAACCAACTATACAAAAATGAGAAGGGCAGAGAAAGGTGATGCTGAGGACAAAAGGAAGTAATGCTGAATTGGAGGTAATTGCCATATTCCATTAAGTTTCCTGCATTGTCATAGGTTGGTCACTTCCTCCTTTTGTTTGTTTAATAAAGATCTTGGAGTGAAAGGACAACTCTTGACTAGTAGTGGAAGAGGATTCCTACAGTGAAACAAATGAGCTGGCTTATAAAGAGATTAAGTAAAGTAATTTGCTGTGCATGAAGAAACATAGAAGCTACCTTCTGTGGTCCAAGGGCAATTTCTCTAACTGCAATCCATGTTAAGTGCCTCCATGTCCCTTTCACAGAGTTGCAATCAAAGTGCTTCAAATAGTGCATGGCCTACAAGTGGGTTACTGCCTGTACTGGACTGAAAGACCATGGATACTGTTTTGAGGATGTAATCCAACAGTGTAGAATTTCTGTACAACTTACCCTTTACTATCAGCTATAGCCCGTCATCCTTAGCCCTGGAGGTAGTGTTTATTTTCTCAATCTATTTTATAAGTAAATGGCTGAGATACACATCAAACACTCTGTGCTAGAACTGAAGATAAATTGCAGGTCGATGGTATGATACATTTATCTCATGGCCATTGCCATCCTACTTTCATAGCAAATATACCAGACCTATGTGCCTGAGTAGGTGTTTTGTACCTGTGGCAACATAATTCCACCTCTTAGCGTCTGCTGCATGCTGCTGCAGTCTGCTGAGACTTCTATTCTGCAGATTAATACAGAAATTATCCTTAAATACCAGTGTTGTGTTCTCCATCCATTGGTACAAAAGTATTTAATTTATTCCAAAGTTAACATGATAAATACTAGGTCGTGAACTGTTGCTCCTTTAGGAATTAAATTACAATGACCACAAAGGCACTTCTCAAGAAGGAGAAGCCTCTGTTGAAGAGACTTGGAAACTATGAATGTGAGTTATGCCAGTGAAACACCAAGATGATCTGTGTTTGCTAGTTATATGTGGTCTATGATACATTTCTGGCACCTGTGTATGCTACTCTACTAATTTTTACTAATGGATTCTTATTTCTGCTTTCCAATTGGGAGAACTGCAGTTTATTGATAAGAATAATGAAAATAAATCTGTGGATTAAGTGGAAGTTGCAGTAGCCAGAAAATCTGTGTCATGTCAATTAGTTTTAGCTTCTCTTAAATAATTTAGCTTAAATAATAAGGCATTATAACTTCAAGTATCAGGTATTCATGGACAAATAACTATGAAACCCAGATGTGCCAGAAGGTCCAGGTTCTTGAGGTGAGGGAGGGAAAACTTGTACCAGACCTAGGTTAAAAATGTATGACAGAAGATAGTAAAGAGCCAGGTATTTGTTCTGGAAATCCTGTTCCTGATCACCTCTCTCAGTGTGCTATATTTTGTTTTAGGGTCCTTTTCAGGGGCCTTTTTTTTTTTTTTTTCTGTAATTTTTGCAGTAATGGCAGAAATGTTGATATTTCTTACATCAGCAGCATTTTCCCTGAAGAAAATAAAAGCTCCATTGACACAGGTGAAAATCAAAGCTCGCTAGCCCTAAAAGCAGGACTTATCTACTTGGTAATGTGTTCCTTCCTGAAGCACTGCAGCACGTTCCAGGAGCTCTGGAACATGCTTGGAACAATGTGCTGCTGCCGTTCACCTTACATCAATAACAATGCTGCCAGATGCCAAAAAATTTCACTCAATGCTCAACTTCTTTCCTGCTACTTGCACTTTTAGATGAAAGGCTTTCATTACTTTAGGGAGCACAAGCACATGTGCATGTACTGCTTTTGTCTGCTAAAACCTCTTTAATGGCTTTCCTGTCATCTTGTTGTTTTATACTCTAGGTTTATTTTACCTTTAGTGTCGAATCCAGCAGTGATGACTACAGTGCTCTGCATATAAATGGGAGTGGAAATTATTCAGGTGGAGAAATTGAAGAAGCTGGATCTGAAGTACTCTAATGCATAAAAAATAGAAATAACTAGGATGGAAACCTGTTGAATGTGAACAAAGTTGGGCTTTGCAGCAGTGGTCATTGTAGTGAAATTCTCTTAAATACAGATACAGTTATTGTATCTGTGATCATTCATCTTACAAGAAATACTGAGAGATTGTGAGAAAACATTTTCTACTCAGAAATATTTTAAGGCACTGGAATTTTATATGGAAGCTTCGTATCCTAAAATGTTACTTTTTAATTATGGTTATTGCTTTGCATTTTTGTGCTTAAACTTTTGTGAATTCTCACTTGTGTAATTTTCAGACTTCAACTCTGTTCATGATGCAGATGGAAACCTGTATGCATGTAAATGCTGCCATGTTTCTGCAAACTGGCCAGAGCTGCTGGTGGTGTTCGGCTGGGATCAGCAGCATTCGCACTGATGAACACGTGTGTGATGTAGAGCCCTTGGATACAGGGGACAGGTTGTCAAAATTGTATTCAAAGACCAGGACAAAACATGCAGCAATCAACACTATAGCTATCTATAACTGTTTCAAATTTGGTTTGTAGCACTTCCAATTACTAAAACCATTTCTTGCCAACTGCCACGTAAATACTACCTCATCTGTACCATTTCATGCATACAGACCGAATGTACGGGAGTTGTTTTGCACTGAGTTACAGGACTGAACAGAAGCCAAGGCAGGAAGTGATAACGGCTAAGGAGCTGATGCTGATTGAAAATGTGTGATGCTGTGGAGGAAATAGCACACAATAGAACCTCCGTTAGTTTGGAAACAGATTTAAAAACCAGCACATTAGGATGTAAACAGTCAATAGGACTTGGGGCCAGCCTTTCTCCTAACAATCACATCATTAGCAGTAGGAGCGTGCAGAATGATTTCCATGATTAAACTACAAGTTTAAAATCCATGAACATGTGTGCTCATCAATGCTGAACGGAAGCAGCCTTCTTGCTTTTTACCATGTTTCTTTCTACGGGTTGTCATAACTCATCCTGGATACAAGAGTCGGGTGTAAGCACAGCGTAAATGTAGGAAGCACAAATCGTCAAGGACTTCGAAAAGACAGGCTTAAGATAATTTTGTGTAACTGTAATAAGGTAGGATCATTCCCTGGAATTGCACTTCTGATTTTCAAGACAGCTTCCCTGAAAAGTCGTCGGCTCACATTCAGTTAAAATTGTCAGGATCCGAGTGGAAACAGTCTCTGATGAGAAATGGAACAGAGGGATTGTTATAATTTAAGTGGTGATCATTATGTGGGTGAAGGGGACAGGTTCCCAATTTGTCTAGAGACTAGTTTAACTTCTTGCATCATTTATAACATCCATCAAGTAATTTTGAGCTTTATGCTGTAACTTCTGATTTCACCATTTTATGGAAGTCCAGCCAATGCAGAGAAAGCAGTAAGAAAGACAAATATTAATAAGTTTGTATGTATCCATTTCATTTGTGGATAAGACATGTTCAATGCTTTACAACCACACTGCATGTGTCAATAGTTTTGAGTTTGGTTCTAATTATGCTTTTTCTGAGTTTCAACAGCAAAGTGCAGATGCTGGCAGAATGGCCCTTAGCTAAAAGAGAATTACCAGGCTGCCCTACTGTTAATGCCACCTCTTTAACAGGTGTGCCTGAGCAATGCCCTCCATCATCTTGGGCCTTTATGCAGCTGAGCATTAGTTATGAAAGTACTGAAGTTTCCATGGTCTCTGCCATGGGCCACCTGAGCCTTAGTAACTTAATGAAGCGAGAAACTTCTACGATGACAAAGCTTCTACTACAGGACCCAAAAAGGCCTAATCAGTGAAGATAATCTAGACACAGAGAAGTACAGGTGTGTTATAAAAGCCAGCAAGCAATCTCTTTTTCCATGTACTTCTGGTACATATTTTCATCTGTTTGTTCCTGTATGCCCAGAACATCAACACATCTTGTCTTCTATGTTCAAAATTAAAGTTAGTTTTTCTCACAGTGCCTTAGGTCCAGATGGCAAAATGAAGCTGCAGGATTTTGTTTAGAAATAAAGTTGGAAAGCAATACAGTCATTGAGGAGAGGATATTAAATTCAGCCCATGTTTAAAGTAATTGCTTCTTTGCCAAAAAAACAATGGATAAACGTTAAACCCTCACCCCCAAACATGTCCTTTTCTTAATGGAAGAAGGCTTGGCTCCATTGTGGATACCAAGAAATTAACCAGGTTTTAAAACCCAGCTTCTTCAAAATATTAGTGCATTCCTAGGCTACAGCCCTGCAACTCTTGAAAATTAGAGGACAGTGTAAAACAATTTGAGTAAATACAAAGGCATTTTGTTGATTAGGTTGGTTGAAGAATTGTATGGAAAAGGGAGCTGAAATGTGCCTGTGTCATTCAGAATTTTGTGGTAAATAATTTCTGCTGCGGCTACCTAGCTGCTGTGAAAGGACTGTTAGCTTTGTACTGTGTTACTTTTGCCTTGATGCGCTATGTAAGCATGATTCCATTTCATGAAAAGCCATTCTAGAGGAGCATCTGAGTTGGATGGTAACTGTCTATCCATTCTTGCAAAATGGAATGTAGTTGGATTTTGGTAATACGACTGGAGATAAAAGGTGACTTTTCTCTAAGGCTGCAACAGTAGGCACTTCAGTGGCAAGAAGGGGACTGACAGCAGTGTTCATGTAGGTGTCACAAATGTTTATAAACATGGAAGAGGCATTTTTTGTTTACAAAGATGCCTAGAGCTCCATTTTACATAGAGGTGCTGCTATAGATGTCTGGTAATAGGACTCTGAGGTGGGAGCAGATTTTTTACTCTGTTTCTACAGTTAAAGAGAAATGATGAGAAGATAAAACCTGAAAATTGTCTTTGTCATTTGCAGTACACAGCTGTGCTCATAATCCCTCACATGGTCCAAATTATCTCAAATAAAGCATGGACTGCTCCCTGCTTGTGTAAGTCACTTTGTGCTCATGGCAGTGATTAAGTAAAAGTAATGATTAATAACTCATCATAGGCAATAAGTAGTAGAATAGTCAGCTATTACAGTAACTTCAGCTAAAGTACTGCTTACGCTTAGGGGAGTTTCAGGGTAAAGAGTAACCCTGTGTATTGTCATGTAACATGGTAGCAGCACCACTTTCAGGGTGTTGTTTTCAACAAACACCAAGAATCAGCCATCCACTTTTGAGAATAGGTTTTTCACTGCTGAAGAAGAAAGCAAACAAATCATCCTTCAATTTGATGAACTGACTAGACTTTCCCTTATTGATATGCTAGATGTTAACACTGGCTTTCAGTTTGTTTTATCCAGCAGTCAATAACCTTCACTTCTCACCAAAAGCCAGCAGTAAAGAAGCATTTACCATCGGCTTTTTCAGGCAAAGCGAACTTGTAGCTTGTTTGGTTTTATTAACAGGTGGTTTATCTCTATATCCAGGTAAGGTGGTTAAAGGTGCCTCTAAGGTAAAGAGAAGATGAATAACAGTTGGTCAGCATGCTGACAGGATACCAGAGTTACATTCTCTCTGCAAAGCATTAATGAGGCAGTTGGAACTGCGGAGGTCAGTGAATTATGAGCAGATCTTGGATATTTCAGAGGCCAAGGTTCACTGAGTGGCTATGTGAGGGTTCTGGTAGCACTACTCAAACAGCCTTTAATCAATTGTTCAAGCCACTATTCTGCTAATAAATAACAATGAAAAACTAATTATGTTTTGTGGCCACAATTCAGTGCAACATTTTGAAGACTGGAAAACCTAGACAACTTCTTACATCATTTGTTGTGAGGAAAAAGCAACTGGTATAATGAGATTTCCTGAAACAGATTATATATTCTGTACAACTGAATTATGAAATCTAGTAATTGTCTGCAGCAACTGACTTGAAAGGGTTTCTAAAATACCTTAGCAAGGAAATTAAGAAACACGGTTGCTTTCCCTTTGGAAAGTGATCAGGAAGTTCCAAAAATTAAATGTGACTGTTACAGTGCAAGCCAAAGAAGGCCTTGCTAAAGATACGTGCGCCGCTCTCCCTCTGTCCACTGAATTACTCGCATAATCATAGAAGGCTACCAGATTGGCATGGCATTATTTTCCCCTTTACAAACCTGTGCCAACTCCTCCCCATCACATTTTTGTCCGTAACATCTTCAAAAATGGCATTCCAGGAGAATGTACTCCATCACCTACCCAGGCAGTGAGATGAAGCTGACTGGCCTGTAGTTCCCCAGCTCCTCTGTCTTGCCCTTCTTGAAGACCAGGCAGATATTTCCTCTCTTCCAGGCCTCAGCAGCCTCCCCTGACTGCCTTAGCCCCTCTGAGGTCACCATGTGTCCTCACTGGGCCACTGGAGATGGACCTTCAAGAGGAGTGGATTTCTCCTTAGCCATGCACCCCACCTGCCAACGCTGACTTTCTGTTCTGCCACTCCACCAGCCAACCGACAGCAGGCAGCCCGCTATAAACATGCTTTAAAACACGTCCCTGCTTGTCCCAATGACAACAGAAAGTGAAGGCTCAGAGGTTCTGCACTTGCTTTCTGGGTGGAGAGATGCTACAAAGTCCCAAAAGCAGGCTGGAAACCTTTCCTAATGCTTTTTTTTTTTCTTTGCAGGCTACAGCTGGGTCAGCTCCCCACAGGCTCAAAATCTGTGGGACTTGCCCGTCTTTCATGGCTACCAGAAGCTCACCCGCTGCCTTTGCCTTCTGCGCAGACCACAAGGAGGATTGCTCTAAAATGCAGGAAGAGTCTGGGAACTGATAACTAGCAATAGCTCGGCTCGAGCCCACAATTTTAACACAACTGTGCTTCAAGTCCCCTGCAGGAAAGGGACACATTTGCCTGGCCTCTGGCTGTTAAAATCCGACTGATTATTAAAATTATTAGAGAGAAGCCTCTGCCCGAATAAAGGTGCAAATGAGACCATATGCCAATATCATTAGTACAGATTTTTATTTAACAGTAAATGTGAGGTAGAGAAAGATACGAAAAAGACAAGTGGAGGGAGGGAGAGAAGGGCGAAAGAGAGACTGAGAAACAGGATAAACATCAGAAGTATCACCACTCCATATATTCCAATGACGGCCTGTTGGTTCTCTTCTTGTCTTGTTGGCTGTTGCAGTCCTGTTGATGTGGTGGTTCTAGACTGTATCCATCAACTGGGGAGGAAAGAGTCCACAAAACACCAGGTCCATGGGCTTTAGATTATGTTGAGGCTAGGTGGAAACACCCCCTGTAATTCCCCTGGATGATGTATTACTGGATCATGGGATATTCCATGAGTCATTGACATCTTCTAAGATGTTGCAGATGTCTCTTACCCAATATAGTTCAGTCAATCACGGGCCAGTAGCCGAGAGGAATACCTTCATCCTGTGGTACTTCAGAGGGGAGTTTTCACAGCCAAGCCATTATGTAAGGGAAGACATTGGCATAGTAAGAAGGACTATCCCCTTTTGCAGGATTTGCCTCTTATCAGCCTCTTCCCTTATCTGGAAACGTGGCTGGTAGCCTCAGGTATGCACAGCCACCTGCACCAAGGAGGCCACTCTGTGCATCCCTAGCCAAGCACCCAGCCGATTGTTCGAGCCAGTCCAGTCTCTTGCAGCACCTGGACAGTTACTGCAAATGGTTGAGTGTTTGACCATTCATCAGTAGCAGGCCAGTCTCTCACAGGGGGATAGGCAAGGTGCATCTGTGAGCAGAGAACTCTGGAGAGTTCTGTGAGCAGGGAAGGGGTGGAAAGAATGTCAAGAAGGGGAACAATAAACCAAAGCCATGTCTTAGACTGCAAAGTTTATTAAATATCAAGTTCAATTAAATACAGTGTAATAGCGTCACAAAAATGTATTCATACAAAGAGTGTCACAGCAGCATTTAATGCTTTTCTCACTACATGTTAACTCAAGTCCTTGAAATAGTGGGCAAAACCCTAAAATTCTTTCAGTCTTGATTAATCTCAGTACAATTCATTCTCACTTTTCCAGAACTGGGACTTTGTTCTATACTGGTGTTCTATGCTGGTGACTTTTGCGGATGGGAAATGTCAACTCACATCTTAATTAAAAACTGGTAACTCCCTGAAACAAGTAAAACTGCTTATATGGTTGCTATCAATTTTCCACCACAACCGGGGTACTGACACCATATCATCAGCTGCTAGCAGCAACATTAAGATTGGGTATCCTATCACACAAGTTCTGGAGAGCACTGAAGAAAGTTGATAATATTAATGTTCTATTTTTCCCCCTTCCACTGGAAGTGTTTTCAGGTGTACCACAGGACTTGATGCAAGAGCTGCAAAAGTATGAAGCTGCAGCAATTTTTAATACAGAAATCAACACCAATACCATGAGAGGTACTGAGTTTGAATATCCCTCATGATATTCAAGTGTATTGTGACGGTGACTGATCATGAGCCCAGGTTGCCCACGGAGGCTTTGGAGTCTCCGTTCTTGAAGGAATTCAGAAGCCAACACAGATCTGGGAAACTAGCTAAAGGTGGTCCTCCTGGAACAGGAGGACTGGAACAAATAGTCTCCAGAGGTCCCTTCCAACCCCAGTCATTCTGTGATACAAAATAAACATACCAAAAAGACCATAAAACAAGTCTTTGCACTACTACACACTCACAGTCATTTTAAACCTACATCGCATAAAGTGACAACAATGTAAAGTGCCCTTTTCTCCAGCGTGAACACCACTGTAAGTTAATTAGCAGAAATTAGTCACTGCATCAGGACTGAAGCACCGGGTTCAAAGCACATCAAATGATGTCCCAAGCATTCAAATAACGCTGGAGAACTTAGAAACACTTTGAGTGAAAGGATTAAACAGAACAAAGGGAATGCTTTTGTTAAAACACAGAACATGAGTGGAGCAACATAATGAAGCTACTGTAATAGGAAACATTTCTGACAGTTTTGTCAAGGTCAAGAATCCAGACCAGTCAATCTCCTGATCAGAAAAAACCAGATGTGGTTCTTACTGTGAGTGCAAAAGAAGCCAGCTATGCAGAAAAAAACCAACAGATGAGGGCACTGGGCTGGACATCCATTTAACAGTGTTTATATTCAGACTGCAATGAACATGTTTTCACATCTGAGCCGGGGAGAAGAGAAACCATAGATGCTCTGTAAAAACAAAAAAAATGTCCAGAGCCTTTCCACAGCATTTCATTCAAATCATGTAATTTTTGGTTAAAACATCGCGGTACTCCTCTATTGCTCTGCTAAGGGGATCCTGGTGCATATGAAGGTTTTTTGAAGTCCAGCACATCCAGTTTCAAGTTCAGCAGTAGCTGGGGGGGAAAAGAGACAAGACACCTTATGTTACTTTACAGCAGACAGGGAGAAACAAGGCACTGCAAGAACATTTGACATAACTCGAGAGTCTGCAGACGAGACTTTAAAATTTCCAAGGACACATAACAAGGGAAGAGCTGGGCATAAAGGAAGAAACACATTTTGTGCACATTTGCTTATCAGTCAACGGCATTTCTAAAGCTAGTGACAGACATTCCAGAGGCTACACACCAAACATCTTCTGGGACTCCACAGATGACTCCATTGGCCCTTAACAATGCTTCTTAACATAGCCCCTGCAGCTCTTCAACCTGAAGTCTTTGCTTTCCTTAAACGTTCAAAGCGGTGCTTGATTGGAGCACTACAACGACACAGCTGCAGTCCCTGCAAAGCAGTGACTCTGGAGGACCAACCATCATGAAGCAGGTGGATTTTCTCTTTGGACGCCTGGCCTCAAATTATAGAGCATGTTTTATGCTCTGTCTTGCAAGCATTGAACTCATGCTTGCCTAAACACTACTGAAGGATCTCTTCCTAAAGAAAGGCTGGTTTTTGTCCCTGATCAGGTTCTTCTTACTTATTCAAAACAAGACTGCAACACCTAAGCTACAAAGACAAGCCATGAATCATAGCAAGAAAAATCAAGATCTAACAGTGGCGAACGCGTTTGGTATGGTTTAGTACTGAATGCAATCCACGTACAGGGAAGAAGGGATGGCTGAAGTCTATAAAGATCTATAAAAATCTGGGGCCTTCTTTGAGGTTTTTGCTGGAACTCTAATGAAGGGCAACTTCATCCTAAGCCAAGTGTTTCTGTGTGGGGCAGTGGGTGAATTTTCTTTTTGCTTGCTTTTTTCTAGGCAAGTGCACAAGTGCACAACATTCTATGTAGTATTTTGGCAAACAGGAATTTTTCACATTCAAGTCTAAACTGGAAAGCTAGCAGAACAAAATCTCTGTGCTTAGCAGAGGAAGTTGAAAATAATGGCTTGAAAGCTGTCAAGACTCAGAAACAGTCACCTTTTTCCTTAAGAACATTCCTAATGTAATGACACATTACCTTCTTTCAGTTCCTTAGTGATTTTTTCATCCAGTTCCTGTTGTACCTAGAATTATACATCAAATATACAGTTAAGATATAATATGATCCAAATGTTAACTGCTAAAACTCCTGAAACATTCTTACACCCCACAGAAAATGTGATAAAACCTAAAAATAGCATCCCAAATGGAGATGATGGCCTGTGATGGCCAAGAAGATGCTGAAGGCCTTGGACCACATGAGCTATGTGGAAAGGCTGAGAGAGCTGTGACTGTTTCTTTCCTGGAGTAGACAAAGCTCAGGCAACCTTGTCTGTGTGTATTAACTACCTGGTGGGTGGAGTAAAAGAGATGGAGCCAAACTATTCTCAGTGGTGCCAAAAGAACAAATCCCCCCAGGCCTCAAGTTTTTTTTCAAGAGTGGACAAGCAGCAGTAAAATCCTGGGGAGAAAAGAACCCCCTAGAACACAAAATGAGACACAGGCAGCAGAAGGAAGCAGGAAATCTAAAGCCTAGACCAAAAGATGACCCCTAAAGCAGGACTAATCCTAAGCAAAGCCATAGTAGCTGAGGTGTTGGAAGAGACCATTTTCCCCGGTTTATGAAGCCTTCACAATGACCAGAAGGTCCACAGAACCCTCTGCAACACATGTGGATGAATGAAGAGAAAAAAAAGGTCTTGTTTGCCTCTTATTTATTCCAGTAACCTTTTTGTGATTCTCATCCCTGCCTGAGGGCAGAGAAATAGGTGGAAATAAAGCCAACCTATGGATTTCTCTGAAATGGAGTGAAAAGGCCTTTGAATGAAAATACACCTTTGAGGACACTAACAGTGTCTCCACTGCTCTCCTGCCCCCAGCCCTCTGGAGAAGCCATGAAGTACCAAGGCCTGAACAACAGGCCCTGACTGAGCCCTGAACAATAGGCCCGGAGCCAAAGTTGACCTATAAATGAACCTTCCAACCAAATGTTATCTATATATATATATATTTGCTCATTAACAAAGTATTGATATACGTGTGCATTTATTGGCAGAACATGTATTTACCTTTCTGCATCTAGAAACTGGATGAGGCCACATCTAGCCTAATCAGGGGGCATAGGATCAAAAACAACTACCTTTGTTCCTCCTTGAGCCCTGGCCAGGTTTTGGGAGAAAGCCAACAGGAGAATGAAATTATTGATTATGTTAGCTTGTTTGTTTAACAGTATAAAAGCTGGGCTACTGTCACAGCAAAGCTGGGGGAGCCTCATGGTCCGCAAGGTGGATGCACCACAGGAGTTCCCAGTTACCTTGGTTCTCCAGTCCTTCACTGTGACAGCTTCCCCCCACAACTGAGGTGTCTCAGACTTGGATGATGGTAAAGTATTGGAGTAACTGGTGATATATCTTTCTTAATTGCTACAGGCATTCTTTTGTAGTAATCATTAAGTGCATTGCTTAGCTTTGTCCTTTCTAATTCTTTGCTAATGATTGTGTGCTTTGCTTAGCTTAGCGTATCCATCCATAATTCTCTGCAGTTTTACATTGTAGTAAACGATGCTATTCCTCAAGTCAGTGTCTGTGTCCTCAGCAGGTACCTCTCAGTGCTTAGCTCTTCAGGCAGTAACATACTGGGTCACTTACAGCAGTCACCATCTCAGTAATTCTGTTTCAGGAAGTGATGTTGACTTGCTACTTACCCACGGGGCCTCTGGAGCACAGAGTAAGTTGGATCCTCTAAGACTCCATGAGATGATACTCAGAGTCTAGGAACTCAACTTCAGAGCAGTACTGCTACTCCACACACAACCGCTGTTGCTACCCAGAACTTTTTGACTGTCAGAACAAGCAAAGGGGGTAAAGAGCCTTCTCGTCTAGTTTAACCAAGTTCCATTAGAACAGATGAAATCCATACATACAGTGCCATCTTCCAGAAGCTGAACTACTACAGAAGCCATAACTTCACAAATACATAAAGCACTGAAGTACTCGGAAGCAATCACTCTTTCACTCAGAGAAACCAGCAACTTAAAAGCATTTCCAGCTTTAGGCCAATGTGAATGCATCAGTTTGAATAAGAATGTGTAAATTTGAATCAAAACCTAACAGCATAAATAGACAAAACGTTTCCAGTAGCACCCAAGATTAAACAGTACAGGCTACAAACCTTGTCACATATCTGGCTGCAGAGAAGAGAGAGAAGAATTGTGATTAAGGAGCTGAAGAAGAAAGAAAAACAGCCTTAAGTTCAGAGGTCTTCAGGGAGACACAAGAACATGGTCTACGTGTACATGAGGCAAGGGAAAAAAGCTCACAACAGAAAGACTACTAAAATACAAGAGGGCAGTTGGAAAATGAAACCAGAAAAGGAACAGAAATTGAGAGAGAGCGTAGGGAGCCAACATTCCCTTTCCCACATTATGCAGGGAAACTGGTTTCATAAATCCACCAATTCACACTGGTTGCAGCTAGCAGAGTTCACTATTCTCTTCTATGTCAAGACACCCACATTCATTTGCAGCAGCCTTTGGCACAGCTGTTAGGATTGAAGCTTGACAGTTTATAAATATAACAACTGCCCTTAAGTCCAAAATCTTCTTGCAAGACTTGCAGCAGACAGACATTCCCTGCCTTGGGCTATGCACTAAGGCCCCAGCTTCCAAATTCTGGTACCCAGACCACTAACAGTATTTCCTATTTATGAGATGGAGAGGGAATACCAGGTTTTAAGACTTTCCTGAATATACTGAACATTGAGGTACTTAAGGCTACAGGCGGTGCTGTGACAATTAGTCTCAGTTGTTCTGTAACTGGTGATTTCAGGAAGATGTATCACAACAGAATGTGCGGCTCAGTTTAGTAAGAGGGAGGATAAATCACAGCAGGAAATCTGAGTCCCAGACACCAGCCTTCTGCTTTAATTGAGAGAAATCCGGCATGCTGAGATTTCCAGCTTTCTCTTAAGAGTACCTGGTTGAAATTGTAAGAAATAGGCAAGTTTTATGTGGATATAGCAGTTGTTTGACTCACGCTTATTCAAGGAAGAAGACTTCAGAGTTTGTTATGGTATTAGAGTTGAAAGGGAATCCCAAGAAGACAAACTGTGTATAGTGAGAGTGAATTATCCTCAGCTCCTCTGATGGCAATAAACTAAAAGTCTCCGTCGGTTGTAATCAAGAGCAGAGAGAACTTCAGGGGACTAAGTCTTACCAACAAAACTGCACTAGGAAGGAAAAATGTTGGTATAGAAGAAAGCCCCAAAACTAAGAAGAAAATCCCCTCTGGACATCAGTAATTGAAGACTGGGAAAATGTCATACATAACTGTTCAACAACTTCCTTGAGAGTATGCTCAAAGCTGTGAGACACACATGCTCTGGACAGAAATTCTATGGGTGCTGCTGAAGTCAGGACACTGAGTGGGAACAGTATCACCATTCTCAGATCTAATGCAGACTTGTCTTGGAATAAGCTCAAATGTTTTTCACAAGGGGGTCTGGAAGCATTTTTCACAAAACATTGAAGAGGCCTATATAGCAATTTGAACTTTACATTTATTAGTAGCTGTATAAAATAATGAGCCATGAAATAGCCTGGAGAAATATTTAATTTCTGTAATTTACTTAACGGAAGGCAGTAAACCCGTGAAGGTGTCTATCTTGATACTGACAAAACTTTGAGATTCACAGAGAGTTCCAATGTCTTCTGGAAAATGAAAATGGAAAGTACTGCCTGAAAATTGTTGCTGTAATTCAGTTTTAAGAAGCAGTGAGTACTCCCACTTTCTTTCCCTTCGCTGTCTGTTTTCCTTGTTCTTCTCCAAAAAAAGGCAAAACTGTTAAGCCTTTCCTTTTAACCTTTTTTGCCTAGAAGAGGAATGGTTTCCTCTTTTGCCTTTTTCTTAACATCTTGCTCCTATCTCTCTGTCATTTCTTTCCCTCTCTTGTTCTGTGCTCCCTGCCCCTCCCGGTCTCCTTTTTATTTCCATTTTGCAGCGCGTCCCTGAATCTTCCTTCCTTTCTAGTGCTTGCATGCAGAATACCCCCTGCAGATGATACAGCACTAATGACCTCAAGAGTTCTTCCAGTAATGTCTGTCCACCACTCTGCCCTCAAAAGAGTATTCACAGCTACACAGAGAAGTTCATCTCTGTAACTGCCATAGCTACGCATTTCCTACGCTGCTTTGCCCCCTTTTGTTCTCTTGGCTTTCTTTTCTTAAAACAGTTGCTCTGTGTAGACACATGGTTTAAATGAGTTCTTTCAATGAGGGGGGCCACCGAACTGAGATGGACTTAAAAGTGAACAAATACATGTCATATTCCCTCGACAACAGAGTACAATGACTCAACAGAGAAGCTTGGCCATGCCTCAATCCCATGTTAAGTGGGTCTCCCACTGATTACAACTATTGGTATGGGGTTTTCACATCCCATGGTATAATGTTCAGCATTCTGTGAGGGATGTGCTATAATGCTGACTGCTAATTACAGGGTATACTTGGACCAGAGGTATTGCAGAGGTTGCAGCATTGCTGCAAAATCAGAAAGCTGTGAAGACTTGCCAAAGAGTAGGTAATTTTACTATTTCATTAAGTAACACATGGCAGGAACTACAAGAACAAATGTCTCCTATGTGTAGTATGTGTCCTGCACTGAAGTATAAAGAGCAAAGTTATGCCATCCCACTCATATCATCCTGTTTTCGAAGCATCCTTTTGTTGGTATTAACATACTGAAGCAAGTTCTGTGAAGAAACTGCTGGAATCAAGATCAAGGAAGAAGAAAAAGGTATCTCAGAGATGTCTGATTGGATTTGTCACTCAATGTGATGTTAGCCATTTTAAACAGGTCAGCCAAACCATACACTGGAATTTCATGCTGAGCTTAGCTCGGGACTCCCTATGCACCAGTATTCCTTATCACAGTTTCTCTTGTGAAAGAATGTCATGACACAGTTCATTGCTTTGACTTATATACTTCATGGCCTTTGACCACCTTGAAAATTTTTACAACCCTGATGACCAAAAGTCTTCAGCCTTACAATGTACAGCTGTGCACTGTTCTGAGGATTAGCAGTTGCTTTGGCCTATTAGACAAGATGGCATGGAACAATAAATGGATTCTAACTTCAGGCTAAAAAGGAGAACCTTGCATACGGCTACTCTACAGAAGCACTCGAGAACAGTATTTCAAAATGCTTACCTTGGCCACAAAAGCTGCAACCCTGTTTCTTGAGGATAATGTGTTCTCACTTTGGCTTAGGAAGCTTCCTCCTAGACTGAGACTTCTGTTCAGTCCCAAATTGTTGCCAAGATGTCCCAGTGCAGTTGAATACAGAACTGGAGTTGCAGCCAGACCTCCGCTAACAATGCTGCTTGTGATTAAAGATTTGCTTTTATGGCGCTCCCGGAGGAGCTTAGTGTTGGCTTCTTCAAGTCTCTCATTAGCTCTGAAACATTCGGAAGCATACAAACAGTTACTTTTGGTAGTAAGACTTTCCCAAAGTTACCCTCCAGGTCCTTGACTATTACTTGACTTCTGAGATTACCAGCCTCCAAAAACAGCACAGCATTTGACCTGAGCTTGTTTGGAGGGCCTGTTTCTAAGAAGTCACACTAGGTGCAAGGAGCAGCAAGTGTTACCAACGCTTAGGACTGCTCAGCATGAGGGCTTCAAAGCCTTCTGTGAAAGCCTTGTGTTTACATAGGTTCTTCTGGAAGGTACCTCACCTCTGTGACAACTCTGGGCTGGCCCCCCTTCCCAAGGAAAGCTCAAAGCTCAGTGGCACTGCTAAAACAGAAGCCAAAAAAGATCATTTCTATTTTTTCTTCACAGAACAGAAATCTGGTCTCTGAGAGGCCTACCCTTATTCAAACTAAAAAGGACATGAAATTCATTTTTTCTGTTGTACAGAGGATGAGATTATAGAGACAGGCAAAAAAGCTGCCAGTTAAAACAACATCAGCTTGAAAAGTGTCCTGTTAATGCCATGATCAGGGGTGTTTCTGCTGAAACACTGAAGAGAAATGAAGGCCTGCTGAACGGAAGGGTCTTAAGGTACTTTCCCCACAAACATGCCATCATAGGCTTTCAAACAATGCTGGCCAGGTGCACAAAAGGAATTAACACAAAACATGCATGAGAAAAAAGGAGTCTCTTATTCCCAATCCAAGAAAAGCATAAACTTACCTTTCCAGTTTCTTTGCTAGGCATCGTCTAGTTTTCACTTCCTCCAGATACAGCTCTTTGTACTTTTCCACTTCTGCCTGTGCACATTCTTTTGGAAAAGTACTCTCTTGTTGGGTATTTTTTATCTTGTCCAATTCACATTCGAGATCTCTAATTCTGTCTTTTAGCTGGTTTCTCAGTGAAGCATGATGACTGGCTCTGATGTGTTCTAGTCTGTCCTGGGAGGCTGCCTGTGCCTGAAGGAGACAGTGCATCTTCAACCACCACAAAGAACAAGAGAACTCTCCCCACCTGTCAAGTGCATGTACCCAAGTTCAAGGGCCCAGCTTGGCTCAGAGAGGCAGCTGTGCCTCCTCACTAGCATCAGCAATCAAGGCAGAACCCTGGAGCTACCACCAGGCTAAATAATTCTTTTCACTCGGGAAGAAGCCCAAATTTGTACTGCTATTGAAAGCTACCAATGAAAGGGCATTATCTCTGTAGGACAGGGTACAGAGAACAGGATTCCATAAAGGCATTAGCAGGGTGCCTGACCTCCTCCCGATCTCCGCACCTGCAACTTCAGTCACTTCTTTTCCGAGCACTCTCCTCCGTACAAGGACAAAGCCGGACCCGTAGGTCTGGCCGTGACAGCTGGAAGGTGCAAAACCCCTTCAAGCATGAACAGTGAGAAAAGCAGAGCAGCGGACAGAGATAGCCCCAAGCACTGCAAAATGGAAACCTACCTTGGGCAAGCTTTCCACTGGGGGACCTGCCGGCACATCACGCACCATGAGAGCACTCCTGCCCAACCATACTCCCTTCTCCCACTGCCCTTTGGCACAGACACAAGAACAGCGCTAACACACAGAATCGGGCACCCAAAGCAAAACACTAAAAAATGATGGCCACAACCAAAGTCTCCATAGTGCCTAGAGACGCACATCAGAAAGTCACTCACCTGCAAAAACAGATTGACTTCTTGTAGTTTTTGTCTTATTTCTTGGCCTGCTCGTTCATCAACCTCCCTTTTATACTGTTCCATTTGGCTGTGATCCACCATGTTAGTCTCCAAGTGCTGTTGGAGTTTTGCCACCTCTTCTTTCAGCTGGCATTTGCTCTTCTCCAGTTTTTCACAGTTCCCATGCAGAGTGGACAGCTGTTCCTGTAAATCGCGATTTTGTGCTTCTAGCTGCATGCTTTTTTTAGACTCCATGTCCAGCTGCTGGGAAAGTTCAGCAACCTGTACACGGGGAAAAAAGAAAAAAGAAATTCAGAGGGATCTAAAGGCAGTGAACTCTGTTAAAATCACTAAAGGGGTCTTCCATGGAGACTGTATTTATCATCATCTGCATACTCAGTATTAGAAACTAAGCGTAACCAGGCTCTTCTTTTCCAACAAGATCAGCCTTCGCATCATTTGTGATAGGATGGGAACCTGAGGAATCCCTTCTCAGTTCTTCATGCAAAAATGCTATAAGCTTCTGGAGTAAAAATGAGTCACTGCAAAGGCAGTAACTGATTCTACAGTGATGCCTTCTAAAGCCAAGCGTAACTCTGAAACACGGCTTCTCTAGCAATGAATCTGAGTCACGAGCGGAGAAGTATATAAAGGTTACATGCTACTACTGAACAGCCAGAGCAGCCTCAAAAACATCTCTGGCAACAATACTTCTGGGTCCCCATGCCAAGATGGGCTGAAACAGCTACCTGTGAGCAATAAGTTACAGCACTTTCCCTATGTCACCTCTCCTCATCATAGCCTGTGCAGCAACAAGACTCATCAGAAAAGGAAAGTCTCAATTGCCTCTGGCTGAACTTGTGCCCGAGACAGGGCTCAAGGGTTCTTCCTACTGTGTAACAGCAGCGTTCCTCTCCTCTCTTCCAGAGAACGAATCCGTCTCTCAGACGTAGGTGACGCTGCCGCAGCCTCACGCTGCAGCCGGGGCTGAGCTGAGGCCCGCTGCTCTCAGCCCTGAGCCTCACCCATGGACGTGACGTCCTGGTAGCACGGCAGAACTGCCCATCCCTAAGGCCCGGCCTGGGGATCTGCACTCTTGGCTGACCCTGCCTGCTGTCACCAGACCTGCTCTTCTTGGTGAGCGCCTGTGGCACGGCTTCCTGGCCCGTGAGGTCACAGACCCTGCCAGCCTTGCTGCCACTCTTGGCTTGCCCTTCCTCTGCAGGACAGTCTGCCCTTCCTGTGCCATTGCAGATGCTGCTTTGCACTTAAGGATTACATCTTTACCCATAACGACAACTACATCAGTATTAGTTATAGTCACCTAGTTCTCTAAAAGTAGAAAAAGCATTGAGAAAAGTCAATCAAATCCAAAGTACAGCCAAGGAAAAAAGTCATCAACATGACAAGAAATAGAGAAAAAGCGTCACACAGGTTTGAAAAGAAGCAACACCACAACCAAACAAACCCCAAACTAAGCAGAGCTCACCTTTGTTCTCAATCTATCAACTTCACTGACCATTTCAGAATATCTGCTCTTCATTTCTCCCTTCAAATTAAGCTGTGACTCCATTTCTCTCTCCTCATACACCCTTATTTTCTTCATAGCTCTACTGAGAAGTCTCTTCAACCTAAACAGCAAATCAGTTTGTAAAACAATGAAACACAGGAATAAGCAACCTTTTCCATACGCTCTCAAGTAAGGAGTGCAGACATAGCTTTCTTCAACTTTAACATACTTTGACAGTACCGGGAATTGCCAAGAAAAAACCCACCTTTCCTGTGCCACAAATCACCTGGTGAATCCAAATTTCAGCTGAAAAGATGAATAGAAGACCTCCTTCCCCAGCCCTGGAGAACTGCAGGGTAACCTGGATTGGCAGTTCCTTTTGCAGCTGTAAGTATAGCCTCATGTACAGATGTACCTTGAGGGACTAACATGAGACTTCCATTTGCTCACGAGTATGTATACCTATTCTTACATTAAAGTTCAATAAAACTGGACTTCCATTCAGGGCTATCTCTTCACCATATCAAAAAGCCATACCTCTTGAAGTCTTTCTGCAATTCTAAGTTTCTTCTCATTTCTTGGTCCAGACGGAGTTCAACCGGGCGTTTCAACTCTACCAGTTTCTTCACTTTCCTTCTTTCACTCTCACACTGTCAAAACAGAAAAGACACATGACACACATAAAACTTAAGAACAATTGCTAGGTGTAGTATATGTCTCTAGCATTCTCCACAGAGAAGCTGCAGTCCATCTCCATCTGTTAGCCAAGTTCCACTTTTAAGTTTCACAGAAAACAGGCCAATATTGAAGAACAAAAATAGATGCCTCCACTGAAACAAAGGTGGAAAAGATGCTGGACTACTTTCAGGAGTTCTCAACTCATAGCAAGGATTATGTAGGTATGCTTATCATGGGAGAATACAGATCAATCTGAAGCTTTTACAGGATCTTTATTGACCAGCAGGCAGAGGAATTTGATCTTTGGGAATTTTTCAACATCCTATTCCCTTCTGCCACTACCTCCACCTCTTCTTTGTGGCTATTTACTTACGCGGTAGTTGCTTTGTACTTCCTTTATTCCTCTATGGAAGAGGAGAGAAAGACTTCCCCTTTGAAACTGTCAGTTATTTCTTGTTTCCCAAGCACTAGTTCATTTCCCCAGAATTCCTTCAATATGTTTTTCTGCAAGGCTTTTAAGCATCCACTGTCCTGAAAACATGCTGCTGCTCCTCCATGCACTGAACTGGAAAAATTAAATGCTTCAACCCTGCCCAGAAAACAAGGGGTCAGAAGATGGCCAGAAGGAATCCAAGACAACTGGGGAACTGCAGTCCTGCTTGATGTGCTCAACTGATGCAAAGCATACTGGGAACTTTTTAAAACAGAATCACTCCAGGACTTACGCAAGATATACAGATAGCTTTCATTTGCTTCCTGGATGATCCACAAATCACAACATTTCCAGAGCCTGAATGGCAGGGGTAATAAAAAAATGCTCTTTACGTAAGAACTCAACCAAAAGGTTAATGTGGTTCTCCCAGATACTAGCTTAGATCTCTGGAGAATTTTCTGGATTTACCTGCTCAAAGAGGTCTGCCTTTTCTCTGTCAAGCTGAGCAACACGCTCCTCGAGGTTCGATCTTGACTTAAATTGCTCCTCCCACATACTCTGCAAGTCCTTTGATGTCAGAGCCAGCACGTTCTGCTTTTGCACCTGTAAAAGCAACAGCAGCAGAAGAAGAAACTAAGGTGACCGTAAAGAAAACACTGCAATAGAAAGCTGCAACTTAAATGGAAACTCTCTCCTCTCCCCATCCAAGGTCTGTGGTTAATGTTAATGTGGAATGTAAAACACAAGCTTGGGAAACATAACTAAGAAGAGAAATTGAAGATGGTAAAAACAATGAATGCTATAGGGGTGATGAGATGAGGTTGCAACTTTGGGGAATAACAAACACACACACAAAATTACCCTGTAGCTTTCTTCCAAAGGCTCTCCTGAGTTCATGACATATTTTATAATGTAACAATTTCTAGTGCCCACCACAGAAAATACCCTACCCTCACAGCTTCTGTAACAGCTGTACATCTCCTGAGAGCAAGAAAGTGTTTTGAAATTGACAATGGTATTGATGGTTCTACCTAAAGGGACAAAGATTTGCCTAACAGATGCATTTGAGTTGAACGGAACTTGCTGATTCAGTTCAAGTATAAAGACTGGAAGCTGACTAGATGCTTTTAGTGGCACTTTTTAAGGAAAAAAAAAAGAAAATCACAAAAGCAAAAAAAAGGAAAAAAGAGATGTCTACTGCCTACAGAAAGTCACAGAACACTTATCACAAAGTCTTACATAAAAAGAATCCTTAGGGTGTATGGCTTTCTCAAGTGTCCTTACAGAGGAGGTAAAACACGTGGTCTTACGACAAAAAGTGATGTGGCCTCAAGACAAGCTCTGACAAAATTGCAAAGATAATATGGATCTCTCAAGTCTGGTCTCTCAGCTTTCAACCACAGCTCTCTGTGCTGTCCACAACATCCACTCTATCAGTCATCTGCTATGTCTTAACCCTGGTAGGCAGCTAAGCATTACACAGCCACCTGCTCACTCCCTGCAGCTGGGATGGGGAAGAGAATTTATCAGATGAATCACACTGATGAACACAAGTATCTTGCACACCACAACACAGACACAAAACACAGCAGCAGGGAAATGAGGAAATTTACAGCCTTTTCCATTGAGGGTGCCTTGCCCTAAAACCAGATGGGTATTTAACAGCTGTGTGCTTACACAGCCCACATGATCTTTTCATCAATTACCTACACACAAAAATTTCAAAGACTAAAACAGTCATTCACAGAAGCCTGTCATGTACCTGCTTGTGGTGGTCCTCTGCAGCTGCCTGTGCTGTCTGTAAGCTCGTTATCAAGTCTTCCAGGCGGTTATGAACCTATAGAAGCATTACAGGAAGCAAGAAGGAACACTATGACTTTCTAGATTGAAGTTACACCTCACTGACAAAAATAAGTCTTACATAGAACCTCTTCACCTCTTTATTCCTACACTATTTACACTCAGAAACAATGATCAAAATGGCCTTAGCTTGGTGCCACTGTAAAATTGTTAGCAATCATCACCTCTGCCATTTGGTGCAGAAAGAGAGAGAAAAGACCATTAGGGATATAAAGAATCTTCAGTGAAAACAAGCAGGAGTAGCTTTTCTCATCCCCAGTACACTTGAAAACCATGCCCTATTAATCAAAGCGGAAGGATTTGTGACTGCCTTCCTACTTCTCTTGACAGTGTCAGTACATCACAAAGTTCAACTACCACATGTAGTGATTTTCGAAATACCTTCAGCTATAATTGACAACTATAGTCATAACAAGAACCCTAAATCAGTGGCTACAACGCAAATACAACAACAAAAAAATCTCTTAATTCAGGCCACAGATGTTAGCACCTTATCTGAGCTAAAATTAACTACTGTGTAAGAGGCAGTGGTAAATTCCAAGGCTCACACTGAGTTTTGCAGATACCACAGGCAGTCCTCTTCACTGTTTCATGAAAACAGACACACAGCAAGCAGCCAAAGGAAAAGCAATTCTGCACAGCAAAGCTCTGAGATGTGTAATTTTTGTTTCAGTCTGATTACGTCAGCCAGCTCTCTGGCACAAAGGGCTTGTCATTAATATACCCTGTGGAACTCCCACAAGTTAACTTGATGAATACCTTAAATGAAACACATCGCAGTCCCCAAAGAAGCATCTGATGTTATGAAGGGTCTAAAGCAGACAATAGTTACACCCAGTGTATTGCTTTCAAATCCTTACCTTTTAGAGTGTTATGTTTGACTTGGCATAGCACGGAAAAACTTTCAAAACCAGATGGCTGGGAAGTAAAGCAGGCTGCTTTCTGAGCAGCCTCTATTCAGGAGAGAGCAGGAACTGAGCTCCCCTGAGCTCTCCACCTTAAAATTTCCCACAGAAATAGGTAATTAGGCTCAGGAGTCTCCAAAAGGGGAAATTTATGACCAGCTTACTGAGGCAGAGGCTTGCAGATCTCTCTGCAGGGCTTCAATCCTGTTGCTTTGTTGCTGGACAGTGGCTTCCAATCTGGTGTTTTCAATTTCAAGGCTTAAACAGAAATACAGGTTTTATTACAAAAATCTGCCAGAGTACCAATTCCAAAAAGAACAGTGCAAAATATTCAAGATCAAGAGCATCCTTCAAAATCATAATAATTTGCTGTGATGCAACAAGGCTAAGTATCAATCCTGTGGTTTCCAGCCAATCCCTGCAAGCAACAGACACCTCGCCCCACTGTGTCCTTCTCTTACTGTTGCACGTGTTCTTCCAGTTGTTTTATAACAGTGTCAGTCTCAGAAGATGCCAACAGCTGGTCCTGCAGTTTCTGGGCAGAAGCTGTTGCTTCTCTTTCCTTGTCATCCAAGGCAGTCTTCAAGTCACGAACACAACGCTCTGACTGAAGATATTTTTTTTCCATCTCCCGCAACTGTAAAATCAGAGAAAGAATCCACATAGTCAGGTGAGCTTTCATACAGAGGAGTCAGCTGCTGCCAGAGGATTCACGTGCTGCAGATATCTGCCCATACCCTCTGCCCAAAGAACTGTAATCATCTCAAGTACCTTCAAAGCTTTGCTTCTACTAGCAAATGAACACAAGCTGTGTTACTTCCTCATCTTCTACAGCGGCCTCTCCCATCCCTCCACGCATTTTCTAGAGCACAGTTCTAAGCACTGACACTGCCCCTCTGACCCTTTTGGGGCCTTGTGATGATGCTCTTTGTATTCACTCATTTGCTCCTCAATGAAAACACGAATTAAGAAGTTCATCTGTCTGTAGGGACTTCACAAGTCTCTCATAAGGATCCGATTTAAAATTATTTTTCTTTTAGAACTCCAAGGCCTCTATACCTCAACTCTTGGATAAACACTGTGAAAGGTAGTCCCTAACTCAGAAATAGCTTATACTTCCCTTGAAGGAAAACCATTTAAGGATGGCAAATTATAGCAGGGCCAAAGAAGGGGAAAAAATGCAGAGTAAGTTACAAAATCATTCAGAATTTAACATGTTACCTGGTGGCAGGGCAGGGTAGGGGGAGTGGGGGCAGGGGGAAAGCAGGACAGCATAAAAATGTCCAAACACAGCAGTCCAGTACTTCTACTGTTCTTCAGAAATCAGACAATCTGCTTGGCTAAACCAAAGGCAACAAGCTATAGACACACCAATTTATTGTGCAATGCACCTTCGCAAATAAAAAATTTTGTCCAAGTATGGGCATAAAGTCCACATATCAAAGACATGGGCACCAAGTTTATAAAACAATGCAATTGATTCACACATCATTAAATCCCTCCTGTTGAATTTTTTCCCAGGGTTTTAGGACAACATCCAATCCTACTTTTAATAGCCACCCTAAGATTTATTCATATAATTACAGACATTCTGTACCTTGGTTTTAGCCTTTTCCAATTCCTTTTGCAAGCACAGCTTGTCTTCCTCCAGGTCACTGCGGTAGCGTGTAGTAACTTCAAGTGAGGCTTCTGACATAGATTGCTTTTTAAGAGCATCAGCAAGCTCCTGCTGCAGCTGTCTGATCATGCCCTAACAAAACAATTAAATGAGCATGAATAAAGTTGTAAGAACATGAAAAATGCCTCTACTGTGACTTATTTGATTATACAATTAGATCTGTCTTTCGATTGAACTCAAGTGAAATTGTCTGTCAGCAGCAGGCATGTGCACAGACAATCACCTCTCCATCTTTCTCAGCTGAGCACCCCCAAACTCTCAGCAGCTGTTCATGAGAATTTCTGTTTCCTAATACATAAAAAAGATCCAGGTATTGTCCTTCTTCTTGAAACCATGCATAAGCACACACTGCAATCATGGGAACTTTTCTAACATAATCCAAAGAAATCTGTTGTGATGCAAGAGCCATAGTCTGACTGCAGAAACTACTTTGTTGACCAAAGGCAGGACTTGGTATCCCATCATTCTTTGTTCTACTCCTACATTTTAAAAATCAAATTAAATGAATACATATCTCTAAAAGCTCTTTTTAGATATACTCTAAGAATACATTGAATCACATCCTCTTACAGCTGTCTTAATGTTTTAGAATAACAACTGCCTTTATACCAACATATTAGGTTTACCAAAATCTGTATAGTTCATACAGTTATATAGATGTAGTATTTTCAGAGGGAAGACTGTTTTTCTGGTATGAAGAATACACAGCAATTCACAGATTAAAATGACTGACAGTTCTGCTAGAGTTCTCTCCCCACACCCACCTTAAAGTAACTGACAAATGAAGAATAAAGCCGTTATCTCACACATGCCTATGTTTATCTCAGTTGAAGATTCTGGACTTGTTAGGAAGAAGGAAATGTAATTTTAAATCACTATTCAAATCATTAAAGGAGACAAACCTTACACCAGCGTGTCTATATATTGACTTTTATTAGTTCCTATTTTCTAGAAAGTAAGGGAAATTAAACAAAATGGGTAAGGCAATTTTTAAGTCATTGCTCTACCTGAAATTGGCCAGAATACTCTGTCATTGCAGAATACCCTACCTACTCCTAGGAACAGAGATAATGATGTATTCTCCAGGCAGACCCCTTAAGAGCCCCCAGAATATACATAAATTAACACCTAGACACTATAATACTCTTCAATTTTGATAGCAACTTAAGGAGAAGCAATGTTTTTCCTCTGCAGGAACTTAATATAAGTCCATCTCACACAATTCACTCACCTGTATCTTCATTTCTCAACTGTCACATATTGGATCATTCTTCCTTTTATATCACTCTTACTTGTGCCATGAGTGCAATACTTTAAAAAATCATCAAATACCTAAAATGACTCTATAGGGCAAAAAATGGACTAAGGAAAAGAGATTTAAAAAGTTCTAGAGAAGAATCACCTTTCCTGATCAAAGCAGACTTGGATACCTTTTTTCTGCTCTCTGCTCAGATCTGAGCAGTAACATCCCACTTACCAAAATCTTCCACAATTTCAAGAGAAACACAACAAACCAGAACAAAACATCATTATCTAGTCCCATGTATATAGCTTATACCTGGTACACTTTAGAAACACAAAATAATTTCAAGAACTGGAAAACTTTAAATCGCTCTAAGTCCATATTTTACCTCTCTCTCTATTTTGTCAGTCTCATACTTGAAGACTTGTTCTCTTAAATCAATACACTTGGCATTTAACTCTTTGTTTCTCTCTTCCACTAGGTAAACTTGCTTTTCAGTATCAGATCTGAGTTTGTTGAAAATATCATTAAACCGATCTTGCACATCATTCACTACTTTTTCTTTGATGATCCCCTTGTTCTGCAGATCTTCCAGTTGCTGACGGAGCAAAAGGTTTTCACTCTGGAGCTGGGCCAGTCGTTCCTGCATGGATTCCTGCTTTATTATAAGTTTGTTTACTTGGTCTTTCTCAAGTTGTCGAGCATGATCGTATTCCTTTGCCTGACACTGGGTTTGACTTAATTCTTTTTGTGCCATTTCTAAAAGCAATGTTTTTTCTCTGAGCGTTTGTCTTAACTGGTGAAGCTCATTTTCTAGACTATTAGCTTTGCTTTCAGCTTTACTCAGCTGCTGAGACAAGCTCTTGCTGGCTTCTCGTACATCTGAGAGGTCATGGTGGAGCTTGTCTTGCAAGCGAAGCCATTCATCACGTTCTCTCTGAAATGTTCGTTCGACATCACTTTTTGATGACTGGTGACGTTCAAGTTCTTGAACAGTAGTGTTCAAGCGGGAACGAAATGATTCGATTTCTGTCTCTAGTCTGTCTTTGCTTTCTTTGGTCTGCTCAAGTTTGGAAGTTAGCATTGCGGATTCTGTCTTTAGTAAGTTCAGCTGTCCATTGTACTGAAAAACTGTTTGCGTTAAAGCTTCCTCATTCAGTTTAAGTTCCTTTTTGAGATCTTCATTTTTTTCTTTCAAGGTCTCATTTTCCTCTAAGTATTTTCCTTCTTCCTCCTGGTGCCTAAGTCTTATTTGATCAAGTTCTAGTCTTAGCATGGCAATCTCATCTTGCAGTAACTGATTTTTGTACAACAGATCCTTTTCTCTCTCAGTGTCGGATTCCTGAATGACAGAGAACATGAATAGATATCCAGGTGGGAAATAAATCTACAAAACCACTTCAGCATTAAACTCCATTTCAACATTTCTAACACTGCAACATGACTTCAAAGATAAGAGTGAAATTTCAGATAAGACATAAGCTACTCTATGAACCAGTGCACATGTCCAACGCATGCATAGAATGAAAGTGTAATGTATCCATAAATAAACACGCCAAATACACAATGTCTTTTTTTCCATAAACAAGCCGCTAAATAATAAAATTATTTAAAATATTTCAGGTATAAAGGTTTAAAAATGACAGTGCTTTCTTGTGTGTGCATGCCTTTAAAATTAAGTTAAAAATCCCTAATAATTTTGCTGTGTTACCGATCTGGTAAAATTCACGTTTACCACAGGTAAAAATCTCTTGTTTACCAGGCTAAAAAGGGTATTTTCCTTTTTAAATGTCTTCTTAACACTTTTTTTTAGCATTACTGAAAGTTAGCTATACAGCTCAAACATCCCTGTAATGCAGGAGTCTTGTACAGTGCCTGTTTATTACACAAATTTTTTTCCATGCAAACATATTTACCCTATATTTATTGGGCAGCACAGCCAAGAACAAATAATTCTTCCAAAAATTTCACATTCTTAGTAAATTCAGTAAACTTTTAAAGACATCTTTTTTTTTTAATACAGTGTTCATGATTGCTTATTCTCCTTCAATTATTCTAACTAGATTGAGAGTTTAATTCATTGCTGATCTTCCTTCATAAAACTTTAATATGTGGAGGTGGAAAAGAACTTTATACTTCAAGTAACTAAGTTTGATAAGGGAATAATTAATTAAAAAACCCCCAAGTAATGGGAACACAGAGTGAGTGTCAAACAACTTCCTTCCTGGTCAGTCTGGATGTAGGTAGCTAGGTGTTTCACTGCTTAAAAAACCTTAAAAAGTGATGATAAAATGTCGAGGAAATGAAAACAAGACAGTTTAAAAAATGGTGTAAATAGTATTTTCTTTTAGTTTTCTACTTGTACATGCAGTTCAAGTACATACAGCACTGATACTGCTTTCCAGAACTTTTAAAGACATAAGGGAAAACAGAAGAGGTATTTGCACAGTAAAATTACACTGGTAAACTGTAAATAATCTGTCAAGAAGCAGAAAAAATTACATAAGTTTTACTATGACTTTAGAACAAACATGGTGAAATTTAATTCACTAGAAAAAAAAACCTGCTTACATCTGAACTTTTTCCTATAGTTCTTCTTGTCTCTTCTTCTAGTTCCTTTTGTCTCCAAAGGTGGTTGTTCAAAATGCCTTCTTGCAGGGCTCTGGCACTCTTTTCCTGAGAAAGCTGTCTCTGTGTTTCATCACGCTCGTCTTCAACCTACAATAATACAATTAAACTACTTGCACCTTCAGAAAAATCAAAGCTAGCAACATCTTCCCACTCTCCCTTTTATTCTTGTAAATATTTTTGCTTTCCACAGTTACGATAATCCATCTATAAATTTTAATTTTCTTCTGAAAAATTAAGAAGATATATAGAATGCTTTGTAATAATTTAGAAAAGTAACTCGACGTCAGGCTTTGAAACACAGAGGAAAGGGAACAGACTACTTGGAAACCAACTGTTCTCAAAATCTGGCAATAGTTACTCAATGCCTCTTCCATGAACAAAGTACCTCTTCTTTAAGCATACTGGAATACAACACCAATTAAAAAGAAGCAGAAAATAAGACAAGTGTTTAAGTCATCATCTAATATACCTGTTTGAAGAGCTTTCTCAGTGTTACTAACTCCATTTCTAAATTCCTTGATTGTAACTCAAGTTGCTGTTTCTCTTTCATCTCTTTACAATATTGCTCTTCTTTCATTCTGAGTTTTTCTCTTGTTTTCTCATATAGTGTTTCTACTCTGAGCCTCTTTTCTTCTTCTTGTTTCAAAGTAAATCTGGGATTTAACAGAACAATTTAGAAACTAAAGCACTGATATAAAAATTAGATATTCCACACTATGAACTTGCAGAAACAACTCAAACCATAAAAATGTTAAATATTTTCAGATTTTATATTTTTACTCTAATTTTCAACCTTTTAAAGAATTCTAACTTCATTTCATTATCCATGGTATCAGTTTTACAATATATGGAAATAAACCACTGAGTGTTTTATCACTTTTGTCTAGGTAAACATACCGAGGTATGCACGTTTCTGCTATTTTTAAAGAAGTCATCTTCGTATTACAGACACTTCAATCAAGAGGAGTTTGTTGTCTCATCAATCAAAGCAACATAAACTTTTGACTATATTTAATTTACATTTTCTTAATATGATGAGCATTGCCTGCATATTATGGATTCAGTGACTGCAAGTAATGGTGATGAAGCAGCATATCACTTATCTCTCTGACAGACCCACCGATTTTTTAACAAGCCTTTTGTAAGTCTTAAACAACTGCTGACCATGGGAAAAGCACACAGTTTCTATTTATTCAGGAATGGGGTCAGTTTTCAAGAATATATTTAGAAATGCAAAGGGTTTAAGTTTAATGTGATTAAAAATAGTTTTAAACCTCTAAGGATCTACACCCAGAAGAAACAACAGCAATTTGATTTTGAAGATAATCTACAGAGAAACCCTTAGGGAATATCAACTTCTTTACTAGCTGAAACAAGTAGCAATAAGCACCAACATGGTAAGAAGTGGTCCATAATGTGCCCACAGTACCCAAACAAAAAAGCAGTTTTGTGTTTCACAATTATTTTGAGTATTTTTTTCTCATATCCTTGCAATAGTCAACAAGAAAAAAAATAGTATTAACATAAGGACTGAGCTGGCAAGTGAAAATCTGCGTTAGAAATTCTGCAAAAACAAGTATCAGCAGCCACCAATAAATTATTCAAGAGATTGACAGTAAGATTTGTATTTCAATGGTTTATATTGCAAGGAAGAAAGCTTTACATACAGTTTTTAGGGTAATTTCACAAAAAGGAATAGCTTCTATAAGTGTAAGGCTAACATTGCTTTCATAATTTATTAAAAATGAAAATATTAATCATTCACAGTTGATAAATACTTGAGAATTTTGAAAAATGGTGGCTGGGGTAAAGTTAATTTTCTTCACATGGGGCTGTGTTTTGAATTTGTGCTGAAAACAGTTGATAATATAGATGGTTTTGTTATTGCTGAGCAACATTTACACAGCAACAAGGCATTTTCTGCTTCTCCTACCACAGCAAGGGGGCTGTGGGTGCACAAGAAGTTGGGAGGGGAGACAGCTGGGACAGGTGACCTAACTGATACAAGGGACATTCCAGACCACATGACATCATGCTCATTATACATAGTGGGCAGAAGAAGGAGGAAGGGGGGATGTTCAGAGTGATGGCATTTGTCTTCCCAAGTAACTATTACATGTGATGGAGTCCTGCTCTCCTGTGGATGGATGAACACCTGCCTGCCAATGGGTAGTGGTGAATGGATTCCTTGTTTTGCTTTGCTTGTGTGCATGGCTTTTGATTTCCCTATTACACTGTCTTTATTTCAACCCATGAGCTTTCTCAGTTTTACCATTCTGATTCTCTTCTTGCCATCCCAGTGGTGGGGAAGTGAGTGAGCAGCTGTGTGGGGTGTAGTTGCTAGCTGGGCTTAAACCATGACAAACTGCCAGAGTCCAATTCGGGCAAGGCTGGGACTGGCTTTGTCTTCCCCACAATCCTCTTCCATATACCAGGAGGCACAACTCAAAGCTAAGTTCCCTCACCCTCTCCTCACAGGGCTGGTGTTCCTGCTCCCTGACCAGCTTGCTAGCCCTCTGCTGGACTCACACATATCAATTAAGATCCCTCTTGTACTAGAAGGCCAAAAACTGGACACAGTGCTCTAGATGCGGTCCAGTAAGTGCTGAGTAGGGGCAGATAATCACTCCCTTCCATCTCCTGATCTCAGCTGCCAGCTCATCCTGGTTCATGTTCATCTTGCTCTCTGGCAAGACCACCAAGGTCTTCTCAGCAAGCTTCCTGGCCACGCCATCCCCAGGATATCATCACAAGAGGATCTTCCTTCCCAACAGCAAGGCTTTGCATTTGTTCTTGCTGAATTTCCTATGGTGTGTACTAGCTACTCCTGTCTGAAGCGATGTAAGCAGAGGTTAAAAACCTCACATCATCCAAGTCTAGCTCATGATCATAGAGAATAGGGAAAGCCTGAATTTGACTTTTCAAATAAGCAAACATGCAAGCAAATAAGCACTCTATGCTTCTCTAAACCCTTCTGAGTTGCACTCTGTGGAGTTGCCTGAATTTCTAATATTATACACCAACAGAAACTGCAAAGACAAAAACAAACACATCTCATATAAATCACCTCTCTTGTAAATCTCATTTTCCCATACAAACTCTCCTGTTCTCTTCTCTTGCTATTAAAAAGTGAAAAGAACATCCAGATGATTTTAGATGGTGCTAATATCCAGATGGTTTGGGTTTTTTTCCCCTGACATTACATGCTTTCTTTGTAGCATAACTTGCCCATGGGATTCAAAATAAACAAAATCAAAAGACTAGAAGGTTCTCATCCATCACATGTATCATCAGCATCTTCCGCCACATTAACACTGACAACATAACACATTATCAGAACACAAGATTACATACTTCAGGCTTTGGATATCACTTTTCCATTCCACTTCTTGATGAGCCAATATGGATTTCAAATCTTGAGTCTCTTCCGCTATTAATTTTGATTCCTCCTTTTCACTTTCCAATTTTTGTACCTCTTTCCAGAGCGCTGCATACCGATTTTTTTCATGCTCTATTATTTGTTCATATTTAAGAAGTATGTTCTGAATTTTCAGTAAAATAGCAGAACCTATTTTGAGATAGAAAAGACAAAGCTGCCCATATGCATAATTACTTTCTAATGTGTAAATTATTTGACTTGGTGTAGGTGATAAAGTTTTGGTAGTGGGAAGACTGAAGGCAGTGAGAGTTCTGTGTCAGAAGAGGCCAGGGGTCACCCCATACCAGACAGAGACAATGGACCCACTGCAGGGCACAGCTGAACCTTTCAGCCATGCTGGTGGCACCTCAGAAAAATATATTTAGAAGAAGACAAAACCACCACTCAGGCAAAGGAAACAAATATGAAAAACAGCTCTGTATACACCCAGGTCAGTGACGAAGAGGGCGGGGGGGAGGTGTTATTTTAACTATAAATAAACTAAGATACCTAGGAGTGCATACAGAGAAACCATGTTTTAAAAGAGAAACTTGTAACATCTGAGGAAAAAGTGACTTTAGAACATACCTGTATGATCCACAGTAAGCTGTTCTAAGAGCAACATAGCCTCTTTGTAGGTGGACGTTGGTAATTCAACATCCTCTGAAGTTGTGTCAGATGAGTGAGTTAAATCAAGGTCATCAGTTACACCCATCTGTATGTCGACCTACAAACAATACAGTATTTGCTGTATACAACTATGTAATATTACAGATGCATGAATGACTCATTCTCTCATTCACAGTCCATATCTGACTGATCCCATCTAAGCGATTAAAAGCTGATAAAACTATTTATCAAGAAACTAATTTTATAGTACCTTGCTCTTTTCAGTCGTTGTTTTTGCTGCAGGTCTGGAAAACAGAAATGTATTTCAGTTCCGGAATGTTTATCTTGCATTATGAACAATATCTAAAGTTGTTCTGAAAACCTAATTTCAGTGGGGAATCAAAGTAAAATTCAATACAAGAATTTTTTTAGATGTAGGTGAATACTGGAAAAAAATGTCTATCATCATTATTGGAAGATTATTTTTTTCACAAGATATTAAGCAAAGAGTTGATTTAACTGTTCACTCAAAGTGATAGGAATCATACAGCTACAGGCATAGAGATATACAGATACATAGTTAAGTGCATTCCTTGGTTAATACTAGAGGTTTAGCTCTCTTCAGTACTGAGACTCTTTCCCTTACAAGTCAAAGAACCGTATTTTGGATTCTCTCGTGTACTTAGGCTGACTGGGATGAAGTTAATTTTCTTCAGAGCAGCCCACACAATGCTGTGTGTTAGATTTCTGACCAAAAGAGTGTTGCAAATACACCAGTGTTTTAGCTATTGCTGGACAGTGCTTGTACCCTGTCAACAATTTCTGTTTCTCATTTTGCCCCCTACAGTTAAGTTTGAGGTAGGCAAGAAGTCAGGAGGACATATAGCTGAAGAAAAAAAAATGAAAAGAAAAAAACCCAAACCCTAAGATGCATGTGATGAAATAGCAACTTTGTTCTTCTATAAATCTCTCCTCTCCCCTTTTCAAAATATAAAATACATGTTTACATATACACTGACCTTCGGGTAATTTTTCAGCACTTGTGCACATTGTCTTTATAATGAACTTGGCTAAGATGATCAAAGCACATTAAGCAAAAAAGATGTGTTTTGGAACACAAAAGGCATCAGGTCATATTGTCACATGAGGGAACAAAAACCACTGTGCACATCAGGTTTACAAAAAACTTACCTCTAGCTTTGTGTCAATTTTTATCATTAAGTAAGTTTTACTTACAACGTTCCTTATATTCAGTACCTTCCTTCCTCTTGAGATGTTTCACTGAAAGTGCTATTATCCAGTACTCGAAAATTATTCCCACTGGAAGAGCTCATCTGCTGATTAGCCTTCTGCTTTGAAGCCTGCCCTTTATTTTTCCTTGCAACTTCAGGATTCTGGGCAAATTCACTACATTAAACAGAAAGAAAAAAAAAAATCACCAACTGAGTAACTTTACAGAAAATATTTCTTTGAAACAGACATACTTAAGATGATGTCCAGAAACAACTGAGATGAAAAATATCTCTGATAAAACACAGACTTAACTCCGAGGATTATTGAGTACTTAAAAGTATTTTAAAAACCTTGCCCTAGGAATGAGGGGGGAATGTGGAACCTGAACTAGATTCAGGCAGTATCTTATATCCACATTAGAAGAAGTATTAAGAGCAGAGATTGCTTTGAAGGACAGACAGAAAAACATTCCTGCTGAGCATCACATAAAAATATCAATGCCTCCTTCAGACTTTTGAGATTCATTTGGTACTATCTTTTCCCTCTGCCTAAAAAAATGTGTATTTCTTAAATGTTTGTGAAGTAGTGGACTACTCAGTATGGCTTTCAGCACTAAAGAACTGGCTTCAACTAGTACAATATTAGAAAACCTAAAAGATACTTAAGTAATGCTACAAATAAGAATTAGAGATTATGTCTTTAGTTTATACTTTCATTGGCATTTTACTCATTTCTGACCTCTCCTCAGGTGAAAAATTCTTGTTGACTTTTTCTTCGGTAGTGTTTTCATCCTCCATTTTCAAACAGTCATTCTTCCTTAGAGTAAGCTTTTCTTTCATTTGCTGATTAGTAATGTTGCCTGGTGGTTTATTTAATTTATCAACATTTTCCTCTTTTGCCACTGTCTGCGTATTGAAACATCTTTCTTTGCTTTTTTCCTTCTCAACCTACAAAAAGAAAGGTAAGTTTCAAGTGTTAATGAGTATTTCCATAAAAGAGAAACACAATATCCAAGATTGAATAATTCAGGGTTTACCTCTGAAAAAGAGTAGAATGAAAAAAAAATATAGACAAGTATTTTCACAAAAATTACGTTACAATGTGTATTGTCATTGAAAGTACTTCAAATTCACTCATGATTCTATGAGAAACAGAAACATAGTCCTTAGAAAGAAAACAACAGTGTATCTTAAAACATGAACAACAAAAATGTAAAAGCATTACTCATGGATTAGAGTAGAAGGATTGCACAATGTTAGCTGTAAAAGCAGAAATAAAAAAAAAAACAAGTGGAAGTGTGCTTGGTTACTGCTTCCTCTGTGGAGGGTAGGTAGGGTGGCAGGGAAGAAGATTCCAAACCCACAAGTAGAAACAGTTCCACTCATAGCAAACAGGAATTTTAGTGAAGGGCAATGAAGACACACCATGCAGCAATCACAGCAAATGAAAAGTTCAGTCAAGACCCTGTTCAGGAGCTATTTTCATTCTTTATTTCAGAATCAGAACTGATTAAATTGGGTGCACTTCTTTTTATGTCAATGAAGAACTGAGTCAATGTGGAACTGAGTGCCACATACTGTTAAACTGGAACAATAGTGCATTCTGTGTTTTCTGAAAAAGGGGGAAAAGACAACTCTCCACTGTTCTCTTTATTCATAAGTATTGTATTTTCATTAAAACAACAACCAATTTGCACAAAGCATCTTCATTTAATGATGAATAGCTGAAGTGAACAGGACCATTGATATGGAGAAAGACTAAACAATAAGGAGTAGCAGGTGAACTACCTCTTTTTGCAGCTGTACCTTCTCTTTCTCCAAAGCCAGGAATACTGTTTGCAGCATTCCTACCTTACTCTTAAATCTTTCCACATCTCGTTTTAGCTCTTCATCAAGGCTCCTTTCCAGCATGCCACACGATTCCTGAGCATTAGTGAGAAGACTTTCAATTTCTGTTCCTCCTGTATTACTGTTGATAAGGCAGTCCCTGGGAACATCATCATTAAATCCACAGGATTTTTTAAGTTTCATATCTGTTACAGAATGTGCATTTTCATCACTTGTACAAACAGGTCTTATTTTAGGAAGAATATCAGAAATGTCACCCAAAATACTTGATTTGAAGCTATGTCTCAGGGAGTATGCAGGACCTTCCTCTACATTTTTACTATTTCCATTATCATTCTCTTCTGTTTCCATAGTAGGCATTTTCTTTTTCTCTCCCTTTTCTAGAGAAGCCTTTCTGTTATCTATATTGCTAACACCAGCTTCTTCATCTGTATTCCAGGTATCTTCTACATTTGTCTTTAAGCTATTTTGATCAGGAAGAACACCATGACCTGGAAATACAATTTCCATTTTGGGTACTTTTCCACCTAGCATCAGTTTAGTATCTCCAAATCCACCTTCACTTTTTAACTTATTACTTGATTCTGTCACAGGAGATGAAATAATGTGAGAACTCTTTAATTCTTCACCAAAGCCATCTTCTGGTATTTCTTCCACAAAGGAAGCAGTTTTCGCAGCTTCATTTTCACCAAACAACTGCTTCAGCTCTGCTGTAATGTTTTTAAAATTTGTTTTCAATTCCCTTTTCTCATTTTCAACCCACATTCTTTCATATCTTTCTTCCCAAGGTTTTAGATGTAATTCCTTGTCAGCACTGTGCAATTCCTCATTTTCTGTTAGGGCTTCCTGATGCGAAATTTCTGCTTTGGCAGTCTGATTTTCATGTGCTGTTTTTTCTATCAAGTTGGTAGTTTCTAAAATATATTTATCCTTAAGTAAACAGGTACAGACAAAAAGATTACCAAGAAAAAGGAAGTTACAGTTAATCTAGGTAATTTCTGTTGCAAACTCATCCTATCATATAACAGAAGTAACAGAAATATATAACATATAACATAAACATACATATATATATAAACATACAACAGAAATAAGCATCAAGACATTTTGAAAGCAATTTTTATAATACAAATCAAGGGATACTAAGTTAGAGGTTCACCGACTCACCTTTTTCTTAAAAATAAAGGACTTACTAGCTACTAGGACTTACTAGAGACAACAGTTTTTCTGGGACTGGCGTTGTCTAGACATTAGGGTTGCTTTTACCTTTAAGCCTGCCTGCTTTTTCTAACTGGTGGCCTTTGTTAGAAAGCAATTTATTTTTTTCATGTTTTATTGCTTTAATACCATTTTTCTTTGGAACTGCCAGTATTTTCTCCGTCCTCCATTATTCTCTACTGTCTGGCATTTTACAGTCCTCTGCCAGCTAAGATAATACACTGTTAATGAACATGACAAGCTTTTTACTGTCCCCCACATGGAGACCTGGACATATTTCTTCACCCAAGATGCAGAAATGTTAAACTCCATTCCAAGCTCCAAAGGAAAGCATTTATTAGGGAAACCTGTCCATCCCTTCCCTCATCCCAAAAGTCAGGAACCCAAACTTGTGTGAAAACCATACCATGCCTCACTCAACCCCACCCAGTCTCCTCATGTCCCTCACCCCATGCCCTGCTTCTCAACAGCTCTGACTGCTTCCATCATGTGTCACACTTCTACCAACATGCTCCTTCTCCATATGCTTCCTAGTGCCTTCCATACAGGCCTGCAGCCTTAGTCCCAATGGGCTGAGACCATCCAACTCCTCTCTCTCTTCTTGTTAGCGGCTCTTCGCTCTCTGCAAAAAATTCCTGCTTTCAGAACAGGGAAGGAGCACCTCAGCCAGCTACCATCTGTCTCAGCCTCTGCATTTCCCAAGTTCACTGCCCAACGCCCACCTTCCAGTAGGCCTAAGTTCCATGCTCTGCCTGTTCATATTAAGCATGTTCCTCTTTCATCATACCTGGATGTGGGGCAGAAGTAATTTGCTCCACTGTCCCTTGAGGTGCTCTAGACCCCTCTGTCCAGCCCTCTCCCTCTCCTGTTGTAGGCCCAACACAAACAGGATGCCTGCCTTATTCCCCTCCAAAATGCCCTCTGAAATAAACCTTTTCAAACACTTACTAACACGGCCAAAAAAGCATGTATTTTGCAGAGGCAGGGAAAGCATTGAAATGGTCACAAAACTTAATTTTTTTTTTGTTTATTCTTTTCTTACAAAGGGGAAGACGAGGCATGCTTAATCAAACAGATCCGCACATTATAGACAAATTTCCTTCTTCACTTGAATGTGCATTTTGCATAGGGAAAAAAATGAATTTGACTGCACTGTTTCTCAGCTCCATGCAAAAGGAAAAACACTGCAGAAAGTTTAAGCAAACCAGCTGGAAACAAATTAGTGTGACAGTAAGTATCCAACATAATGATAAGGATTTTTCTCCACCATAAGAAGACTGCATCCCATTTTACTTCAGGCTGTTATACAACCTTTATGTACAGGACTCTCCAGAATTATTCATTGACTGATAAGTTTCCTTTACTTTATATGTGTATAATATATAATTCTTTGCTTTATAGTGTATAAAACAATTTACTGATTCAGGCTCTTTAATTCAAAATATTTGGTGTTACATACCCACACTCCATAGTTTTCAGTGGCATCCTTAACATCTTCTTTTTCAGCTGCTGATGACATATGAAAAGTAGATCCTGAGTACCCACCTACAGTGAGAAAACTGTATTTTGATAACCAGCATGACCTAACACTACTTATTTACACTTAGAGTGCATCTTGAATCATATTTGTGAGAAAAATCTTAACAGAAAATAATGCATCCCCTCTAATTTGTGAGCTCTTAGAGACGGAAATTACCATAAAACGGATTTAACTTGCATCTGTGTACATTGCTTTCTTCCAGGGCATTTAAAGGAAATTTGCTGAAAATCACTATAAATGGTCACAAATAAACCAATCCTGTTTCTTAAAGGTGCATTATCTCAATCTCTCTATGAAACACTGTGTGCCATACAGTAACTAGTTACATGGCTCCAGTAACTGTAATTTCCCTATGTGCATATGTGCAGTGCACAAAAAATCATGAAAAAAATCACAGCTTTGAAATATTTTAAGGCCCCAGCTTTACGCATGAAACAAATCTGTCTCTAGACATGGATATGGACTGAGATTTTCAAACTGCTGCATCATCTGTTGCAGAAGACACGGATGGGAACTGAAAGACAGACTTATGTAATGTTGAGAAACAATCCATGATCTGAACATTTCACTCATACTGTTGAAAACTGGATTCCACTCCTCCATCTCTCAGAATTTCTGTATAATATGGGCAGGTCACAAACTTCTCAGATGCAGTCACTCCGTCTGGCAGCCTACCCTGAATCTCTGTTACACCAGAGGACTGGACTCCAGATAATCCCACATACAATCTAGAAGCAGCAACTCAGTGTCATTGTTCTTGTGGAAGGCACATTGTACACTTTCAAGTGACAAGTATTCAGAAAGAAACAAGTCTGAGCAACTCAAGTGTGGAATCTAAAAACAAGAGATGGAGGCTTTTCACCTTGATCACTCTACACCTCCTGTCTTGCTCCATAATGCCATGGATTCTGCACAATAGCCTTTCTACACACAAAGTTTCACTGCTAAAGAGGGACACAATATCCTTCCTACAAGAAAAGTGAGCGAGATGGAAAAAAACAGATAGATATCATCATAAAAATACAAGGGCACAACCTCACTTCTTGGCATTTTCTGCTTTAGGTGAGTACTTTTGCAAGCCTTCATTTTTGAAGGGTTCTTAACATTTGATACAAGCTCAGAGTTACAACTTTATATCTGAACTGTGAGTCTGAGCTCCTCAGTCAGTCATAAAGGTCTCCAGAGGTCAATTCTAACCCCAAGTTACTTCACAGTGTGAAGTAACAACCTTTTCCTCCCACCTCACTGCTAGGTAAAATTTCTGAAAATTTTTGTAGATTTGATTGTTGGGTATTTCAGCACAAAGCATTTCACAACACACGACAGTCATGAGTGGGTTGACTGCACTTATTTCACAGGGTTGCTATGATGATCTCTTGATAACTCTGATGCATTTCAGATAGTCTGATAAATACTAAAGACAATAATAATAGCAATTATTAGGGATTATCTAAGGATAATGTTCTATAAGAAACACAGGCATTTTCCCTTTTCCTTGTTTTTCAACAAGAGGAGCTTTAGATTTTACTCATGCTTATACATATCCCAATACCAAGCTGTTTGCTGGTGCAGATGAAGGCTCCAACCAGCAGTAAAACCAGACAGATGTGCTGGTGGTTGATGAACATTTGTAAGTAGCACCTCAGAAATTACTGGAGAGAGTATCCTAAGTTATCACTACCAAGACTGCTGTAATCAAAAGCAACCCAAACTCCTATTTAGTCTTGCCCATCAGTGAAGTTTTCAGCCACAGCTATGCTGAGTTTGAAGTCTCAGTCTTCAAATAAGATTTTAGGATCTTTGCAGCCTGTAAGACCTATTTCACATAGTGTTTAATCAATCTTGAGATTTCTGTGTAACAGGCACAGAACAAGGGAAAAGGCAGGAAAGACATGAGGCAACAATGTTCCTCCATCTTCAGGACTGCCTGAAAAGGGGAGATGACAACATGTATGCTGGAGGAAGCCTACATCACGGAAGGGTAGACTACAGGAGAGAGCAAACATGTACAGGTGCGTATTTCAGTAGTTCTTCTGCTTCCAGCACACCTTGTTAGAACCATTAATTTAAAATTAGGAAATGATTTGCAATTACAATGTGCCTGTCCATGAAAGAACATTACAAAGAGACTGTTATGAATACCTTCAATGTCCTCGACATCTTCTAAATCAAATTCCTGCAACAGATCTGCAAAACATAAAACAGATGCCTTATTAAATACTCGTAAAAGATTATGAAGCTAAACCTAGAACCATTTAAGGCAAATATTACCTGATTTCTGCTGCCTGTTTTTAGGAGAAGTTTCGTTCATTTCCAAAGCAGATATGGGAGTCTTCAGCTATGGAAGACAATTCAATGATAAAACACCAAATTCAAAGTAACTACATACTATTTAATGAGCAGAATAAGTAGTCAGTCTGACACAAATACTTACCTGTGAATTGTTGGGTTTCTCCAAAAAGCCTGGAAGTGAACAATGTTTTGGAAAATGTTATTTTATTTAATTGTGGGTACCTTTTACTCCATTCAACATCAGTAGTTTCTACAACTAAGTATTCGTCACAAGCACTATTTATCAAGAGTACAATACTAAACATTCCATTTACCTCATCATGCAGCATGTGTCTTAGTATGCAAGAAAAGAACAATGCATATTTCCCACCATGCACCTTGGGTTTAAAAAATAATTATCACAGAACTAGGACAATATAAGTAAAGCAGTAAGGTCATGCTTGTTAACAGAACAAGATTAAAATATTTAGTCCTTTTGAGGAGCTGAATCCTGCTTTCTAAAAGGATAATCTCAAAAGCCAAAGCTGGTCTACCGTAATGAATGATCATAAAACAGCATTATGACTGTGATTATTCTACAAGTGCTTGATATTGAGGAGCATTTTCCTTTCCATTGATGGGACTAAGAAAGCATGGGTGCAGACACAGAAACCTCATACACATCTAACAAGGTGAAATCAAGGCGGTATTCAGATTGTTGCGGTTTAGCTTGCAGGGGAACAATAGAAACAAACGTTGTTTGGTTTTAATCTACATTTATAGCATAGTTCCACATATTTTTTTAAATTTTGTCCAACATTAAATCATTTCCAAATCCACACAATCTACTGTCCCACCTATATTTCTCAAATCTTCTGCTTTAGTCAACTTACGGTTTGAGTCGTCTCACTAAATAAGTATATGGAAGAACACTTAGAATTATTAAGAATGGCTCCATGGCAAAAATTTTATATTCAAACAAAATTTTTTATATTTTATATTAAAAAACCCCCAAACTAACATTAAAAAACAAACAGTATACAATTTCAGTAAACCTGGTGGACCAGCAGTACAGAAAGACCTTAGAAACATTACCATAACGACCTTTTACCCTCTTTTCACACTAATGCTAAACTTGTTTTAGTAGAATTCTTGTCTAAGCAGAATTCCATGACAAATAGTTAACAACTACATTTGAAGCTCCTGGAAGCTTGTAAAGTTTTGCTCAAGATGCTCAAGAGACAGTGTCACAAGCTACAAGCAGAAATCCTTGGCAAAACCCCCTGTACTTGTAGTCCTGTTTTAGCTCCTAGGCAAAGCACAACATAAAGCTATCAAAATGCTATCAAATGTTAAGCTAGGGGGGAAAAAAACGCTAAGCCAGATCATAGCTGTTTTTTGCTGCATTATCATCCAAGAATGTCAAATGTAGAGAAAGGTCAGTCCTAAAACACATACACTGTGGTTGCTATGAAACAAGAACTCGAATCAAAAAAACCTAGATATTCGTCTGAAGAACACACATAATGCAAAGAACTTCCTTTACAAACTGGCCAGCAAGTGCTGTGATTACTGGCGTTAATTAACTAACATCAAGCACTTCATTGGTATGGTTTGCACTCACACCATGACAGCATTTCTAAGACAGACACTGATAAAAGTTTACTTTAGCCTATAAATGCTTACAGACAAACATTAGCCCACCAGGAAGTTACCATTGTCGCTGTCCCCTGAAACAATCTGGGAGCATGCTCCATGTCTCTCTGCAGCTGGGAGCAGCACACCACATGATGTTTTTCTCGGACTTTCAGAATCTGCCTGCGTAACCTAAAACACATGAAGGAGAATTGGTACAAATGCATTTTCAATTCATTTCTATACAATAATCTCCTGCTAAACCAATTTGCGTAGCATGGTATCAAGTATATTAGACACAAAAACATTTTTGAAGGCCCTTGGCAAGAATGCATCAAGACACAGTATATTGGAAAATCACAGCAGTTGTGTTTGTTTTCAGATCTTGGGCAAAAACTTCACACCACTATCCTGCCACACTGACAAACCTTGACAAACTGGACAACTATACACACGAATTAACACAGTAACTCAAGATACAGGTTGTGAACCAACAGCTGCAGGTCTGCAGTGGTCCAACACTTGTATTGAACTTGTATCTGACATTCAAGTTGGTACTGACATTCCCTAGGCCTACGTCCTGCAGTGGTGAATGAACACAGTGCTGCTCACAATTGCAAGAGCCATTTGGGTTGAACAAAGATTAGCAAGGCAGAGCTTACAACTACCTTAAAACTAACAACATTTTAGCCTTGTATTTTTAAGAAGGGGATGGGAAGAGCTCATTTTTTCTCACAAGAAGAACCAGAGGGACTTAGCTGCAGACCCTGCTCATTGCCACAGACAGAAAGAATGAAAAAGGCAAACAAGGCCTGTCTCTGTTGAACAAGACTTTAAAGAGGGCCAGAGTACACCTACAAAAGGTAAAGAGGATCTGTTCAGAAGCAGCTAGCCATCTCAGTTGTAGACCCCAAGGGCAATGGCTGACCAGGTCAGCAGACTAGGGCTGTATGGTGAAAAAGCTACAATGCTGCCAGCCTCTGTGAAAAGGTCAGGATATTTTAAGCAGCAAGGAATTTCACTGTTCCAGTACTACACTAGAAACCAAACTCAAAGGCCAATTGCTGAGACCCAAGCCATTAGCTTGACCTAACTTCATCCCAATCCTAACGGAGCAGCTGGCCTAGAGCAGAAGTATTCCAAGGGCCCCCAGTTACAAACACATGGCAAAAGGAGGAAAAGAGGAAATAAGCCTTATCAACAGTAGGGTCCAAATCAAAAGCAATCTCCCAAGTGATTCTGGATCCTTACTCCCTGCAGTGGAAACACTTGCGTCTTTCACAAAAAGTACCTCGGAATCCCAGGGAGATTCAGAATCTTCCTCTCGCTCTGCTCCCACTGTTGGAAGGGCACCTACAAATAAGGTTAAGAAGTGAGATGCTTGAGTGTTTGTACTTCACTCTGCTTTTTCCCATCAGTCAAGTCCTGCATCCAAAGATGCAGGTTCTATTGATGAGGACAAACTAAGAAGCAAGTTTTATTCAAGGGTTTCTTCCCACCCAGACACATCATGTTATCTCCTTTACACATCCAGTTCCTTTTGCTTCCTTTCCATCAGAAGATGGCTATGCACAACAGCTGACAAAGCTACAGGCAATATCCAACACGCCTGGGTAACATTCAGGCAGATACTCCAGTATCCTGCAGTTCTGTTGTATATAGTTATGGTCTCTCCAGCCTACAGCTCCAAAATTTGGCATTTACTATCACTTTCCATTGTACAGGGGGTACCATAGAAACACTGTTCCAAACCTCCTCATACTAATGTCCAAAAAGTCACCAAGAAACAAAGCTCCTTTTGTTGTGCTACTAGGAAAGATTTTCCCTGACAAAGTTGTTACCTGGCCGCTTCCCAGAAGCTACACACCTAAGCATTGCCATTTAAAAACAGAGGCTCACATCTCAAACACTTAAACCAAACACACAGAAAGCTATTTCTGTCTCGGGTGGGGTTAAAATTCAAACCTCTTCTCTACCAGATGATTTTAAGGTTCAGTCTCAGGGGGTTCCTAGCCAGATCACACTATCGTATTTCTATTTTAAGCTACTCCATTAGGAAAAAACGATTCAGGATTCAATCGTGTGGATGCATAAATGTAAAGAAGGGGGAAGGAGCTGGACGTCAGTGAAGGCACCCACCCCAGAAGGGGCAACTGCTGATTCCAACCTGAACTCTGACTACTTACACTATGCCAAATGCGTACTTACAGTAAAACACTTATAGACAGATGAGCAGGTATAGGGCACAACACTAGAATACAGCAGGTCCTGCCAGGCAGGCCCTCTGTGTAGCATCTGAGCAGCAGCTACACATGCTCTGGTAACACCTACTACAACAAGCTACTCTCTGGAGACAGACGATGGAAATGGTGCTTTCTCTTCCTACTGTCAGACCTCAGGTAAGTACCAAAGTGTTCTGCGCTGATTAGGCTGCTAATGTTTTCAAGCATACACATCTGGTGCGGGAGAGACCTTCTACATTTTAAAACCGGACAAGGTGAGGCACTGAAACAGCTTCCTCTTGGCTTGACTCAAATTCTTCCCTGGCTTCAGCCAAGAGCAGTCACAGCCTTTCAATGTGACAGTACTCGTCATAAAAGGGAATACTATTGTCACTCAAGACATTCTAGTCCTCCTTCTCTTTTTCATCTGTGCACTTTGTTCAGATCACTTCAGGGAGAACATCGCAACAAATCAAGGATGGCACTTGATTCATATCACATTGGTTGGTATACAATGCTACAATTTCAGTTCTTTAAAAATGAATGAAAAGCAACACAATCTGCTTTCCTTCTCTGCCAATGCCCACTAGGACTCACAGGCAAGAGAAAATTTTGCTATCACAGGAGTCAATCACCCTTTCAGTTCATTTTCTATGCATTAATATTCGTAGAAGAATTTGGATCAGGATTTACTATGTCATTTCTCTCACCAGAGTTGTCTTTTGAAGCTTTGTGGACTTCATGCCTACCATCACAAACAGAATTTTTCACATCCTCAACAACTGTAGTTTGTAACTTTTTGCCAGAGCCTTCCTTCTCCTCTTCTTTATGTTCAGATGATTCTTCCTAAAAGTGATCAACCAAAACAGCTGAAAAGAACAGTAACAAGCATCATCTTTTCTGTTCCTCCATAAGCAATTCCTCATGTCAGTCTAACTCTAGCTTCATTCAAGTTACAGCATTCCAGAGCATATTCCTTTTTTTCCCCTCTACTTTGCTCCAAGGAAAATAATAAGCTTCCTGCTCCAAATCTTATGCAAATTTCTTATTGTTTCCTCACTTTCAGCTATCACACCATGAGTTTTCCTAAACAGTAGTAAAACTTCACAGATAAAAACTGTAACACAGAACTGAGGAAAACCTAACAGATTCCAGAAAGAGTCTACTGCCTATTCTTTTTCCATATTATAATATATTACCATATTATAGCAAAGAAACTGTTTTGACTCTGAGTAAGACACCATCTAACATCACAAATGATCAAAAGATGGATATATGTGAAAAATAAGTATTAAGAGAAATCCAGTTTACCATGTATTTCTTACCCATCTGACCCTTAGAAAATACCCCTGTGATTGAATCATCCTTATATACTTACTTTGGCGCTTAAATGAAATGTTGCTCTCAAATTTTCCTCTTGCTTATTTAAGTGCAAGTTTTCACTTTCTTGTTTCAGTGGTTCACAGACTTTATCATCTACTCCTTCATATTCCTCTTCTTCAGTATCTTCACAATCCACATGTTCAAGTATCACAGAGGTTGGTCTTTCACTTTCAGGTCCTGGGATTTTTTCTGCTATCCAAGAGTTACTGCCACTTTCAAAGCCATCACTGAAGTTTGACTTTTTGTCCTTAAGACCACAACCATCTAAGAGAGGCTGAGGTATCTCTTTTTTCCAGTCTGTCATTTCAGAGTCTGCAAAACAGGTGTCAGCATTTCTGTGAAACTTCTCCTCAATCACGCTTTTCCTGTTCCAGCTTTCTTGCGTATCTTGCAGATTATTCAGATTTTGAAAGACAGCTTGTTTTGGTACTGACTTACAAGATACTTCATTATTCATGATCTTTGGAGGCACTGCCATTTTATTTTCTTGAAACCTTTCACAAGATCCAGCTACGGCAGACACAGGAGTATCAACAGATTCCTCCACCTTTTCATCATGTTCTTTACTTATTTCATCATCATCACTGACATCTCCAGTTCCCCACTGAGCATCCCCTTCATGCTTAGCTTTAATGAAATACTCTAACTTCTGATTAATTTCCCCTTTAGGTTCTGTTTTCTCTTCTTCCAGTATTTCATTAGACTGAGTTTCTTCATCTTCCAGCTCATCCTCCTCCTTTTCATCTTCAGTAAAATCTTCGTCCTCCTCCTCCTCCTCATAATCTTCATCACCATCTCCATTGTCATTTTCATCCTCTTCCTCCTCTTCCTCCTCCTCCTCCTCTTCTTCATCCAGGTTGCTTGCAGCTGAGACATCTTGATTAAACAATTCTTCACTGTCTCCTTTGTTCACATTTGCACCTGATGGGATTCTTTCTTTGAGACTTTTCTTTGGCGACTTAGGACTTTCAATTCTAGAACTATCACCATCATCTTAAAGCACAAAAAAGAGAAAAATGCATGTGAACAGAAGGAATTATGTAAACAGTAACAGGCATGTTATCAGATTAATGTACAAAAGAGGAGCCATTTGGGAATGTCTGGAAATGGAGAGAGGTAAGGTTGGGCAGGATGGAGGATGAACCTGATCAAAGGAAAAAGGCTTAAGAGGGGATTAATATCTTCATTCTAATGACTTCTTATATTCTGAATTATTAAGTACTGTGTTTTCAAAATGCTACTTTTCTCATTTACTACCACAAAAAAAAACCCCAAACCAACCAAAAAACCTACTTAGCAAGTCTACTTTATATATCAGTATATCATGCAACCTTTTGCAAATAACTTACTGTTTTTCCTGAACTGCTGTGATGCATTCATTAACAGCGTCAGGTTTGGTTTCTGCAGCTTCTGTAAATAAAGATTTATTTAAGACTTTTTTTTTTAACAGTAACAACAGCAAATCCTTTGTTCACATCAAATCTTGAACAGTAAATATAATCAGACTCTCCTTATGATAGTGCTGGCTCCATCCTATACTTCTAACTACACAAACACTCCTCTCATATCCAATTCACTAAGTATTTCACACTGTGCAGGCACCCTTCTGCAAATTGTTCTCAAAAATGTTTATGTGCATAACAGTTCTAAAAATCTGTTTCTAATATTTGTAATATTTAAGTAAAATTCAATTATATTTAAAACTGCATTTTCAGGATGCTTACTTGCAAATGTGCACAAGGTAAGTAACTATTAAGATCCCCATACTTAATGCATAAATTAGTCCCTGCAAGTACACTTAAAAAAATATCCCTAAATCTCAAAATCATGGCAGAAAAATGTATCATTTCTATTTAAATCAGTGCAAGAAAATGAAATCAAGTTAAAACTAAACATGTTTGCATCTCCAGCATTAAGTTGATAATTCTACAGATCATTAGTAAAAACAATAGGCATGAGAGCTTGTAACTGACAAAAAGAGTACAACCTGACCATTCAAAAAAAAAAAAAAGAGGAAAAACATGCAAGCACTGAATGTCATCTTATAGAAGAAAATAGATGCCCCATTTGAGTAACTCATCTGTTCATTGAGCACTCTTGAGGAACCTGCTGAGGAAAGGAGAGCTAGGTGATGAAGGATTTTTGTAAAGCTTGATAAATAAATGTCCTTTATCACTAAGGAATCTATCCCCAAATTTACAGGAAACACTAACAATGTTTGAAGAAGAACAGGATAGGTTATAATAGTAACTTACAAACCTTCAAGGTCTGCAAATCTGACTCACATGAACAAGAAAAAATAAAACTATGTGGTTATCTTGTCACCTACTGCTTTTTTGCTCCAATTTACAAATCTACTGCATACTCTGTTATAGCTACAGGTCCTTTAGGAAAACTCACAGCAGAAGGAAGGCTGGCAGGCCAGAGATTGCTTTGAAGACAAAACAATATTGGCTGGAACTGCAGTTTCTTTCAGTTCCAAAGAAAATTTGCCTTCAAACCCCTTATTTTTACAGGATATTTTTCCTGTAAACGCACCGTACCTTGGGGGTAAAATCAAGTTCCTCTTCCTCAGAGGTATGCCAACTGTCATCGCTCCCCTCTTTCTCAGAGCTTCTTTAAAAGCAAAGCAAAATGAGTACTGTGTTTCTCAAGTCATTCCTCAGGTAAGTGTTAGGTATTTTTAAAGTCTCACCTTATTGAATCTCCTTCGGAGAAGTCATCTATTGCTGTTCAAACATTAATCGACAAGTTGAAATTAAATTTAGCATGCTAAAAATTAACCATCTAAAAATTAAACATTTAACATGGACAACTCTACAGTTCATAATAGAATGATGCTTCGGGTAGTAAATTCAATACACGGTGGCATAAATGACTGCATTTCCAAAACAAAACTGCTTCTTCAAACAACACTGAATTTAAAAAAAAAAGGAAATAAAAAGACCAGAGCTATATCTCTTTTGGACTCCTGTACCCAGAAGTTTAAAAAACATAGAAACATATCTAAACTAAAAAAAAAAAAAATTACGAAAAAGCGTAACATTAATATGTTACATTAGTAAACCATTAACAAAATGGTGGTGGTTTAGCAAGACATCAGGTAAAAGAACTTCCAAAGAACTCATCTTACACACAAGTACACATCCCATGCAGAGATTTATTATTTTATGCAGCATTATGTATAACATTATGCTATATATTACACTATCCTCTGCTCTACCCAGTTACAGATTATTTTGCAAAGGTAATGAAAATCAAAAAGCATAATCAAGCTCTAAAGCTCAAGTGGAAGAATCACCAACAGCTCTGCATACTGCACCAAAAAGAGAATTCAGCAGACAAAAGCAGCAAACTTGGGGCATTCTGTAGCACACTCCAAGCTTTCATCAGCGTTACAAATGCGACTTGCACATAGGATAATAGGATAAATCAGGTCAGAAGGAATCTCAGGAAGTCTCTTAGCCTGCCTTCTCAAAGAGGACACAGTTATGAGGTCAGGTAAGGTCGTTTAGGGCTTTATCCAGTCTGGTCTTAAACACCTCTAAGGAGGGAGGCGGTACAACCTCTCTGTTTTACTGTTCCCACATCCAATTAGAAAAGATTTTGTTGTCATTTATGCCTCTTATATCTCCGCCTCCTGTCATGTACCGCTGGGAAGCACTTGGCTTTTTCTTCTCACATGTACTAGAAGCTGCTGCTAGGTCCCCTGCAAATTCAATTCTTCTCTAGGCTGAAAAAGCCCAATTTCCTCAACCTGTCCTCAAAGGGCAAATATTCCTGTCCCTGATGAATCTGATGGCCTTCCACTGAACTTGCTCACTGTTGAAAAATCAATCTCTCTTGCACTGGAGGCTCAAATTACACCCAGAGCACTGGACACAATCCAGAGAGTGCCAAGTAGAGGTGGATAATCACTTTGCTCAATCTCTTGCCTATGCTGCTCTTAATACGACTCAGGACACTGTTGCCAGGGCACCCTGCTGCTGGCTCATTCTCAGTTCACTCTGCCAAGACCCATCAGGCTTTCTCAGCAAGGCATCTCTCCTGCCAGGCAGTGCCAGAATGTTTTCTAGCATGGGGTTGTTCCTTTCCGTGTGCAGACTGCACTTGCCCTGGCTGAATTTTGCAAGACAGGCCTGACAGTTCATTTACACAGCCTGACAGAGTAAATGCCTCTGAATGACAGCACGGCCCTGAAGTGCATCTACTGATCCTCCCAACTTAGGGCTATTTGCAAACTTGATGAGAGTGCGCTCTAGCACATCACTGATCTACTAAAGAAACCTGAACTCTAGGAAACCAGCTTCAAGAATGCTAGAACCTCTCAACTATCAACAGCTAAGATGAAATAAAAGGGCTCTTCAATTCCCAAAACAGATGGGGAAAACAAACACAACTTGCACATAGTAGCCATTTCAGCATTCCTCAAGTTCTTGATAACTAATTCTTGTTAACTATCATAACAACCAATCCAAGGGGCCTTTGGCAGAATCATTAAAGGGAAAACAAAGGCATATAATGCCTGAAGACATCTCCTCTACTAGCATTAAACACAAAAGAGCACGGAAATTTTGTCTGTTCTAAAGACAGGATTTATGTGGGAATTTTGATGAGTACATCTCCTGACCTGCACTGGGCTTTTGGACAATGAAATACAGTGTGCATGTCATGAAGAGAAAACCTAGAAGCTGAAACCATCAGTGCATGGACAAGCTAACAGTTAAAATACCAACACAGTCTCTAATTTTTACTGTTTCCTATTGCAAACATGCAATATTTAAATAATATAAATTAATTGTACATACCACAGTTTCCTGTTAACTCCATCAGTACCAGCAGTCTAACCTACCTGCTGATGTACCAAGCTGAATAAAAACCTGTCTCCACCAGTGTGGAGCAGTCAGTTAACACTCTTGATAGGTGACTTCAGTTATATTTTCAATTAGTACAGTTGTAAGCAAAAGAGATGAGTAAGTTTTCCAAAATTTTGCTTCCAATGAATGGACAAGCTCAGTTTGGTAGAGCATGGTGCTAATAACACCAAATTTGTGGTTTCAATCCCTGTATGGGGCATTCACTTAAGAGCTGGACTTGATGATCTTTGTGAGTCCCTTCTAACTCCGAATATTCTGTCATTCTGTGAATAGTAACTTTAAGCAATGATCAAGACCAGGTCACATTGTCCTTTAGAAGGCAAGAGAGAAAGTTCATGAGCTAGCTTTCAGACAGAACTCTAATTACAGTAGAAATGGGATCTAGAAAAGCAGTCTGTGGGGATTGCTTGTTTCTACTTTAATTGAAGCCCATTCCCGAGTAACAGAAGTGCTTATTTAAAAATAAAATTATTTACTATCACAAATGACACAAAGCAAACGCTAAATTCAATAATAAAGAACCAATGCAAAACATGCAAACAAACAAAAATCACGCAAAGCCTGCGCTCAAATGTAGTTCATAAAACTAGTACCATCAAAAAAGGGACCTCCAGGATAATAAACACCATAGATGTGTTGCTATTTGTATATTGTACAACACACTTCATATTTTAAATGCTACTGTATAAAATACCTTTCCTTGATTTTCCTGCTCTTGATGTCTGGTTAGGAGATTGTTGCATTCCTATATCCATTTAGGAAAAGGCATGGAAAGGACAGATGGAACAATGACATCAGAATAAACTGGAATTTCCAGAAACTTGGAAAAAATAAGCAGTACATCAAAATAGCTACAGCAATGGGAGAACATACTGTGACTATCAGCCTATTCTACAGTAAGAAGTGCTGGAAACAACCCAACCGCAATCTACAGAACTCTGCTCTCAAGGGACAGTGTCAAACAGTAACTTAAGTGTACATGCTCCATGTAAAACATCCATATTTCAATATTCTGAAATACTGAAACAGATTATCAGAAATATACTCCCCTGACAACTTTGTATTTCCCTCAACTTGACTACTCCTTGTCTAGCACAGATGCAAATGAAATTCCTTCATGGTTGTAGAGTGCGTTACACATACAGCACACAAAATTCCTTATTCTAAGCATCTCAAAAATCCATATGTGCCTAGAACCAAACTTTGGAGACCATCCAGAAGTTTCAAGGAAATCCTGGCTCCCTGTACTCAGACCAGCACACAACTTTGAGACATTATGTTATTTACACTCACTCAAGTCACAGTGTTAGCATGTTTGTTATCCCTTGCTAAAAAAGGAACTCAGCAACTTGTTGCCTTAAAACAGCTCATCTTAAAAGTAGTGTCAGTTGGTGCCTGATGCAAACAGAGGCCACTTCTACCTCAGTTCGAAGAGTCCTGCTTACATTGATTTGATCATGCTGAACCATTCACATACCAAAGCTATGCCACCAGCCAGAACACAGACAGGACAAGAGGACAGCATGTTCCCCCAGGGCTAGAGAGCAGGCCACAATTGGACCAAAATAGGTGCATTGACTGGTGTATCATGTATATGTGTTTGTGTGTGTACACGTCTGTGTGTTGCGGAACACAAGTTCAAAATACAAATCACTATGCATCTGCTCTACCCATCCCACTTAGTAAAATTTTGTCTTTTAAAGCACCAAATCATTCTGTTACTGCAGCTGACACAAAATTCCTTCGTGATGTAACATTTGTCTCAGAGCAGAATGAAGTCCTGCTTATATTGACATTACATGGAATGAATGTGGCAAAATGTCTTGTATCAAAAAAAGATACATATAGAGTTAAGAAAGGACATCATGATGGTTTCTCATCCCTTCTATATTTCTCAGTTTTCTTAAGAGATGATACAGGACAGCTTTTACTGACCTTGGGAGATATAAATCACTGAAGCACTTATTTCTTTTCTAAGAGCTCAATGATGGAAACCGAACAGTTTCCACAGGGACCCAGGAATATGAAAGGAACAATACATCATACAGTAAATATTCAAAAAAACAAAAGCCAACTTCTTAAGCAGGCAGAATTGCTCATTAGAAGAGAGTATTTTAAAAAATATTCAACAAGTGCAAAAGCAACAAAAGGAACAAGGACAACACTGAAGAGCCCAGAAAACATGTACATAAGAGCAACAGAAACGAAAATAATTCCAAAATGGGTTTCTCTGTTCTCGAGATCATTCCAACTTCTCCTCTAACAGAGGCTTCAAAGTCTGTTACTGCAGCGTATCACAAGGACTCTCACAATACAGGACCTGTACTTTTTGTGTGCAAGCTAGAGACTGCAGAATTAATGCAGATAAACGTTCTCTATATGCTACTAATCTCTCAGAGACAGTAAAACCCCTATAGATGGGCAGTCTGACAGACAGAAAGTAACAACCCTAAGAAGTGAACACAATGCAAATCAAATGCCTTCACAGCCTGACAAGCAGCACTTCCAACTATCATCAAATAAGCACATTCACAAAGCTTGTGCTATCCCATCTGATGCCTCCACTAAAACCAACAGCAAACACAGCGCTAACAACACAAACCCACTACAGAAAAGGCCACAGTGATTCTCCTCATGAGCTACTCCGTGGCTAAGGCTCTTACCTCCTCTGTCCACAGCAGGTGCACCCAATGTAAAGCCAGCAGCTGCTGCCCGGTGCGGAGTGCCAAGTGCTGTGATGCCTCGTGCACCACCACCTGTAGAAGCTTCTCCTGTGTTTTCCCAGTCTGCATATTCTGCCAGTTGTTTACTAAGACTGTATAGAGAAAGAGAGGAAATACGTTTGGTAAAAAATAATCACATACTTTCATATACCATTTAATAGAAGAGTTAACAGCCACTTCTTATCCACCCTACACATATTCATAGCCATATAGATTCATATACTCATATGCACTTCTACTGCATTATTACACTCTTCCATATTCACTAGAGTCATGTTCGCTCTATAGATGTCACATTCAAACCTACGAAATTCTTAACTCCTGCTTGGTACCTGTCAAGTTCCACCTCTGGATAACTGTAGGATACAGACATATTTTAGAGTTTATATTGAGGAAATGTGAGCTTAGCAGTAAAACTTGAAATCTAACAGAGAACTCTGGGTAAAAATTTTCCTCAACTCACAAGTTAACACCAGACACTGGAATGATACATAGCAGAAGACAAGATGAAATGGCCACAAGTTGTGCCAGGGGAGGTTAAATTGGGTATTAGGAAAAACTACTTCAGCCAAAGGGTTGTCAGGCATTAGAACAGACTGACCAGTGAAGTTGTTGAGTCACCAGCCCTGGAGGTATTTGAAAGATGTTGTGGATTAGCACTTAGGGATGTAGTTTAGTGGTGGGCTTGGCAGCGTGAGGTTGATTCTTAGTGGCCTTTTCCAATCTAAATGAGTCTATGAAGACATCACCGAGCACACCTTCAACACAAGTCTCAACACACCATTAAACCTTGATGCTGTAATCAGAAATTATCAAAAACCACACTGATAACTGACAACTTACTCTAATGATACAGTTTCAAATTTACCTAGAATATCCATGAATAACAGCATAATCCTCAGCTGTCCATCCATTAGTGTCTTTATGGGAAACATCAGCACCATACTGAAGAAGAATTTTTATCAGATTAAGCTCTCCACCAGATGCAGCAGTCATAAGTGGGGTTCTGAAGGATCCAAGAAATATGATACGAAACAGATTGTTTTACACAGTCAATGTAATTATTTTTGTTTCTGTTTGCCCTCAAAAAAGTATTCTCCCCATTACTTTAAAATAAACAAAAAAACCCCATTTTTCATTAAGAGAAACAAAAAAATGGGAGAGGGTCTCAAAACAATTAAATGTTTAATCTTAAAACAAAGCTTCCACACAGACAAGACTTACAAACTCTACTACTATGCAGGAGATTGCTTTTCAATTTGAGGGAATGCTGCTGAGCTAGTGGCAGGCTTCCTGCCAGAAAGGCCATAACAGACACTAACATTCTGCAATCCTCAATGTGGAAAGCATCGAACGAGATATGACAGCGAGCCACTGATGCATGACCATCTTTCACAAGTCACACAGAAGTAACTGCTTCTGTGTGGCTCCTTGTTCTGTATCTTTTCAGACCTCATTCTCATGCCTCTCTCAAGCCAACCTGAAAAATATTAAAGAGACCCATATAAAGTTTTGACAGCTCCTCACCTTTCACATTGATCTCGAGCATGCACGTCAGCTCCTTTTTTAAGGAGAAACTCCGTTATTTCTTCATGATGTTCAGAGACAGCAAGAATAAGAGGGGTATATCCCTCCTGAAAGGGCAGATAAAGTTAAAAATCAAAGTAAAAAAACCCCAAACTTCAAGAGAAATATGAGCAGAACTTTTGGAAAGCACTTCATTAACAAATATAAAAATTTACCTTATTTTGGGCATCAATATTGGCATTATGCTCAAGTAACAGCTCTGCTACAGTGGTATTACCAGACAGGACAGCCAGGTGAAGGGCAGTGTTGCCATCAGCATCTGCCAGATTTGGGTCAGCACCATGTTCTAGCAGAATAGCCACACATTGTTCTTGCTGGCACTGTACTGCCTGGGAACAACACATGAAAAATTTCCAGCATTTACATTTCACTTTGTTGCAATTCCTCCAGCTTCCCAATATTGGGAATTAAGAGCACTTGCAAAGAGTAGCTAACATATTCCCATTCCACACCAATCACAACATGCATGTTTTTAAAAAGGTCTACATAAAGAATACTGAAAAATACATAATTTAGTTCAAAATCAGTAAGCCTCACTTGCAAGAACGGGCCATAGTCCACGTACCTTCATCAGTGGCGATCTGTTATCATTGTCAAAAAGATTTAATTTACACTTGTTTTCTACTAGATATGTAACTACATCCACATGGCCGTTTGCACAAGCAAGATGCAGAGCTGTCCTAAAAATTAAATAAATTGAATTAGCACGGACAGGGATAATTTCAGGCATTTTTGATAAACAGATATGATCACAAGTTTCATTTCGCAAATCGCAAACTTTAAGAACTCATTCAGAGTACCAGTAGCTGCACACCAAATGCTTGGGACTTGCTAGCAAAAATCCTCCACAGCATCTGCTTAGTAAGGGGACATTTCCTTTACCATAGACCTGAATCTGCAGAGATTCCTGTCCCCAGGTGTTGGGTATTGCCCTCAGTGAGACTACACACATGGCACAGCAACAGAGATCAGAGCTAGGGAATCTGAGGACTATGGCAAGTAAACTTCTAAGTTTTTCTTTGGTCATTCATGGGCCAGAAGTGTATTGGAGATGTAGGAGATGGGTTTCATCACAAGAATATTAGAGTTTCCCTGCACTTTGAGAGTCTCTCCTTTTTCTCTAGTTTTTTTACTACTGAAGCAAAACCAAGAACACACTTGCACCAAAGTGCCTCTAATAACACAGCAAACCGGAGAGCAGAACACTCTAATCCTGACTACAGAAAAGTAGTTTTTCACTTTCCTGTAGTGTTAAACTAACACAGTCATAAAAAGCCTACCACAGAGGAAGTCCTATTCAAGGAGGCAATACTGTGTTTCCACAATATATAACCAGCACAGGAAAACTGAACTTTTTTCTTCAATTTAAAGCCTTGCCAGAAAGAAAAGGGGTCCTTCAAACCACAGAACATCTTAGGTCTGATGTCAATTAACCAGTCTACTTGTACACAAAGATACAATCACCAAGGAAATCCTTGCATGTGTTTCCTCCCTCGGAGGTGACGCAGTAAGAATTCTGCAGTTTCCCAAGAACCGAGGGCAACGCCAGCACTAGTTTTGAACCATATCACTGTAGGTAAGTCCTCTGTATTTAGAGCTCAGCTAACCTTCAAAATATTTTAGTACCTTGTTGAGAGACCAAGGTACAACAGCTCCCTGGCTGTGTGAGAACAGAGAGGGGAAGGTACACAAATGTGGCACATGATGCAGGAACTCAGCAATTTGTAACACAGATCCTCCTTGTGAGATGGCAGCTGATAGGGGCCCCTCCACAGATGCCAAGATGAGGACAAAAAAACCACACAAGACTTCAAAGAACTTGTAATGTCTCACTACAGACAGGGAAGAGACTGAAGCATCAAGGAAGACCTCCTGCTTCTGAAGAAATAACTGACTGAGATTATCTGAAAGCTAACCAGGACTGGTTATGAAGGAGTCAATGACCATCTAAAAGCTGCTATTAACAAGCACTAGAAAACACGATAAACCTGAAGTCACTATCTATGGGCTCATCACTGCCATCCCTCAGCCAATCCTCTCAATTTGCCTCGTGGAAAGGAGTTGGCTCTGCTTGGAGCAAGGCCTGCTGAGCTCCACAGAAGACCCACTTCAGGGAACAGGCTGGCAGAGAACATCAGAGTGTTCACAGTTGCCTGTCCCCACAAGAGAGCTCCAATAACACCAAAGCTGTTCTGCCACCAGCCTTAGGGACCCTGCTCAGACTCTGCTCCACTTGCTGCTGCTGCAGTCGTACACTAATCGCCCATGCGGTGGAAGAGACCTGCTGATGTCTGAGCAGCTGCAAAACAACCCAACCAAGAGGCCTCAGGGGAACAGCAAGCTGACGGCACACGTTTTTAAAGGCACTTAGCCAACAACCCAGCAGCTATAAGCTAAGCAATGTAAAGCTCTATGAGTTCACTCTGACAAGCAGCTGACCAGATAAATCTCTCTTAGTGATTAGCTTTGACCCAGGATTCATGACTAACCAGTATCCTACCTACACGTGCTTTCAACTCTGTGCCAAGTTTTGTCTACCTTTTCCAGCAAGGCTGAAGGCTTCCCTAGACCATGTCTGAAAAGCCTTCTCTCTCCTGACTGGTGCTGTTCCACACACATTTTTTGGAAGTCCTATGGGCTACAGGACCCATTTTATGGAAGGAGCCTATAGGTGTGAGACTTGCCACATCCCTGGTGTAGTATTTTGGTTTTGGAAATCCCAAGAAGCAGAAGTGAGACATTCATATGAACAACGCACACATTTCAGCCTTTACTTCATACGTTTCCTATTCTTCACTTCTACTTCCAGTCATGTCTTTCAGTTCCTGGAGGATGTGATGAAGCTCTGAAACACAACTGCATCTGACGGTCATTCAATCCACACATCACACCCACAAGCACTAAGAGGGCATAGGTGGCCCTGTAACCCTCAAGGCTGGTATGCATACACCAGCTGCAGCAAGCAGGCAGACTCTGTCCACAGGATCCCTGACAGCTAAGCTTTCCAGCACTGAGCACTGTCATGCCAAAATCACTGCAATGCTCTAGAACGTACGCTGCCTTGTCTCTTGTAAAATTTGTTTTGGGTTTTGTTTTTTACAGTGTGCCACTTTATTTCCCCAGTCAGAACACTGATAATAGCTTGACACATAGAAGATTTTGCTAGAGGAAAAAAAGACTTCTAGACAACACATTAAAATACAAAAATTAGTCAAATTATATACCAGGCCTGCTAAGATCTGATGACTGTTTCCATAAATGCCATTGGGCATGTTGACTCAGGCAAATGGAGCAGGCACAACATGCAGTCAATTCACCTTAAACTGCATCCCCCATCTCCAGCTGCATAATCAAATACTAATTGCCAACACTCAGGCACATAATCCTAAAGTGATGCTTACTGTGCTCTTGCTTCTCCTACAAATCTAGGTGGTTTTAGGGCAATAAAACTAGATGAGTTTTATTGCTGCTGGAAGTTCAGCCTTCTGGACAGCCAGCCGAGGAAGCTGAGCTGCTCTGCTAACACCAGCAGCTCTTCAGAATAACACAAAGGATTTGACTCTGAGCTTTTTCAGAAAAGGTGATTCCCTTATGCTTATGATAGATCACTAGGAACTGTGCTGCAGCCCAGGGCTTCTCCTTAAGGTAGAACTCTTAAGTGCTTGCTGTGCTCGACGCAAAACCCCACACAACAGCACCTGTCAGAAGCAACAGCTTCTCCTGGAAGTCACTGACCAGATCTTCCAGTCCAAGATACTGATTAGCTGCACCAAAGCCTCAAAACCTAACTGCCACCTAAAACCACACTGTGGCTTAGGCTGCCACATCACACTCACAAAAGGCAACTGTGCATGCAGCATCAATAAACATGTTTATTTTGCGTTATAAATCCTTCCTAACTGCAGTGTCCACCTTTCTTTAAGTTGCTCCCAGCTGAGGCAGTGCATCCTTCGGGCTCAACTACTGAACTTGCACGCTGAGCTCTCAGAGGTGCCCAGAGATAGGTGCGATTACGCTCAGACTTCAAACCCTGGCTGGAGAATGGCCATGAGGCTCCTCTTGCAACTCCCGTTTGTCAGGCTAAGAGCTCGCTTCCACTCCTGAGCCCCTGGGCAAGGACATATGACTCCGGGAATGAGAGCACTGAGGAGGCCGGGTCAAAAATGGTAAGAGGACAGTTGGCCGAATTCAAGGGGGTTTTGGCAGCACAAGCCTGCTTCCCGCAGCCAGGCAAGGGCTGCGCTCGGCTGCGGCGCCCGCCCTCCCGCTCCTCATAGCGACGCTGCCGGACCGCTCCTGCGCCGGGGAGCTCCCGGGGGCTGCTACAGCTGCACCTGGGGCTCCCGAGACCGCCCCGCGGCTCCCGCCCTTACCGCTCCGCCTTATCCCGACCGTCGATGCCATATTTCCTCAGTCCCTGCCGCACCTGGGCCAGGTCGCCGCTGGCGGCCGCGCGGTGTAGCTTGCCCAGGTCCTTCTGCCGAAGCTCGTAGGCACCGGCGGAGCAGGCAAGGGAGGCGCTGCCGGGCGGCGGCTGCCCCTTCCTCTTCCTCCCGAACCCGAAGATCCTCTTCATCTCGCGGCAGGGAGGCAGGCACAGTCCCGTCTAAGGAGAGCGACGACGGGAAGCACCCGGCGGGCTGTATCGTGCCTCAAGCAGGGACAGGGGAGGGGAGCTTCCGGCAGCGACCTCGACTCGATGCGGCTGCTGCGGAGCGAACCTCGGGCGCGGCGGGAGCCCCGGGCAGGGGCAGAGACAGCGCCCGCTGCCCCCGGCCG
>VWZW01004608.1:1129288-1150434 GCA_013397115.1 Edolisoma coerulescens
GCGGGCGGGCCGGCCCGCGCAGGCGCGGGCTCGGGAGGCGGGCAATTCTCCGATGGAATTCATGTCCCAGGCCACTTAGTGCAGCGTGGGTGCTGCTGTCATGCTCGGGTGAATGGGTGAGAAGAACAGACAGCAAGGATTAATACAGGAGGAAAGGGGATGGAGTGAGGCTTTAGACACCGTGTAGTTACGTGCCTGACCAGATGCTGAGGCATACGTCTGGTCCAAGTAGCTGGGATCGCAAGCTGCCGATTGCGATGCAGGTTGAGCTTTGGGTGGGAGCCCGAGACAAGAAGCCGTGAGCTGCTAACCTTCGGGATATCAAATGGCGCGAAGACGGGTGACGCTAATCAGGTGAATAGACTCTGAGAGACACAGCCGGAGCCTGGAATTGCCGACTTTTTGGATAACAAAGGAGATGAGGACCGGTGACGCCAGCGAAGTCGTTGGACATGGGGAGTGGGACAGGAGCCGGAGACTCGGGCGGAGGAGCGAGACTGGCTTGCGGCGCGACTGTGAGGCTGTAGAAGCCCAGGGATTCTGTATGGAGGTGCCCTCCTCTGAGGCACCATCTCGAGCTGTTTCTGCACAGGAATAAATTGCTTTATGGAATGAGACACCTGAGACTCTGCTATGGGAAACTGGGGTCGGACCGGTAAGGAAACCTGGTCTGACTGTGTGAGAGCGGGGGGTGTGGGGAGACGTGTCGAGCGAGGCGCCCCTCAGCTCACTGGAGCCGCCCGCCGTGAAGGGGCTGCGCTCCCAGCAGTGAAAGCCTTTGGCCCTGGGTGTGTGACTGTCAGAGAGTTTTGTGAATGGTCAGACTGGGAAGTTTCCCTAACACCCATGACAGAGTCAGAAAGTCACTTTCTGGTAAATGGGGCTAAGTTGACACCGTCACAGAGGAATACAAACATGCATGCGGACGGACTGTATGAAAATGTAGTACAGAAAGCAAAATATTTGGTATCGGTAAGTTTGAAATTATTCTCAATATTGTACTGCTACAGTGATGCCACTGGGTAGTTCAGATACCATATAATTTCGGGGCGATGCCATGGTACAGTACACGCTGGGGTATTTGGCTAATGGAATGCCTTGCCAGAACACTTTTTCCTGTCTTTAGAAACTACTTTTTTGCATATGAATTTCTGAAAAACAAATGGCAAACAAAACCTAATTCAAACAGAGGAATGCATTTCACTATGATTAGCAGTGAAAATATTTATTGCAATGGGACAGGAATATAGTGCCACTTTTTAGGGAAGTGATTTAGCCCTTTGAAATACTTTCTTTTCCTTCATCACTAAGAATGGTACATATATTAAAATCTTTATTTTCCTTTCCAGAATGAATCTTCACAGCTTTATAAAATAAGTTTGCTTCTGGCAGTATTCTCTTGTACCGAGGTGACTGATGTACAGTCACTTTCATTAGTTGATTCTCAGTTTATTAGCAGTGTTCTGTTTTTTCAGACCTGATCTCTAGAAGGAAGAGCCAAAATAATAATAAACAATAATTTTAAAAATATGGAAAAATACTTTTTTGCTGAAACCACAGCTAAGTAGGTTCAGGTTGCAAAACCTAAATTTCTGAGTATTAGGAAATTACTATGAGTAACCATTTTGAGTGTGTCTCTGTAGTCAGTCTGACCATTTAATGGAAAAATGGAGAGCAAAATGCAATTTTTAATTGGATATATTTGTTTTCTTCCAGTCATCTTAGAAGAAAGGCAAGTTTTTATTTACAAGATGGCAACATGGAGTAAATACGAGTCATCTCTATGCTCTTCAGGAGGAACTATTTAATCTCAACTTCTTTTTCAAGTGTACACATGCTCAGCCACACACAGTTTTGTTTTTACAGGTTACTCCACAGCTAAGACCAGGAGACCCTAACTCCATGTCAAATATTTCAGAATGGTATCAATAAAAAACCCTGTGATTACAGTGTCAGCTTTAGTTGGTGGTGACTTTGATAGCTGAATGGGCTAAAATTTGGTTTCGTGCTTTTAAAGATAAGGGGATGCTGATGGAGTCATACAGTCATATGGGTACAACAGGAACTGTTCATTCATTATTAGCCAAAAAAGATGCAAAATAAATAGCTAGACTCTGTCACTAAACCAACTGTCAGCTGTTTGTATTGATCTTTGTTCATACTATTTCTTTAATTGTGTTGGCTCAGGGTGCTGTTGAAGATATCAAAGGGTTTGTTTTTAGTTTTAATCAATATATATTTTTAATTTTATTTTTATAGTTCCTTTTTTGGATTTAGGTTTGGGATTTCTTTTTACTTTTGGTATTTCCTGTTGCTTTTTCTGCTCAGTGTTCTCTGCTTATCTGTAGTTTTCTCAGTATCATCTAAAAACAGCTGTTTCTTCTCCTGTGAGCATGAAATGTTTCGTTCCTGTTCCTGAATGCTTGTTTCATTACAAGACTTGTGTACCACAGGAAGATTTCCAGATAGGGCTTAAGTGTGACTTAAGTGTTGCATAACTACTGGTATTTGGGTTAGTCTGCTAAAGGTACACCTTTCCTGTTATAAGTGTTCTGGTCTAATGGTTAACTTGTTAATAAAATTCATATAAAGGTTTAGGTCTAATGGTTAAAGTGTTAATAAAGTTAATGTAAGTGTTGGAGTCTAATCGTTAAATTGTTAATAAAGTTAGTAGAGTAGGTAGCAACCATGTAATAGAGTAAGGAAGTAGTTCAGGGTAGAAATGTTTAACTGTTGCTAGTTACATATGCATAATTGTTACTTGAGTGTAATTCATTTCATCTGTTTGATTGTAACTTATTTCAGCCAGTTCAATTGTATCCTAAGGTTTTAATGTTTAAGTTGTACTGAGGCAGGGGAGAGCAGTCTGTATAAAAACATCAGGCAAGCGCAGGTCATATCCACAGAACAGGGTGCTCCAGAAAAGTTTAAGACTGACATCATCACTGTGACAGCTGCATAACATCATTGCCTATGTCATCAAGGAAGATCAGGATTGGACAACAGAGTCCACCAATAAAATCAACCCCTGGAGAAATGACTGGTCAGGAATGCATCCTAGANACTTGTTAATAAAATTCATATAAAGGTTTAGGTCTAATGGTTAAAGTGTTAATAAAGTTAATGTAAGTGTTGGAGTCTAATCGTTAAATTGTTAATAAAGTTAGTAGAGTAGGTAGCAACCATGTAATAGAGTAAGGAAGTAGTTCAGGGTAGAAATGTTTAACTGTTGCTAGTTACATATGCATAATTGTTACTTGAGTGTAATTCATTTCATCTGTTTGATTGTAACTTATTTCAGCCAGTTCAATTGTATCCTAAGGTTTTAATGTTTAAGTTGTACTGAGGCAGGGGAGAGCAGTCTGTATAAAAACATCAGGCAAGCGCAGGTCATATCCACAGAACAGGGTGCTCCAGAAAAGTTTAAGACTGACATCATCACTGTGACAGCTGCATAACATCATTGCCTATGTCATCAAGGAAGATCAGGATTGGACAACAGAGTCCACCAATAAAATCAACCCCTGGAGAAATGACTGGTCAGGAATGCATCCTAGAAACGAGCCAATCGGACCCCCAGAAATGAGCCAATGAGGGAGCGGATCGAAAAAGGACCAATCCTGACCCCAGCAGAGACTATAAAAGCTCCACTGGTGCTCTGCACGAGGTCCTCCTGAGGTGGCTTGCTCACTGAGGGAGCACCTGGCATCGAGCTCGTGCCGCTACTTTGTCGCTCTGCCTTGCCATGCCTAGCAACAGGGGCTACTCCCCTTTGCTCGTCCTTGGCTGTCCTTTAATAAACCAATTTCTTTAATTGGCGGTTTTGTCAGTTTGTTTCTGACAAATTTACTGGGGACTCGTCCGGGACAAGCCACGCCCAGGGGCGGTCCTGAAGAAGGACAGAACAAGGGAAGACGCATCTGGCTGATTTTGGCTGCCCTAATTAGGATTTCTTTGAGACCGTGGAAGGGAAGGTCGGCTAACACCCAGGAGGCAGTCGAGGACCCAGCAATGCAGACGCCCGAGGGGGAGTCAGGCAGACCCGTTGAGGGAGAAGACCCCTCCGGGAGAGAGCGGGGCTCGCAGGAAGGGTAAGGATCTATGAGTGGGGTGGTTAAAGGAGTGCGAGCGAATGTGAAGTGAATGAGACGGGGGCCGGCAGCCGGACTCCCGAAGCAAGTGCGGACCCCTTAGTACTGCGGTTCTGGTTTCCTGCGAGGGACCCGGCCAGGAAAAGGGGGAAGCATGTGGAGAAGGAAGAGCGAGTGTACCCCGGGGCAGGGAGAAGGATAGTACTCCTGGATGATATCTGCCCTTACCCACGTAGGCTCTCGATCTCCCTAGTTGGGAGCCCCTAGGGGTACGTAGCTTAGCCCTCGAGGCGGGGGTGAACTGTGGCCGGGAGGGGTAGAGCGAAGGTAGGGGTACAATCCCGGTACGGGACTCCTGGGCCGGGAAGGTTAGAAAGATGGGTGTGCCACTTTGTTAGGTACCCGGAGGTGGTTCCTTAGGGCAGGCAAAGAAGCAGTCCGGGTGCAGCCTGTTGCTAAGGAGCTAGGACCCTTAGGGCGGGTTGAATACTCGTAACCGGCGACTCAGGTGTAGAGCCACCGGTTAGGGGATTGCTCCCTTGCCAGACAGGGGCAGGGAGACAGTGGGCCCGACTAAGGGGAAATAGGACCCCGGTGTTGGTGAGGCTGTTTCCAGGGCAGAAGGGCTAGTCTGTAGCCAGGAGGGGTAGAGTGAGGGTAGGGGTGCAAGTCCTGAACAGGACCCCTGGGTTGAGAAGAAAAGAAGGTGGACTACTGTCTGTCACAGTGAAGCAGAGCTGACCGGGGGCAGTACCTCTCAGATGAGAGAGGGCTCCATGTTCACTAGGAACGTGAGAGATGGCGTAACCTGTTGGTTAGGGCAGAGTTTTGAGGGGCAACTGCGAAGGTTAGTTGAGTGAGGTTTTGGGGTGAGGCAGAAGCCAAAAGTCCCCAAACCACTCACTAACGAAAGGGTTAACATCAGGAAGTTGGAGGATAGTGGCTTACATATAGAGAAAGGTTTTGAAAAGCAAAATGAGGGAAGAAATTTCTTGTGTGGAGTGCAAAGGAACGAGACCGTGCAGAGCGTGGGTGTTGTATCAGCGTGCTGCCTGTGCAGAAAGATGATATTGTACCTCTCATAGGAGAAAGAGGTGGTGTCAAAATAGCGAGAATTTGGAGCTAGAGGTGAGAAAGAGGATTGCAGAGTTGAAGAGTGGTGAGTTGAGAGAGTGGGACCAGAGGATGTTATTCGAAGAATTAACAGACGCAGAAGTGGTTGAAGTGGTATGTGGAAGAAAGCATTTAGTTCCAGAAATCTGGAGTGTGAGAGAGAGAGATTGATTGAAGACAGTGGCAAGGTGTGAGAGGAAGTATGGATGGAAGAGAAAGAAATGGGAGTCAAAGTGTGAATCAATGTGAATGTAGATTGTCTTTGAAATCAAGAGACAAGGCAGTTATTTAATTTAGGTGCTTTCGGTTGTGATCTTAGAATTACTTGCAGCATTAGTTACTTTTGTAGTCTAGCTATTTGTTTCGCATTTTGTGAGTCTCGGCTCCCCTCAGAAGAGTCTGGCGGGACTGCCATTTTGGTGGCTTCAGCTCCCCTCAGAGGAGTCTGGTGGGAGCGCCATTTTGTTGGTCTCGGCTCCCCTCAGAGGAGTCTGGTCAGTTTGCTTCTAAGTGGAGGTGTAGGCCCATAGGTGAGTGGCCATTTTGTTGTTTGTCCCCCTCAGGAGATTTTGGTGGGAGAGTGCCCTGTAGTGAGGAGACATCATCTTGCCCAGGAGGTGGAGTTAAGCTAATTGCCGGTGACCTTATTGAGGAGTGGTAAGCTGGAAGAGGAAGCCATATTTGTTTATAGAGTATATTTTCCCACGACGCCATTTTGGTTCCCACATCTTTAATTTTCCCATGGTGCCATTTTAGTTCTCACATTTTTTTTTTTAATTGCCCTGAGTAGTTATTCTCCCACAGTGCCGCATTATTTCGTTGGTTTTTGTGACCCAGAATAAGTTTAGTAATTATTTTCTTCGGTAACTGGGTCATAAGTTGTAAATAGTTAAAACACTAGTGTGGATTAAGGATAATTGGTTAGAAATTCAAAGTTAGCAATTGTTGCAGTTAGACATTTAAATAATTAAAATATGGGACAGTGTTGTAGCAAAGACTCCTCCAAGGGAGAGAAGCATGAGAAAGAGAAAAGCAAAGTGAAAGACATTCGCCCTCACAGCCCGTTAGGGAAAATGTTAAGGAACTGGGAAAAAGAGGATAGAACAAAAGATTTAGAGCAGGTAAAGATGATTAAATATTATGTGGAGATCTGGCCACAGGAGGTGATCCAGGAAGGCCCAGTGTATTGGCCTTGGTATGGTAGTAGAGAGAGATGGTTGTGTGTGGCACTTAATAAATATGTAAATATGAGAGATGATAAGAGTGAGGAAGAGAAGATCTATGCGGCGTGCTGGCTGGAGGTGGATATAAAAAAAGATGTAAAAGTATTTAAGGTAAATAAAGAAAAGGAAGGAAAGGAAAAATGTGACAACCCAGGAGAGGTGTGATCCCTTAGACCACCTGCCCCCTCCTGAAGCCCATGCCCCTCCTGTTCCTGCCCCTGCTCTTGCCCCTCCTACCCCCACCCCTCCCACAGCTCCCCCAGTAACTATGGCCCCTGCAGAGGTACCCTAACAAATAGAAGGCCCGTACACGAACGCCAGAGCCCGGGTGGCTAAGGACGGAGCCTGTGCATGTAGTAAAGAAAATCAGGAGGCTACCAAGCTGTTCCCCCTCAGAGAAGTCCCGATGGGAAGGGCCAGAGGAGGAATCGGGTTCGTAAATGCCCCTTTAACAGCCTCTGAGGTACAGGCATTCAAAAAGGAAATTAAGAATTTACTTGAAGATCCGTTGGGAGTTGCCAGCCAACTGGATCAGTTTCTGGGCCCAAGCATATATACTTGGGAGGAGCTAAATTCAATCTTGGGCATTATCTTCTCCCCCGAGGAAGTGCAATTAATACGAACTGCGGGCATGAGAATTTGGGAGCAAGAGAACAGGCCTGGTCCTCCGGGGGAAGAAAAGATGCCTATTAATCCCCCTGATTGGGACCTGAACACTGATCTAGGCAGGAGGAACATGAAGGATTATAGGGCATTAATTGTAAAGGGGATTCGGGAGGTGGTGCCAAGAACAAGTAATGTAAATTAGCATTTGATGCACAACAAGAAAAAGATGAAACACCAAGCACCTGGCTCAATAGGCTAAAAAAGAACTTTAGGTTGTATTTGAGCATAGACCCAGAAAGCCCTGAAGGTCAAATGCTGGTAAAAGTGCAGTTCATGACCAGATCCTGGGTGGATATAAGGAGGAAAATTGAGAAGTTAGAGGACTGGCAGGAGAAAAGACTGAATGAGTTGTTAAGAGAGGCACAGAAAATGTATTTGAGGAGGGAAGAAGAGAAGCAAAAGTCGAAAGCAAAAATCATGATAGCTGTGGCAAGAGAGAGTACACAAAGTAATAGAACTGATTTGGGAGGAAATGATGAGAAAGGATGGAGATCAGGAAGCTGGCGTGACCAGGTACCTATGAGGAGGATACGGTGTTGGTACTGTGGTGAGGAAGGACACATTTGGAGCGAGTGTAAGAAGTGGGAGAGAGATGGGGAAGTATACAAGGAAACACAGTTACACCGGGTTGATGAGTAGGGACTCTATTCCCTGGGGATGCAACACTAACTGCCAATAGAGCCCTTGATAACTTTGGAGTTAGGACCCCAGGGGGAAGAATTTGAACTCTTAGTAGATGCCGGGGCAGATAGGACTTGTGTGACCAAGATACCAAAGGGATGCAGAATAAATAAGACTAAGAGTTGCAAGGTAAAAGGAGCAAAGGGGGAACCATTTGAGGCTGCAATTATAGAGGATGTCGTAGTAAAAGGGAACTCCAAAGAGGGTCATTGTGATGTGTTATTTATGCCAAAATTGGGATGCAATTTATTGGGGAGGGATTTACAGATTCAATTAGGGATAGGAGTTGTCCCACGGGACGGGTGAATGGTGGCCAAAGTTATGCTGCTAAAAGAAAGAGATGTGAGTGAAATAGATGAGGGAGTGTGGGCAGAGAAAGGAAAGTGTGGACTATTGAACATAACACCAATAAAAATAGAAATGGAACCGGGCATTCCACCCATAAAGATAAAACAATACCCTATGTCGGCAGAAGGAAAGAAAGGATTAACACCCATCATAAAATAATTAGTAGAAATTGGGATATTAGAGCCATGTGTGTCACACTCCTGGAGTGCCTACTCAGGTAGACGATATTTGGGATACCCCTTGGGCTAAATTAAGGCAGAACAATGCCAAACAATCAAGTAGAAAGTTTTATTTATGGCAGCAATGATGGCAAAACTAATTTTTCTTTCCAATCTTATTCATTCTGAAAAGTGCTGAATGTTCAGAATCCAACTGTGTTAAGGCTGTACATTCTTCTTCAACGGAAAGTCTATCAGTGATTCCAGTAATGGTAGTGAAATTATTTGAGCTAAAATGCTTTATAGGGTCAGATCTATGGTTGGGTTTGGTGCATCTATACAGTGAACTTAACGCATTAATTATTCTGAGTCTACAGCACACATATCATAGCCCTGCCCAGAGGTGTGCTTGAGTACAGAAAATGTGTGAGAAACATTCTAATGGAGAGGTATGGGAGCCTTCATCCTTCCAGCAGTGAACAACTATACAAATAAGAGACTAGGCAGAAAGTTAATGATCTGACGTTATTCACTTTGTTGTCTGATGAAATGTTTTGTTGTGCTTACAGTTTGTGCCAGCTGTGTTTCAGATATTGATAAATTTGAGTTTGGAATAGGCTTAGACATGGTTTTCAATGGACAGTGAGGGAGAGAACCAGGATTGTTCCCAGAAAAGTACCCTGAAAGCTTCAGTTGGTAAATGGTTTTTCTGTCACCCTCACCTACTAATTATTAGCTTTTTCTTTCAAGTTTAAGCTAGTTTCAATTTCTTGAAAGACTGAGACTTTCTGAACTAATTGTACATACTTGAAGTTTAAAATCAAACCAGCATGAGACAAAAAGAAATCAGTGCTAAATCAAAATACAAATGCAAGTGATTTGCTTATATTGCATAGTCTTTGATCAAACTGCTTGTTGAAGATTTTCACGGGACACCCTCCCTTTTAGGCCGAGGGTGAAAGAGCAGAGGAGGCTGCTGTCCTGTTAAAGTTCTGTATTCCATAGTCTCATAGTTTTCTGAAGGTAGAGTTCGAAGGGGAATAACATGATAAAGCCAAGCAGGAACAGCAGCAGCAGCAGCAGGCCAAACAGCAAGCAAAAACAGTTTCTTCTTCTTCTATTCCTCTACTAAACTTACAGAAGTATAGATTGTATTTGTTAATTGGCCCATAAGATTGACACATGATTCTAGTTTTTCTTTTTCCAACCTATCCTGGTCTAATTCTAATAGTTGTAAATCTTACACAAGCATTACACAAATTTGCTATATAGTTTTTATCAGCTCTTATTGTTTATGTGAACACTCTATCTAAAAAATGTGAACAGTGTAGTTCCATCTATATTTTGTCTAGAGTAAAGAATTATGTGAAAGGGTAACATTGCTGCAGTAAGAACTGTGTTTAAGGTCTCTTTTGCTGCAGCTTTTCAATGTTTAAAGCACTTAGCATATATTTCTACTAAAAGTTAAAAATCTATATTTCTATTTCACTTTGGTGTGCCTTCATGTGTCTCAGCTTATCCAAAGGTTTTAATTCAACCCCTGTGCTTTGGCTTTCCTCTGGGCCTGAGTCCAGAGGAGCTCCCACTCCAACAACTGCTAAGCAGCCAGATTTCATCATTCAGCTTACACAGCATCACAGAGTTTACTGCTGCTTCTTCCATCATTTGCCTTTACTTAGAGTTTACAGTACTGTTGCTCATTAGCAAGCTCTCATTCTCAATTATGTGAAGAACTCATGCAATGTACTGTTTAATTAAATTTGTTAGCTTCCAAAGGGCATTTGGGATTTACAACCCATACACTGGCTAATATATGTAAGTATGAAGGGGATCACCTGGAGAGGAGGTGGAACATTATTTTAATGCACTTTTTGCCACCTGTACTTTGGTGTATGTGTGGAGAGTGATGCGTCAAAATTCTAATGCCTGCCTTCATGCATTTAAGGAGATGAGGACTGGTTAGGTGGACTTCCATAGATGTCTACTTCCCAGCAAGACCAGGCAATGGTGTTTCTTGTCGACTTCCAGATCTTAAACATGTCTCTAAGCATGAAAATAACACTGGAAACATTCCAAACACATTAAGTGAAAGGACTAAAAAGAACAAAGGGAACACTTTTGTTAAAACACAGAACATGAGTGGAGCAACATAATGAAGCTACTGTAATAGGAAACATTTCTGACAGTTTTGTCAAGGTCAAGAATCCAGACCAGTCAATCTCCTGATCAGAAAAAACCAGATGTGGTTCTTACTGTGAGTGCAAAAGAAGCCAGCTATGCAGAAAAAAACCAACAGATGAGGGCACTGGGCTGGACATCCATTTAATAGACTTAGAGCTTATATTTTGACTAAAATAAAAGAGGTTTCACATCTGAGCCGGGGAGAAGGGAAACTGTAGATGCACTATAAAAGCAGAAAATGGCCAGAGCCTTTCCACAGCATTTCATATATTTAGGTGATTTTTGGTTAAAATATCATGGTACTCCTCTATTGCTCTGCTAAGGGGATCCTGGTGCATATGAAGGTTTTTTGAAGTCCAGCACATCCAGTTTCAAGTTCAGCAGTAGCTGGGGGGGAAAAGAGACAAGACACCTTATGTTACTTTACAGCAGACAGGGAGAAACAAGGCACTGCAAGAACATTTGACATAACTTGAGAGTCTGCAAACAAGACTTTAAAATTTCTAAGGACACATAACAAGGGAAGAGGTGGGCACAAAGGAAGAAACGCATTTTGTGCACAACAGCAGAGAATGTGTATGGTTATGGTTTAGCACCGAATGCAATCCATGTTCAGGGAAGAAGGGATGGATAAAGTCTATAAAAATCTGGGGGCTTCTTTGATGTTTTTTGCTTGAGAATAACTCTAGTGAAGGGCAACTTCAGCTCAAGCCAAGTGTTTCTGTGTGGGGCAATGGGTGAACGAGGAAAGAGGAGTCAGTTTTATTCCCACTCCAAAAAATACGGACTTGCCTTTCCAGTTCCTTTGCTTGGTGTTTGCTAATTTTCACTTCTTCCAGAAACAGCTCTTTGTACTTTTCCATTTCTGCCCGTGTGGATCCTTTTGGAAAAGCACTGTCTGCTTGAGTATTTTTTATCTTATCCAATTCACATTTGAGATCTCTAATTCTTTCCTTTCACCGACTGGTCTGCGAGTGATGATGACTGGCTCTGATGTGTTCTAGTCTGTCCTGGGAGGCTGCCTGTGCCTGAAGGAGACAGTGCACCTTCAACCACCACAAAGAACAAGAGAACTCTCCCCACCTGTCAAGTGCATGTACCCAAGTTCAAGGGCCCAGCTTGGCTCAGAGAGGCGGCTGTGCCTCCTCACTAGCATCAGCAATCAAGGCAGAACCCTGGAGCTACCACCAGGCTAAATAATTCTTTTCACTCGGGAAGAAGCCCAAATTTGTACTGCTATTGAAAGCTACCAATGAAAGGGCATTATCTCTGTAGGACAGGGTACAGAGAACAGGATTCCATAAAGGCATTAGCAGGGTGCCTGACCTCCTCCCTGTCTGTGGGAGAGTCTTTGCTTTCTCACGGACACTGGCTGAAGGGCAGTTAGGAGTTTCTGTAAACTATCTTCCTTATCTTGCAGGTGCAGGTTGTTGTCATACTGACCAGAGAAATGTTTTTGAAGTGGGTCCTGTGGGATCTAACCAATCATTCTAAAGAGCTGGATGGTCAGGGACCAATGGCCTTGTGCCACTCTAGAGAACGAACATATAAACCAGTTTGTATAATTAAATAAAGATGCCTTTTCTTCTGGAACTGGAGTCAGTGTCGTTTCTCACCAATCTTGCTACAAGCAGCAACAAGTGTCTGCCAGATTTGGGCTGGCACCACGTCCTAGCATAATAGCCACACCTTGCTGGCACTGTACTGCCCATACTGCCTCTCCTGTTCTGGCCCATCCATCCATTCAGATATCAGTGCCTCCACCTCAGCCAGGCCAGGTTTCTGCAAGCAGCCGCATGATGCAGCCTGCCCTGGATCTTCTCACTGAGCTTGGAGGCAGCGATGGCGGTGGCACAGAGCTGTCCAGAAGCGCTGCTGAAGGGCAGTGGCTTCTGCTTATTGCTGAGGAGCCCCTTGACACTCTGTGCGCTCTTGTGCATGCTGCGGTGTATGCTGCATGGCAAGTATGGAGCTGCTGTGCTGGTGGCTGCTGGTCACCCCCTGCACAGAACCACCGGATGACTATGGTGCTCTAGTCCAACTCCTTTTGTGTAACAGGGTTTCCTAGAGTCAGTTGCCCTGATCCCTGAAGGCTGGCCTTGCTAGGAAAGACGAAGGCCAAGAAGGCATTCGGTACTTCTGCTTTTACATGTTCTGTGTTACCATGTCCCCCAGTCTTGTTGAGCGATGGGGCCACAGTTTCCCCACTTTTCCTCGTGTCACCTACATGCTCAAAGAAGTCCTTCCTGTTGTCTTTGATGTTCCTGGCATGATTCAGTTCCATTTGGGCTTCAGCTTTCCTAACTTCTCCCCTGGATGCTCAGATGAGGTTTCTGGTTACGTGGCCTTGTGTCCACCCTCTGTAAGCTTCTTTTTTGTCTTTGAATGAGGAGCAACCTATTCAATCTATCCATGCAGGCTTCCTGGCATTTTTGCCTGACTTTCTGCTTGTTGGAATGGAACTCCCTTGAGCTTGGTGGAAGAGATCCTTGAATATTAACCATCTCTCTTGGGGGCCTCAGTCTCCAGGGCCTTATCTCATGGGATTCTTCCCAGAAGATCTCTGAAGAGACTAAACTCTTCTCTCCTGAAGTTCAGGCCCGTGAGTTTGCTTTTCACTGCCCTCTGTACCCTCAGAAACCCAGAGTCCACCATCTCATGGTCACTGCAGCCAAAGCTGCCCTTAATTTTTCACATCCTCAATGAGCCCCTTGTTGTTAGTGAGGACAAGGCCCAGCAGAATTTTCCTGCATGGTTGCTCTGCCACTTGGAGGAGGACACTGTCATTGATGGACTCCAGGAATCTCCTGGATTGGTTATGTATTGTTTGGGCCCTCCAACCGATACTGGTTGAAGCCCCACATGAGAACCAGGGCCTGTGAATATAAGGCTGCTCTCATCTGTCTGTAGAGGGCCTGATTTGCTTGTTCTTCCTTTTCAAATGGCCTACAGCAGACAAATACTATTAATGTCTCCTTTACCAGTCCTATCTTTAATCCTAACTCATAAATTCTCAGTTGGCTCCTCATCTGTCCCTAGACAGAGCTCCATGCACTCCTGCTGCTCTCTCCCACAAAGGCCAGCTTCTCCTGCTCACGTGCCCATCCCATTCCTTCTAAAGAATCTGCATCCCTCCATTGCAACAGTCAAATGACGGGAGCCATCCCACTGTATATAAGGCCCCAGAGCTCACTCAATGAGTTCCTCTAAGAAACTTACATGGTTTTTTAATGTCCCCCGAGTCAGACACACAGGAGAAAATATCAACAAGATATTCCTCAAGGGATCAAAACAACAAAAACTTTACTGTCAAACTTCAGAAAATCAGAGAACTTTGGCAAAGTTTAAAGCAACATTCAATCAACATAAAGCATTTCACAAAGCATTAACTTAGCTCAATCAACTTAGCAAACTCCAAGCCCCTCTCTTTTTAAGGCACTCAAAACCCTGAGAAGATGGAATTAGAAGAAGAAAGAGAGAAGAAATATAGAAAAGATCAGATACAGCTACAACTCCTAGTTCCAACAGTGTTCAGCTGATGGAAATTCCAAGAAGAGGTAGGGTCAAGATGTACTTGCCTCATGTCCTGGGTTACATACCTTTTGGCTTTCCTGGGCCCTTCCCCCAGGTGGGATTTCCAGTCATCTGGCCATTCAGGAGCTGCGTTAGGGTGTGGAAGTTAGAGACTGGGTGTGGAGCATTGCCTCAAGTAATTGGTGGCCACTGTGGGGGGTGGGCCAGAGGCTCTAGGGGGTGGGGTGTGCAGAGTAGTGCATTGCCTGACCAGGGCAAGACCCGATGTGCCCTTTTCTTCATACACACGCCCAAAATGTTTTGAGCCAGCAATCCTTCCAGTCTCTCACAGCTTGTTAGGATCACTTTTGAGAAGTGTATTGTAAAAATTTAAGGGCTTGATAACCAATACCTTTTGAGGCTAACCAGTGGGCCTTTTGCCCTCTGTTAGGCAATTATATAATAAAAGCTAAGGCAATTACACAATAAAAGCACAAGAGTTTCTGACATGCGTCTGATGTCTTTGTTCAGACCGATGAGAGAATTTACAACAAGCATCACGCCCCTGCCAGTGGGTTGTGACACCTGCCTTGTGAAGTGTCTCACAAATCTCTCAAACAGATGCTGATCTGCAGACAGGGTCCCGCAATCACGGAATCCAAAACGCAGTTTCCACGGGCAGTTCTGCAGTCAGTACTTGACTTGTCCTCACCATCAAGGATTGAGGAGAACGCCATCAGGGCCCTCATCATCTTGACTACTGCTCCCAGAGCTCTGAAGTCACTTTTGATACTGTCCAGGTTTCTTTTGTCTTCTTTTCCTTGGTAACCTGTCATATCTGCAGGGAATAAGGCCATGGGAGCAAAGCTTGTCTTCTTCCCACTCCCCTGCATTGTGAGGGAGCAGAGTATCTCATCTTCTCTCTTGCTTTTCTGATCATTCTTCTCTCATTAAAAATGTTTTCTTTAATCTGAACTGTGAAAAACAAGTTCACATCTATGAAAGAAATAAAATTTATTTGAGGAACAAACTTGATAAAACAAAAGAATTTTACAGTGCTGGGTGCATACCCTTTGCTGGAGGCTAGAGGCACAAAAGCACGAGTCTGGTGTCACGCCTTTTATATGTCTTGGTTGTCACTCAAAGGCACATGGATACTTTCTACCAATCAGGGGGCTGATTGACCCAGCTCCTCCCCCAGTCTGCCCACTTAGAGCATGCTCAGTTTGAACCCNTCCCCCTCTGCCCCCCCCCCCCCCGGGACCACCCATTTAGAGCATGCCCAGTTGTTGTTCTCTTGGAGCATGCTCAGTTCTTGGACAGGGCGCCACGCTGGTTTGATTGTCACGTCTTAGAACCTTCTCAGAAGGTTCTAGGCTCCCCCCCGCTTGCTGCCCATCAGCCATTTTATTAATGCAAGCCTTTACAACAAATATTACAACAATCCCTAATTTACACCAACAATTAAACATTATCAGCTAATTACAAACATGACTTTACAATGAAACAGTCTCTAAAACATACAACATATAATCTGCGAAAGCCAATCCTAAAACATTCATCTATCACACAAACTATTCCCTGTGAAGATTGGAAGAAGATGTTGGGTTTTCTTCTCATGCTTCCTTCCACATATGCATTAGTGCATGTGTCCAGAGTGATTCGTCAAAGTTGTACTACTCCGTTCATTTGAAGAGATGGGGACAGGTTTGGTGGACTTTGATAGTTAGCTGCTGCTATTTCTGCCTGACCAGACCTGGAAGATGGTGTGGAGAACAAAAATGTATGGATCCTCAAGTAGAATCATGTAAGCTATCTTTCCTTTGGTGTCTGTAATTGCCCTAGCATGGCCCCAAGTGCAGCTGAGAGAGGGGCATCTTCAATTTGCTTTCTTGAGTCATTGTGCTTTGCAAGATGTTGCGAAGTCTTTTAAACTGAATAAGTATTGGAAAGAGGGTTTTGATGTGAACAAAGTTAGTAGATGCAAAAAGGGGATGAATGGGCTCTGTCTGTAGCAGTGTTCCAGAATAAATGAAACTTTCCAGTAATATGGTCCTTTGTAGCACACCTTTTAGGATGTATAGCACAAGTCCTTGATGCTGTATTAACTTGTGACCCTTGTAGTCATTCAGCCCTCAGGGGCATCTCAGTTTGTGTTTATAGAGATGCAATGACAGTAATAGTCACTTCCCAGCCTAGTGTTAAAAGGAGATGATGCTGTATCGATGGGGGAAGTATGTTTGGAAAAGAAAACTTACAACACCATCACTGTGGTAATTAGTGTTTGGTGCCAGTGTTTTCCCAAGTGACTCCCACAGTGTTGCCTGTTCCCAGGCCTAGCATAGGTGAGGTCATTTTGTGTTATTTAAGTGTCTGTTCACATCATGTAGTATGTCCCATTATCACTCCACAAGTCAACAACAAGACTTCTGGAGTAAATCCTTTCAAATGCTAAGGATTTTCCTATGTCCCCTCCTCTTTCACTATCCACACAGCTTCATAGTCTCTTGCACCCAGATTTCTGAGCTCTGTTGTGCACTGTCCTTAAAGCTTCCCTGAACCACCTTTGGGGCTCCAGCTGCAACCTTTTTTTTTTTTTTTTTTGGTAGCTAGCTTTAAAACACAGCTGGATGCAATGGGAGGTGGAGAATTAGACAGCGTTGGGATACAATGCAGCTTTTCAAAAGGCACAGTATGTACTCAGACAGGGCTTTTATGCTGCCCTGTTGCCTTCCTGCCTCTGTTGCCCTATGAAGGAGTAAACTTCCCTGAGTGAAGAGACCAGTAGTTGTGCTCTCAGAAAAGTGTTACTGCTTTTCATGTGCACTTTTTGCCATCTAGTGGCAGCAACGTCTTCGTGTACTGTTTGCCTCACAATTTTACTTTTTAGGCGCGGTACAAAATTGTTGTACGACTGCTCCATCAAGCAGCAAGGTGCAACTCTCCATCCGTGCTACTGACAGTACTGCTGTGGTGAACGGTCAGGAGACTAGATGGAATGGTCAGGTTGGGAGAAGTATCCACTGTCAAGTAAAAGCACAGGAGGGCTCAGAATTGGTGCTTTTCTGAAGCTTAATGGAGTTTTGAGTTAATTAATCAAATACTCATTATGTGATCATATGGAAACCTGGTTCCTGATTTAGGAATGTATCCTGAAAGATAACAAGTCTTATGAGGAATGACTGAGGGAACTGGGGTTGTTTAGCCTAGAGAAAAAGAAACAGAAGGGAGACTTTATCGCTCTCCATGATGATCTGAAAGGGAAATTGTTGCCAGGTGGGGGTCAGTCTCTTCTCCCAGGTAACAAGTCATAGGACAAAAGGAAATGCTTCAAGTTTTACCAGGGGAGGTTTATACTGGATAATAGGAAAAAAATTCTTCACAGAAGGGTTTGTCAAGCATTGGAAGAGGCTGCCTAGGGAAGTGGCTGAGTCACCATCCCTGGAAGTATTTAAAAGATGTGCAGAAGTGGCATTCAGGGACGTTGTTTAGTGGTGGACTTGGCAGTGCTGGGTTAACAATTGGACTTAAGAACCTTAAGGGTCTTTCAACCTAAACAGTCCTGCAATTCTATGATTGTGGAGCCTGTAAAATGAAAAGCCATATTTTGATGGGAATGTGTGTTTCATGAGTGCCTCCTATAATCATTAGGTATACTGTATCTCTGAAATGCAGCAGTTGTGTTGGACTTGCAGGTACTTAAAACAGGTCCACAACAGTGATGCCAAGTTGCTTTAGAGGAATTTCCTTCACTAAAATACAGTTCTGCAGATCTGTAGGGATTGTATGTGGCCATTTTCCTGAGCTTCCATCCACTTTTGAACCAGGCTATGAACTGGAATTAGGTTTGTCTTTATTGATAGCTTGTTCTAGCACCTGATACGAGACTATGAAAATATGTGTCTTTTCACATCCAGAAATTAGAGACCTGCTGTTGGTTGCTGCACATCTGAAACATGCTATAATCCCACCAGTTTGCAAGTGTGATAGGAATAATATCCATCCATATTACTGCTGAGGAACTGAGTCCCTGGCATGGGTTGTACATGCAGAAAGTCCACAGCACATATATCTGTGGTTCTTTGGGATAGTTGTTTCATACAGGAGTAGGCGTGACATATAGTGCATATATTTGTGGATTGTTTTGGGCGTGTTCTGATTTCCCAAAAAATCAGAGCTTGGAGTATTCCAGATAAAAAACAGGGGGCAACCCACAGGAGCAATCTTGCAAAACCTCACTGAAATGGCCGAATACTCTCCAGGAGGTTATAATGTCTGAAAAGTACTGTGCAACACATAACTTTAGTAAGCAGGCTGTTCTGACAATGCACTTTTCTTTGCTTTAAACCAAGCATTATTTCCCGAGATATAGAAACACTGTGCAGAATACAGTCCAGTCAAAGGAATATTCAAATCACAGCTCAAAGTTGTATTGCACTGGAGGAGGGAAACTAAGGTAGATCTACATTCCATGACAGGGTAACTTTCTTAGCATAGTTAGATTATGTTGCTGTAGCTAGATTTGCTCCCATAAGCATGTGGGCTTGTTTAGCAGTATCTTCAGCTGTTCACCAGGACGCCATGAGGACAGACTCTTATCCCACCACATTTGCTGTGTGACTACAGAGCTGTTTCCTCACTGAACTCTAGTGGCTTTCCTCTCTTATGTGTGAAACTTGTTAATTTGCTTTACCCTATGAAAAACTCACAGATGGCTACTCCCCAATTACTAAACGTTTTGCAGATGTTTAGTTGATAGATGTTTGTTTAGCAAACATCTGTGGTGATTTAGGATGATCCTGCCCCTATGCTTTTGCCTTCCACTCAGAATGAAAGAGGTTGCCCTTATTCTTTCATGGGCTTTCCCTTTTAAAGTGATTGACTGAAATCTGCCTGAAGCAGTTGTGGAAGTGCTCACCAAAACAACCCACAGGCTCAGGATGATAGCTTTAGATGTGGATATTTGCTGCTGTTTGCAAAGTTAATCTGCTTCCACCCAAACACGGTAATTGGTTCCCCCATAATTCTGGGACGGTGCCAGTAACTAACACCTCGAACCGGCTTTACCAGTCTGGCTGAATCCAGGAGGGGTTGAATGGTCCAGCCTAAATGCTGCACAATATAAAGAATTTGTATGTTTTCCATGCTTCTTCTTGGGATGAGCATTTTATTTCTAAAAATCTATTTACTTCAAGACAAGAACTTAAACTGAAGTTAAAGAAAGCTAACAAAGAGAAAAAGAAAAAGGAATACCNATAGTGTACCAATCTGGGGGTAGAGCCCTTTCCTTTTCTTAGAGAAGCTGAGAAACTGTACCTGTAAGAGTGAGAAGTGGCAAATTCTTCTCCTGAAGTGAGACTTTTAATTAAAAGATTAAAATAAGTTGCTAGAAATGGTAGAACAACTCTCCTTCTCCAGCCTTCAGCTGGCTGTGTTTGGTATTCTCAGACCTGGACAGTTACTCTGTTTTATTGGTGTGTATTTGGTATTGGATAGTATGCTGAATGCAGTTAGCTCTTTCTTACCACTTTTCCTCATCTTTTCAGTTATCTTAACCACTCCTTGTTTCTCACTTCATATTTCAGTGGCCAAGTGGCTCACTGTATCTGTACAGAGCTTGCTGCAAAAGGCATTGAGTGTTCCAATGCTATTGTAGAATTATAATAGTTTAGGTTTTACAAGTCTCCTGTAACTGGAGGAAAAATGGACATTTATAATTTTTTTAGCCTACCAGTGGTTACTGGATGGACAACTATCTTTTCAGTAACTTGAGTAAGAGGTAAATGAGTAACAAATACAAAGATGTCTAATGAAATATAGTGCAACATTTCCACAGATTGCAGGATTTCAAATTGCAATATTAAAAATTTTGATTTTGTTAATTTAATAAATACATTTTATTAAAATGTAAATAAAAAGCAGAAAAGAATAGGATCACCCGTAGAGTATACAAGCTAGAAAGTGTAGACTAATTTATTTTTCAGCATCACATTTCTACAAACACTGGCTTCTATATTTTAAACTTTAAATAATGTTATGTTCTTGAAAGACAGGGTATGAATTTTACATAAACTAATGAAAGAATTACTTTTGATGATGAAAATATTAATTGTGTAAGAAAAACATTTTATAAATGCTAAAACCATTTTATAAATGTTGTGAAGGAACTGGGTACATTTCTTTGGTTTGTCTCTGGGTACTGCTGTTATGCCAGGTATATACTCTTGTCTGGTTAGTTTCTATTAACAAGATATTTAAGTCAGTAATTACAAATCAGTCATTTTCTCCTTAGTTACAAAGACTGGAGCTTTCCTTGTGTGTTGCTATAGATTTCAAATTACAGTGGTGTATTGTATACACCTTGTACTATTTGTGTCTTTATATACATAATAAATATGCACATATGTAGTTGAGTAAGTATGTATATCAAATACAATTGATAGTCTGCTTAAAACTTGTAACTAACTTCAGAATACAAACCTTGTTTGTTTTCAGAGGAATTGTGGTGTTAGAAAACTGGGGAAAAATCTCCTTTCCTTTGTTTTGTTTATACAGGACACAAGCAAACCAAAAAAACCCCAACAAAAATGAAATTCAGTGTTGTGATAATTAATTCTAATTCATCAAGGATCAAATTCAGAAAAGAATATTTTTCTCCTTGTTCCAAGAGGGGATAAAGAAGGATAGAAAGAAGTATATTTTCTTATATAAAAGCCAAAGAGAAATAGTTGAAGTGCCTCGTTTGTCATAGGTGTAATATCACATGTCAGAAGGCTCTCCTCTGCACGTAGCAGCTCTGTGCAACGTAGAGTGAGTGGGTCAGTAGCGAATACTGGTGCTGTTCCCAGAGATCTGATGGCTATTGCCAACCTCTTTACCAGGCTGCTTTTGTTTGTTCTCAGGAAAAGATGTTATGGAGATTTTGATTCTACTTAATCTCAGTAATATGCCTCTAGGCTTGACCACAGTGAAAAAAAAAAANATAACACAGATATCTTGAAGGTGTATTTTGTTATTGGGATACTGACTTTTTCATAATAAGTCAAAGACTTCATGTGCTAATACATAATGAGTTCAACAAACATCAGTGTTATAAATGTACCCACATAAATAGTTCCAGTAAATAAGCCAAATTGCCTGCTGTGGATCATTTACCCTACTTTTTGGGGGGG